>CAKKXW010000003.1:31281376-31489798 GCA_920937365.1 Sphaerophoria rueppellii | reverse complement strand
TTACCTTCGTGAAAAACTTGGTGAGGGGACCACCACCACTCGATTGAAGTTGAATTAAATTGAAATTTCATGTGTGGGGTCCTACGACCATCATAAACAAACAAATAGTTGTAGATTATTGTTGATAACATGGGGGCATATTTATTTGTAAATTGTGTATTTGATCGAGCATCATTCCAGCATACGCTATGAATGACGAACAAAACAATATTTTTGAAACTAGTATTTAGCATTGAAAGACAAATCTGCATTTTCTGCAAAACTATGGATAGAATTTCTATTTTCTTGTGTATCTTGAACACGGATCAAAGAGAGAGATTGAAAACTAACTTTCGTTTTACCCTCCAAATACTACAAACATTATTTTTTTCATTCCTTCGTATATGAAATGAAGAAAAAACTTTGAGTTATGTCTAAATTATTGTACTTTCATGACTTGACATTTCGTTTTTTTTCTTTTATATCCGTCATCCATGGTACTTAAAACGTATAAACGTGTCTAATAGTATATGTATTTCTTATGAAAGTTGCTTACGTCAGGAAAGATCCAAGAAAACTAGGGGACAAAACGCAAGTCAGTTTCCGATATCCTTCTTTCTCTAATCTCTGGTCATTAATACCAACTCAAGGTGTGTTTTTTTTTTGGCAAACCCATCCAAAGTAAAGTAAGATTTTACACGTATTACAATCATCAAAATCAAAATCTGGATAAAAGCAGAAGTAGGATCCGACTCTGAATAGAATAGAATAGAATTTCTATTTTCGTTCGATTCTCGAATAATTTGTGTATCTCTAACACGTTTTTTCCCCATACAAAATTACCAATTTAAATATTATCATTTCGAAACTTCGTGTTGTATTTGTAATACATGGAAGCTCCAACTGCAGATGCGGATAGATGTGCCAAAAAAACACGCCTATTGAAAGACAAATCTGCATTTTCTGCACAACTGTGGATAGAATTTCTATTTTCTTGTGTATCTTGAACACAGATCAAAGAAAGAGAGATCGAAAACTAACTTTCGTTTTACCCTCCAAATACCACAAATATTATTTTTTCATTACTTCGTGTATGAAAATGAAGAAAAAACTTTGTAGATATGTCGAAATCATAGAACTCTCATGACGTGACATTTTGCTGTTTTTTGATATCCGTCATCCATGGCACTGAAAACGTGAAAACGTATGGAATATTAAATGTTTTGATATGAAAGCAGCTTACGTCAGGTAAAATCCCAGATGATGCTTTTAAAAACTAGGGGGCAAAACATAAGTCAGTGTCCGATCTCCTTCTTTCTCTAATCTCTGGTCAGTAGTATCAATTTAGTTTTAAAAATCGCGCAACTATGGATAGGATGCGTTTTTTTGGGAAATCCTACTTAACTCCGAAAGATTTGCTTAAAAACCCACCTCTCGCTGAAGCAGATATTGTAGTTTTTTATCGTCATTTTGACCGGTCGCCTCACTTTTCGCTGTGCTTTGTAATGAAACGAATGAGTTACATACCTAGCACATCGCTGCCATCGCTATATTTCCAGATATGGATTTGAATTAATTATAATTTCCGTAAGAAAGTCCATTAAGGAGCACAAAAATAGAGTTAATTTCTATTCGAGGTGTTCGCATTAAAAAAACATGGAAAAGTCTCCCAGTATTTTCGACAAGTGCATAGTCTAGAATTGACATGGAAATAGATACTATAAATAGTCTACGGCTGCTTTTTTTCAGCTTGTGATTAAAGTCTACGGCTGCTTTCTTAGTCTGTGATCAAAGTTTACGGCTGCTTTCTCAGTCTGTGATGCAAATGTACGGCTACTCTCTTAGTCTATGACTATACGGTTGGTTTATCAGTCTGTGATAAAAGTTGACGGATGCTTTTTCAGTTTGTGATTATAGTTCATGTTTGCTGTATTCGTCTTTGATTAAAATGTAAACCTGATGGTTTCTCAGTCTGTGATAAATGTGTACGTCTGCTTTCTCAGTCTATGATTAAAGTGTATGGCTGCTCTCTTAGTCTGTGAAAAAAGTGTACATCTGTTTTCTCAGTCTGTGATTGAAATACACGGCTGCTTTTTTCAGTCTGTGATTAAAGTGAACATCTGCTTTCTCAATCTGCTAGTATAGGGTCCGGCTGCTATTCTCAGTCTGTGATTAAAGTGTACCGCTGCTTTCTCAGTCTGTGAAAAAAGCGTACATCTGCTTTCTCAGTCTGTGACAATAGTGTACGGCTGCTTTCTCAGTCTGTGATTAAGGTTTACATCTGCTTTTTTAGTCTGTGATCATTGTATACGACTGCTTTCTTAGTCTGTGATAAGAGTTTACGGCTGCTTTCTCAGTCTGTGATTATAGTGTACGGTTGCTGTCTTAGTCTGTGACTAAAATGTTCGGCTGCTTTTTCAGTCTGTAATGAAAGTGTACGGCATCTCTCTTAGTCTATGACCAAAAAATATACGGCTGGTTTTTCAGTCTGTGATGAAAGTCAACAGTTGCTTTCTCGATCTGTGATAAAAGCTTACGGCTGCTTTATCAGTTTGAGATTATAGATAACGGCTGCTGTCTTTGTCTGTGATTAAAATGTAAAGCTGATGCTTTCTCAGTCTGTGATTAATGTGTACGTCTGCTTTCTAAGTTTGTGATTAAAGTGTACGGCTGCTCTCTTAGTCTGTGAACAAAGTGTACATCTGCTTTCTCAGTCTGTGATTATAGTGAACATCTGCTTTCTCAATCTGCTAGTATATGGTCCGGCTGCTATCCTCAGTCTGTGATTAAAGTGTACCGCTGCTTTCTCAGTCTGTGAAAAAACCGTACATCTGCTTTCTCAGTCTGATTAAGGTGTACATCTGCTTTTTTAGTCTGTGATCATAGTATACGACTGCTTTTTCAGTCTGTGATCAAAGATTACGGCTGCTTTCTAAGTCTGTGATTATTGTGTACGGCTGATTTCTCAGTCTGTGAAAAATCCTATTGCTGCTTTCTCAGTCTGTGATAAAAGTCTGGTTGCTTCCTCAGTCTGTGATTATAGTGTAGAGCTGCTTTCTCAGTCTGTGACTACCGTGCATGGCTGCTATTCTCAGTCTATGATCATATTGTACGGCTGCTAGTCCCAGTGTACAGCTGCTATTCTCAGTGGGTTATTATAGTGTATGGCTTCGTTCTCAGACTGTGATTGAAGTGTACGGCTACTTTCTGAGTCTGTGATTATAGTGTACGGCTGCTTTTCGCAATCTGTGATTAAAGTATACGGCTGTTTCTGAGTCTCTGATTACAGTGTATGTTTTCTATTCAAGGTTTAAGGTTTTTCTCAGAAAAACACTTACAGCGTTATGGATTGGCGAAATCATTGGTATTTATACAGATGCTACAGTCTGAATGATGACCGCAATAGAACCATGATTACTGACTTGTTCATCAACTGAATAACCATGATGTCTAGGAGCTCTGGTTTCAACAAGACAGCTCGTGTCACAATTGATTTATTGAACGAAACGTCTGATAACCGCATAGTTTCACATTACGGACCCATGAATTGGCCTATAAGATCATGCGATTTAACGCTGTTTGACTTTTTTCTGTGGGGACATGTGAAGTTGTACGTCTATGACGATAACAACGTAACGATTGGCTGCTTGGAGGACAGCATTTTCCGCGTTTTTGCCAATATACTGCAGTAAATTTTGGAAAAAGCCATCGAAAATTTGACAACCAAATTAGACTACGTCCGACTCATTCGTGGATAGAGGTCATATGCCAGAATTCATATTTAAATAATTAATTTTTATGCCAGAAGATTATCTTTCGAATGATAGTAGCCGTGGTTTTTCACTACTCAGTAGCCAGTACAGTAATCATGTGCGAATCAAACGCTCCAACTCACTCTATCTGTCAATTTGTATGGCAATTGTTACATAAAACGTCGCAAAACGGACCTGAGGGTTGCGTCTCGGATTAAGAAAAATAGCAAATTCCTTAACCTAAGACAGTTCATAACTCAGATCATTAGATTCGCGAAGCAAAATAATTCTTCTTTACGCCATCAGCGCTGTCTTCATTTCAATAATTGATCGCCGTCACAGCTGTCATTTTTTTGCTGGCCCTTTTATTGACTTCAATCCAAATTGTTGTTTGTCAAGGGAAATTTTGCTGTGCTCACTACTAAGTAGTGAAAAAGATACGGCTAGTATATTAATGTAGGTACATACATGTAAACATAATTTGAAAACCCTTAACTGTATTGCAGCATCATGACCACAGACAATTTAGGTGATGTCCACCTACCTAGATAACAAGCAAGAACCAAGAAACTAGAATGAACAAACAATATTTTTAAACACTCTGTTGCACTCCATCCAACTGCAACATGTTTGAAGTCAATCCACCCTAACGAATATTTGAAATTTAAATGCGTCCAACAGTCATTTCAAATCACACATAAAACATAAAAGTTCCAAGAGCGTCAACAAGGGGAAAGAAAAATCTGATAGATTTTCCACAACGTCTTGTAAGTGTGTGTGTGCTTCAAACACCGTTGCCTGCAAGCCTTCAAACACTGCTCGATTGTTGTTAAAGAGTGGGTGCAATATGGAATAACAACAAGACACCATAATGAAGAGGATTCCTCTGTTTCGCTTTCTATCGAAGGCATGTGCGATTCTCAATGATTTTCTTTTGTTTTCTCGATCCCATGTTGCACAGCAGCAGTTAATACAACACAACGACCGGCCGGACGCAACGAATTGAACTCAAGCTAGGCCAACTCTGCCAGCATAAGAAAAATTCTCATAGTTGTATGCGTATGCCAACTGCCAAACGAACTGTGAGATACTGTTGTTTTTGAATTTTCTTCAGAGTTTTGTCTGTTGCGGCGGCGGTGGTGGATTTGAAATTCAGAGAACTTCGAATCGGAACTTCTAAGGGTACATGACGATATGACCCGTCCTCGTTTGTTCAGTACATTGAGTGCGTTTTGAATCGAATGACGTCGTCATCTTTTTCCTCTTCTTCAACAGTTTATGATTTTGAATTTTCTTACTTGGACATTTTTTCTTAATTCAACGTTTGTGTGCGTTTTTTTGTTGTTGTACGGATGTTTGTTTATTTTGAACTGATATTCGGTTTTTGGCACAAGATAGATAGTGAAAGTGATTGTTGACTTTGTATGAATTCGATTGTTCAATTCGAATGTTATGATTTTTTATGGTGCAATGCAAACGCATCAATGAAGTGTTGTTATTTTGCGTTTTGATAAGTTTTGATGAAAATGAATTTTTTGCAACATTTTTCCATTGAGCGATACGAACTTTTGAGGAAAGACTGATTTGAATTTTGAAGAAAAACAAAGAATTTTTGAAAACGAAGTGTTTAACTAAAAACGATACAATGTTTGTTACTGTGGATAATTCCAGCTCTTTTATATCCGGTAAGTGTCGTTTGTCAATTCATTATGGAATCCTTTACCGTTTATCCGTATCGTTAATTATTTTATTAAAACGTTTGGTTTCACAACTCTTCAAACTGTTTTTTGCTTACAAGAACAAATTATAAGGAATTTAATCCTTGACTTTCCTGCAAAGAATGTTTGCGCTGTCAGTGCTGTTGCGGTCACTAAAGATCTAGATAGACAAAAAGGAGTCAATTTTCTGGAAAAAGGATTTATTTTAGTTCTGAAGTGTAAAAAGGATGTTCAAGGAGCTAACATGTCAAAGGAATGTACTTACAATACTTACTCTTTTGTTGCAAAGTGCTGCATGCTGCTTTAACTTCAGAATTGATGGTAGTTTATTTTTCTGGAGAGTTAATGTACTTAAGTTTGTCCTTTTTCACGGAGGAGGACTGAAAAAATAAAAATCCAAATGTTCATCTAGTAAAAAGAAATTTCCAATATTTAATGACTATTGAAATACTAGTCCTGATTAGGAACCTAGTCTCTAAGCATGAAACGATCTTCAAAAAGAGATATACCAATTGGATCGTCTTTTTATGCAACGGCATGAGGAGCCATTTACATCACTACTTTCACTTCTAATCCTTACTGTTCTAAGATAAAATCGAGTGTTGAAGGACGATATTGTACTAAGCTTGAGTAACAATACGTTGTACGATTGTCAAGTGATCCGTGTGCAATGCAAACGATCAATAAAATCATGAATTCATGACACTCCGAGCTCAATCGAATATCGGACATTAATGGCCAAACGGAAAACACTCTTAACATGTTCCTTACGTCTGACCCTGATAAATACACAATCAGCGCACTTACGCCTCTAGGTAGATCTGACCATAGTATCATATCTGCGAATTTCTCGTGTCAAGCTAAACCAGTTAGAGAAAGAGCTCCGAAGAAAACCGTGTGGCAATACGAGAAAGCCAACTGGTCTCAACTCTCAACAACTTTTTCCGGATCTTTATCTGGTCACTATGCTTCCTCGATAGTGACGTAGACTCCAGCGCAGATATGATTACTAATATGATTATTTTGGGAATGAAAACTTTTATCCCAAATAGGGTTAAAAGCATCAAACCCAAGGAAAAGTCATGGTTTGATTCAAGCTGTAAGGAGGTTATCAGGGAAAAAGAAGAAAAGTTATGGTGTTTTAGAGCCAACCCAACTGAGGAAAACCGGAACATGTTTAAACAAGCTAGGAAGGCCTGCAATGCCCATGTTCGTAGGACCAAATTTTTACATCACCAAAAATTAAGGCAAATAATACTGCAATGTCCCAAAGGCGTAAGAATTTTGGGTCATTTCGCCGCCAACTCTTCGCTGCCAAAGAGAATCATGACTCCCCCAGGTCTTGAGCGCCTCAATGATTCCATGGGACAAATTTTCTTTCGCACTCGTGCTGTGGCGAGAACCCTAAAGGATCTCAACATACATAAATCCGCTGGTCCGGATGGTATCCCCGCTATTATTCTGAAGAGGTTCACTTGCGTGAGCTTTTCCATCTATCCTACTCTTCTTGGTTCGTTCCCAGCAATTGGAAAACAGCATTTATCCAACCAATCCCAAAAAAAGGCGAAGCGTCTTCTCCCTCCAATTATCGTCTGATTGCACTTACCTCCCTTCTTTCTAAGGTCATGGAAACGCTGATAAAGTATCCGCTAAAGAAATATCTCGAAGACCGAAAGCTTTTTAATGACCGGAAATACGGCTTTCGCAGCGACAGGTCCACTGGTGATCTAATGGTTTATTTCACCGAACAGTGGAACAAATCTTTACATCGTTTGGAGAAAGTAAGATTGCTGCACTTGATATTTCAAAGGCATTTGATAAAGTCTGGCATCTTGCTCTTTTATCGAAAATCTTTTAGGAGACCGAGAATAGGTAGTCGCTTTTCTCTGACCCGATTTTGTATTAGAATATTTTCATTTCATCCTCTCTCGTTGCCAAAAAAAAAAAAAAATTCAATTCTTCTCAACAACAAATGAAAAATTGTCTTCTAATTGACAAAAACTTCATTCGATAACCAATTAGTCGACAGCCGTCCAATTTTTCGACAGTGAATTGGCAGAAAATTGTCTGGCAATGTATTTTTTGTCACTTCTGATATGTAAAATTGAGTGTTTACTTGATTGAAAGAAAATTTGGGAAAATTTGTTGCGAAAAATAGGCCAATTATGGAAGATCTTCCAATAGTGAATACCTTAATTTCATTCATTATGGTGGTGCTACAGTCGGACCAGGGCTTCATCCAACAAACGTCTCCAGCCAGCTTCGTCCCTAGCTAGCTGTCTCCAGTTTCGCACGCCAAATTGGTTCAGCTTCTCTACCACCTGTGTGCTCCACCTGAGTTGCGGTTTTCCTCTTCTGCGACGAACTTTCGGGTTGGATTCGAAGACTCTACGAGCCGGAGCATTATTTTCAATTCGCTCTACATGACCCAACCATCAAAGTCGTTGGGACTCACCTTTTCTGGTTAGGACAGTATCGCTGAACAGCTCTTACCGTTCTTGATTGAATCTTCGTCTCCATTCTCCATTAATGCAGACAGGACCAAAAATCACTCGAAGAATTTTTCTCTCGAAGCAGCCCAAAGCGTTTTTATCGAATGTTGTCATGGTCCATGTCACAGCACCATACATTAGGAACGGAATGATGAGGGTTTTGTAGAATGTCACTTTAGTAGCTCGAGAGAGGACTCAATGGTCTCCTAAGTCCAAAGAAGCAGCGATTGGCAAGTGATTCTTCGTTTGAATTCAACGATGGTGTTGTTGCCTGAGTTAATAGCGGATCCTAGGAAGATGAATTCCTTAACTACCTCGAACTTAAATCTGTCTATGTTGACGTTTGCTCCTAGACGTCGATGCTGGTTGTCCTTTCTAGTTGACAGCATAAACTTGGTCTTGCCCTCGTTAACCGACTAGACCCATCTTCCTGGCCTCCGTCTCAAGACTCACAAACGCTCCACTGACATCAGGCTGTGTTCTGCTAATTATGTCAATGTCCTCTGCATATCCTAGTAGCTGGACGGACTTTTGAAAGATTGTGCCTCTGGTGTGGACGTTGGAGTTATGCACAATTTTTCAAGAATGATGTTGACGAAATCGCATGACAGCGCATCGCCTTGTCTAAAGCCTTTTTCCAACCATGATGGAACAGCTTGAGTTTTCCATTGTCATCTTACACAGACGGACCAGTTTCTCTGGGATGCCAAAAATATACATTGCTCAATATATAATTGGTGTCTATAGACGCTGTCATACGCGGCCTTGAAGTCGATGAAAAGGTGACAGGTAACGATTTGAAGTTCCTGGATCTTCTCCAAGATCTGCAGTAGGGCGAATATTTGATCGATGGTTGACTTTCCAGGTCTGAAGCCACACTGATACGTACCTCAGGTTGTTGACGAAGAGCTTCAAACGTTCATACAGCACGGCAGACAAGATCTTGTAGGCGATGTTAAGGAGATTTATATCTCTGTAGTTGCTGCAGTTTAGGGGATCTCCTTTCTTGATTATCGAACTTACGATGCTGAGGTTCCATACGTCAGGCATGCTTTATTCCGATCGAATTTTGCAGATGAGCTGACCAAGTGATTTCCAGCTGCTCTGTATTGGTTTTAATATTTCCAGGACCATGCATCACTAGTTTTGTAGATGAGGCACCTTGAGTGGAAGACCGTCAAGTCAAAGGAATACAACCTTCAATATCGAATCCGAATCGAATTGTGTCAGTTGTGATATTAAACATTTTTCCGATTCTGATCCGGAGTGCAACGGTTTTGTTAATTTCAGATGTTCTGAATTATCCTTTCGGCATGTTTTGACTGTATTTCCTTCCGCCGACAGTAGGCAAGTAGAGCGTATGGTATTTTGATGTAAGACTGTGTATCAGCCCAAAGTCTAACGAAGCCGAAACCAAATCAGGTGCATTCTGCGCATTAATTTATGGCCCTCCTTATTTTAGATTTACCTACACTTGATAACAAAGGAAACAATGAGTCTGTCCCTCACTTAACACATAACTTATTTCTTTCTTTGTCGGCAAATCCACACAAAAATACGACTTCTTATCGTTTCGGCGTTGTCAAAGAAAGCCTTAGTGGAGCTCAACTATATCGCTGATTAAAGAAAAAAAGTTCTAACATGTTCAGGGGCTGGTATTGTAATGAAATGAAAAAAAGAAAACGTCAATTATTTTGGAAGAAGATAAAGGTTGAAAAATGTCCCAAATACCACACTATCCCTCTTTACAATCTTCCTATTGAACTTAAAAAAAAAAAATGTCATAGCAGCCTTCAATAAATGCTCTCTTTTTTTAATCTTTCAGACAACCCCTACTATTTTTACAATGACAAATCATCGCCCAAAACCCCAGATTCGTCAACCTCTAGCAAGGGTTTCTCCATATTCAAGAGGAGAAACTCCAAAGGCAGCAGCCCTCGGGTTGCTATTCCCGAGAAAATTCGCCCTATCAACTCGGCAAATTTGGACTCGGCCGCTTCAGTTTTGGGCAGTCCTCGAGGAAGTTTTGGTTCGATGGGTTCCTATTCTGGAGGTGGTTGTATGCATGTAAGTATACTTTTTCTCTCATAGATGTCGCCAAATTCATGAATATTTTGACAACTCGTTTCAGGCTTTTGAACTGGGTTCACCGACAAGTGTCAATGGTCCATTCCTGCGACGTCAGCATACAATTGACTCATTTCGGGAGAGATTAGGTTCATACAATGAAACTGCCACATACAACTCTGAAAACGATGATGTTTTCAATAATGCATCGCCATTAAGGTAATATAACGATTTTTTTTTAATGTGGAAAAGTCTCCTATAACATTTATATTATTTTTTTGATAGCAAAAATCACCACACACTGCCCTCTCATGGATCGCGAAGACATTCATTCGGTAATTTTAGCCAAAGAGATCGCTTAAAGAGTCCAACGTCACCCGATGAGGTTCCAAATATGATCGCTCCAAGGCCACCTGTTGTTTCACCCAGTAGATATCGAGGAACATTGGGGAGACGAAGGGGTAAGTTAAACTTTGATAATAGCTTGTTGAATTTAAATGCACCAAGGGCTGACGAGTTTTTCAAAAAACAAATTCAATATGGAAAAGGGTGTTACCTCTAGGTTTGAAAGCAAAAAGGAATCGTACTGTGCCCTAAATGTCGGATTGCTCTGTCCCGTCAAATTTTCGATCAGTTTTGCTTACGCACGTAAACTTCGCTGTTAACGAAAATTTGACAGCTGACTGATCGATTAGTTGTCGATTTTCAAGTTTTTAATTTCTTGTAATTGTTAAATCATTGTACAGCCACCAAAATTCACAAACCATTCAAAATGAAAAACATATTTTTACTTTGGAAGATATTTCCGTACACATGTGCTTATTATGGGTTACGTGTTCACTTGACAGTTCGGAAAAGAACGTTTCGTTTGATTCTGACACTAGCTTCCGTTTGCTTCCGCTCATTTTAGTTAGCTCTTTACACAAATGATCCGTCGTCAAGTTTTCTGGCTCTCATTTGTGTAACTTGCGCGTTGACATCTGTCAAAATATAGTGTCGCCACTATCAAAATAATTTTAATAATATGGTAACTTGGTAAATTCTTGACTAACTTCACTTATGATTTTTAATCGAAAATCTGACAAATATTTTTATAAACTCGTCATATGGACAAATTTGTTCATATTAATGGTATTTTCTCTGCTATTAATAACGGAAGAAACATTAGAAAATGAATATATTCAAATGCGGTAAAAGCCCCATTATCACCCTAGGGGAATCGAGAAACTTGGTCTTTGAGGTCAGAGTTCGCATGATAGAAACAAATAGATTAAAGAATAAGTTGTGAGAAAGAGAAAAAAAGAACTGTGAACGAAAAAGAAATCTTCGGTATTTAATTGCGTCCTGTTGGCAACTCAAATTTTTGTCTATGACGTAGCTTAGTTGCATTAGGTCTGTTCATTCGCCTCCCAAACTGGGATGTCTGTCAAAACTGCAAAATACACTGTATTTTGTTGACCTCTAATGAATTGTGTGAAATTATGTGACTTTAGTTGTAGATTTCACTTTTCATAAAAATCGTCAAAATGCAGAAAAACTGAATTTTGGAAGGTCCTTGTCGTATGGTATGTGGGTTGCCATATTGAACAAGTTTATGTTGTCCTTCTGCTAAGAGGTGGGTGTCGTTAGGTACTTAGTGTAGGTGAGAGGGTAGGGCTGGTGAGTTAAAAACACAAATTCGTTATCTCTTTTTTTGCGTGTAAAAGGTCAAAAACTTGAATAGGTAATGTTAATTTTTCAATGCATCTAAAGTTCACACGACCACGAACATCTCACGCAATAAAGCCATAATTGGTCGAGTTGTGTGGCTTCATGCCCCGACTTTTTGGAACCACATCCAAGATCCAAGACATGATCTTCAATCGCGCCGGTCGACAGCAGTTATCATTCGACCATATCGCTCCGAATAGACTTTAATCGTCCGCCCATTCGAGTCTTCTAAGAACGGAAAATTGATATATTTCTTGGTGCAATGGCACCTCTTCGATCATCGTGAAAGAAAAAATTTAAAATTATTGTCTGTTGTCCCAGCACTGTTTTAACGCGTTATTTGATTGTCAAGCGATCCATCAGCGAAAATGACAAACATTCAACATATATTAGGTCTGTTCTTTACTCCCTAAAACTGCCGAAAACTCCCAAATTCTCCCACTTTATTGATCTTTTACTCCCGATTTTCGTAAGTTCTGTCACTTTTGAAGGAGAAAAATATTTCCCCTCTCTTCCGATTTTAGCCACAAAAATTTGTTTTGGCATTTTTTGTAAGTTCTGTCAAACCATAAGTCTGTTCAATGAGTCTGTGCTGGACTGTATTGGACAGAAAAGTACAACATTTTCCTGTTCAATGACACTTTTTCTGTGCTAGAGTGTTCTAGAACAGTCTAGTTTGCTGTTCAATGACTTTTTCTGGAACAGTTTAGCGTAGGTAAGCGTAAAATAGAACAGGATTTTCTGTACTTGCTTTTGAGGAAGAGTAACCTAGACAGAATCATGACAACTGTCAAAGTGTAGTTTTTTTGTCTTTGTTATTGTTTTGTTTTGAGGTTAAGTGAATTAATTCACTTAAGGCAATAATGAAAGATTTTTTGATTTTACTTCTAAAATAGTAAGTATTTATTTGTTTGATTTTTTAAATATCTAATTCCTTAAATAAATTACATTTTCAAGCATGCGTTGAAGAAAACAATGTAGGAAGTTTTTTTTCCTGATCTTAGTTTTCACAGATGACGTTTCGATGACTGTTCTAACTTGTCTGACATTTCTGTGCTAATCTGTTCTAACCTACACTTTTCTGTACTGTTCTAACCTACACTTTTTCTTATTGAACAACTTCATAAGAAGTACATTGAATTTTGTTGACGTTTGTGCATTTGGGAGATTTTGGCTGTCAAGTGTTCTTTTAATTTTTGGGAGAATCACAAAATTTCATCCCCACTCCTCGGTTTTTGGCTTAATCTACTTCGCTAAATCTCATGATTAGCGTCAGTGGAAGCAGCATATAACACTAGTTTCGTTTCTTTACTTTAGCCAGTAACTTCAAGCTGCTGAAAGTAATTAAAAAACTGCTGCTCCTACGAAATTTTGTGTAAGCAGTAGTGGTAGATTTTAGTAACTTCCGGCAACTTGATGTTACTTGAAAAAATAAAGAACACACAAAATGGTGTTAAAAAAAAAACCATTTGACTACTTCATAATCTAGGCTTCCCTCTCCTATGGTAATATATTTGGATTATTAGAAGATTTTCTGTCCCTTTCGTTCCGCTGCTACATAACTTCTGGTGATCTGCTGAAACCAGTGACATTATACTTGCTTGCGGAACACATAATTTGTAAGTTTTAATAGTGTGTGCATGTTGGGAGTATCCTTTGTATTTGGAACGAAATAGTTTTATCAAGATTGGTGTTTTCATTTTCTCGGCTTCATCAAATTCTTTTGCTCAATACAAACGTATGCAAAAAAAGCGACTATTTTGGCATGATACTAGGTGGCGCTAGAGTTGAATACCAAGTCGACTATACCTGTCAAATATAATACATATTCAAAATTAATATCCACATTATTGGGCAAAACAATCTGGGCAAGTATTGTCGTCATACAAAGTCTCCGTCACGTCAATTGATTGATAAGTCGAAAATTCACCGAGATGAAACACCCAATCCCAAAGGACTTAAACGCCTTAAAAGCTGTATAGAATGAAAAAAGATATATGACGCATCTCGTTTAACAAGTTCCTCAAAACTTTCCTTAAAAAAGATTCCAAACAAAGGAAAAATAAGCCAATATTCCGAACATGCCCATTATACATTTTATTCCACGAAAACACATTAAATTGTTTACTTAATATCTCAAAGATTCCATCTTGTTCATCAGAAAACGCACTACACTTTAGATACCTGCAATTTCCATAACACCCAAATGGCATATGCCATGGTCCGTTCAAGAAACTCTTCCCAGCACACACGGAAGTTTCAACTCCTGTATATTGTCTTACCCTGAATTGAATTCTATAAAAAGAACTCATCTTCTCTAGAAAATTAAACTCCCAACTCAAATAACATTCAAACACATGAGTTTCCCCAAAAAAATTCATTAAAAACAAATCAACAAAACCCACACCACATCGAATTCTACATACCACCGTCTGACACCATGAGCCCAGAGAAACGAAATCGATAACTTCTTACACATGTTCGTCAAATTTCTGACAGTTCACCCATCAGGCAGTCATCATAAAATTGATCGACATACACCACACAGAAACAGAACTATTAGGTATTATGATCGCCATTTCTAGAAGATTTTATGTTTTTGGAAGACTCCAAATGCTTTTTATAGCGGTTCCAAGCACAGGCACACGACCTGAAGAAATACGAAGCTGAATGTTTTTGTGTTTTTAATTTGAAGAAAAAAAAGAAAAACTGTTTGCTTTCTTTTAAAATGAAGAAGAAACGTTTTCTCTTTACCATTTCGAGAATGCAAATAATGTAAACAATATAAATTGACCCCTATGCTTCCCCTTTTTTCCCCATCATATCTAGATCCACAAACAACACAAAACAACCGGCACGTGCCCAAACTTCATAGAGTTCCTGTATTTTTAGGAGCAAACAGAGCTATAAACTCCCCTTTTCCTTTCCTGTTTTCATGATTGGCTTTATCCAAACAGGAACTCTTTAAAATTAAAATTGAATATAATTATTATTCTAGTACTTTCCACATAATGGACGGTACGATGTCCATACGATGTTGCAGTACACCCTGCACTCCATTGCCCTTGTGTGAATGACAATAAATTAATAATTGGCTGAATGCTGTCCATAATGTTAACCGGAAACTGCAGTTGACAATATTATTACAGTAATACGCGCTGCTGTCACTGTCATTATGCTTTCTTGTTTTCTTTCAACTTCCTCCTCATTATTTTTGGATTACTGACCTCTCTTTCAATAATATTCAATTTGCATTTTAATAGAAAAGCAAGAACACATAAAATATTCAACAAATTTATTACTCTTCCAATAAATTTTTGACAATTGCCTCATAAATCTGACAACTAAAGTACCAGATGACAAGTCACAAGCTGCCGCCGCGAGCGCCGTGCCAATGTCATCATTGCAAATAAATGAAACCATTCAGCGCTGGCTAACTCTCACTTTCGTCTGACATTTATGAGTATCCTTGTAAATGCAACCGTTAAACGTCCATTTGCAATAAATTTAATAAACATAAATGATTTCGTTTTTGAACCTGAGACAGTTGTTGTCGTTTCTCATTTTGTTTTTGATGTTATTGTGGCGGCAGGCTCACGTTTATTTTCATTATTTTCCCTAACTTGAGCATACGATGCACGTAGCAGCAAAATTGGCGCCATTCGCAATGTCGGGTGGCGTGTCGGTGACGGCGGCGCGGGGCTGCCATTGCCTCTGAGAAATATTACCACAATTTGTCGTGAAAAAAATTGTGAAATAAATGTGTGGATAAAGTTGTTTTTAAACGGAGCTTAAGCTCCTGCTAATACGGTCCCAAATCAACCGCAACACATTTTATCTGAATTATTGACAACAAAAAAACAAAAACAGACGTCAGCCGCCTGAAGACACATCACGACAGACTGACGCGGACAAGACGATACATAAAAAGCGTCACGCACAACTCGAAAGATTAGAAAAATATACCTTAACGTTGTTGTGATGTAATGACGTTATTTTTTTTTTTTTAGATTTAGCGTGAGGGTGGTGAATGATTGATTTAATGTTTAACGAGGGTTTGCCGTTTGTCTCACATAGATTCCCTGATTTGTTGGCTCTAATAGAAAGCGTTGAAAGCTATAATCTAATAAGATGCACATTCTGGAGACTTGACTTACACTTCAGAAAGAAATACAGAAAAAGCAAGATGAATGTGATTCCTTACTTGATTGAGAACTGGCGTCAGTTTGACAGGGAATTTTTCTGCTACCGGCTATTGACGGGCTATGCGTCGATGTTGAAATACCTTAGTCGTAACGTAAGGTGTCGAGTGATTATAATTGTTCTTACAAATAAGCAATAATAAATGAGCACTCTCCCATCACAGACAAGATATTGATGATTTTTATTCATTTTGTACAAAATCAACAATCAATAAAATGTAATAGAACTTGACATTCCGATGACGTAAGGCAGACGAAATTGACAGAAGGAAAATGTTTATGTTTACGTTACGAAATATGAAAATTGAAGTGAAGTTTGAGAGTGTATCGATGGAATTTCAATTTCACTCAGACAAAAAGGAGGAAATTGTGCAAGAACGTCTGCGAGGAAATTGATTTATGTGCGGGTTTCTTGACACTTCCGCAAGTGTCCCTAAGTATGGGAAATACATTTTTGCTGCGAAGTTTGACAGTTCAGGCCTTGTTTAGATTTCAGAAGTAAAAAAGAAAAACCCTTATAAAGTGCTGAATACAATGCAGTCGCCTGTCGCCTGACGAGGAAAACGGCAGTTGAATTTGCATGGATTCGCGCGACGAAGTTGAACTTTTTTCAAATTTGTCGCGCGACGAGTTTAATATTTCTATACAAATTTCAGCTGTCATTTTCGTCAGTGACTGGCGACTGCGTAGCATTGAATATTCCCTCAAATACAAAGAATATAATCTTGTAGCTTTCCTAGATATTAAAGGAGCTTTCAACAACGTCAGTTACCAGGCGATCACAACAGCAATGGACAAGCTGAAATTAGAGAAATCACTCATAGATCTTATAAGTCTCATGCTCAAAAGCAGGACAATAACATCCAGCATGAGAAGTTTTACTACCACCAGAACGGTGAATCGGGGTACCCGCCTTGGAACATGGTAGTAAGCGACCTGCTAACTTCAATGGAAGCAGAGGGTTTCAAGATGATTGCCTATGCTGACGATTTTGCAATATCTGTATCTGGGAAACATCCTCAAGTTCTCTCGGAACTTCTACAAAATGCCTTAAACAGGCTGACAAATTGGCTTGACAGGCTAACAGTGTGGCTTGGACGTCAATCCACATAAAACAGAACTAGTAAAATTAACAAGAAGGTACAAAATTCCTCACCCACGATTAAAGGAATACCCTTAAGCTTTTCCCACCAAGCCAAATATTTAGGCCTCATTATAGACAAAAAACTAAATTGGAAGGCAAATGTTGATGAAAGAGTGAAAAAGGTTACTGTAGCGCTTTTTACTTGTAAAAAGGCCATAGGCTCACCACTGGCTTTACACTTCGGTTTTCTGACCGATACTCATTTATGGAGTTGTATGGTGGACCGCACTGGACAAGATGGTAAATCTGAATAAACTTATCAAAGTCAAAGCGGTCAGCAGGTATGTGCATCACAGGAGCGTTTTCGCTCAACACCAACAGCAGCCTTGGAAGATGCTTTTAAACCTAACACCTCTTAACATCTTCTCCAAAATGGTGGCAGCTAACTCATGCGTAAGGCTAAGAACGACCTCTCAATGGATCAGTAACAAAACTGAACAAACTACTATCTTAGACAACTTTAGATCTATCCCAGATCGCTTGGACTATACCACCTCAAAAATCACAGTACACAGAATACAAGGTATTATATTCCCGATTTTCTTCTCCTAATGTTCGCGCATATGTCACATTTCAGAGACCTAAATGTCGAAATACAACAAAAATTGTTGTTGTGTTATCGGCATTTCTTTTTGTGCCTTTCGCGCATATGTCACATTTCAGAGACCTAAATGTCAAAATACAACAAAAATTGTTGTGTTATCGGCATTTCTTTTTGTGCCTTTCGCGCATATGTCACATTTCAGAGATCAAATGTCAAAATACAACACAAATTGTTGTTGTCTTATCGGCATTTCTTTTTGTGCCTTTTCTCACTTCTGTCATCTTGGTCTCTGAGAGATGCGCAATATAATACTTTATATTCTGTGTACTGTGCTCAAAAATAGCTTCCAAGTTTCAATCCCTTCAAGATCTTCTTGGGAAGAAGAGAGACCCCTGGAAGACAATACGATACACTTCTATACAGACGGTTCAAGGACCGATTACGGAGTTGGAAGTGGTATATATTCGGAACAACTGAATCTCAGTCTATCATATAGACTTCCCAATCAATGTAGTGTTTTCCAGGCAGAAGTAATGGCGATTAAAGAGGCACTATCCTGGCTCAAAGAAAAGTTATATCTTGCAAGGATATACGAATCTTCTCGGACAGCCAAGCCGCTCTCAAATCCGTCGCGTCTGTCTCCACAAACTCTGAAATAGCCCACGACTGTCAATCATCTCTGAATGAGATGACTGAACAGTTTAACATTCACCTCATTTTGGTGGCGGGCCACAGAGACATCCCGGGAAATTGCAAAACCGATGAGCTCACCAAAAACGGAACACTTCTGCCTACTGTTAGACAAAGACATAACATAGGAACACCACTTGCTGCATGCAAATATCTTCTCATACAATATGCTCTAGAATCAACAAATGCTAGATGGACACAGAGTACCACCTGCCTAGCAACCAAACAAATACGGCCAAGCATAGACCTGAAACGGTCAAATGGTTTGATTTCCCTGAGCAGACAAAATATAAGCTCTACATGCTTTGAGGCTAGGGGTCTACGCAAACGACTTCTGTAGAAGCTGCATGGACGAGGAGGAAGAGGAAATAGTACATGTCCTGCGCTCTCCAATAGAAGGCATAACTATCTCCCTTCTTTGATAATACCAGTGAACTGGCAACGATCGCCACAAAATATCTCGCTAACTTCATTAAGAGTACAACTTGGTTTGTTTAAGTACATGACTCTTCTATGAGTAACTTCTTCAATGGACCCTTGAGGTTTAAGTGAGTTAGTAACATCTAGACAGCTACTTCAACCTAACCTGACTGGCGACTGCATTCTGCTCAGTTCTTTATACAAATCACAAAAATCTATCAAGTCCCGAAAACTAACAGATCTTTCCTTGACATATAATTCATAAGGCCCTGTACACACTTTGGAAGTTGTTTGACATTTGTTTTCTTTAGAAGACGTCAAAATTTATTCCGAAGTTTGCGTCCAGTGGGAAAGTGTTACCATTTCTCTTTTAGTGACAATCAAAAATGTCATAGTATCTTTGGCTTTTTGGAACGGACAAAACCTTGTTTGAGTAGTGAAAAATAACACCTCTATTTCACAGTCGATCCCACGATCGATTCATGTATTGTTTGCGATGTTCATTTGCTTCCAAAACATAAATTATACATTCTCAAGCGGCAAACAGCTATTCCGACGTGTCAATGATTGTGTAATCGACGCTTTAAGACCTTTTATCAATCTCGGTTTCGCTTCATCAAAAAGGTTTTTGCTGTTGCGTGTCCTTTGATCGTCTTTCCCGCCTGCATGCGATTTATTTCATTCAACTCCCAAAACCGATTTCATTCATTCAATTTTTCGATCGTTAGTCTGAGCACCAACCTTCAAATACAAAATCAAATGAAAAGAAATCGTGATCTCCATAATTGAAACTGTCAGTGGAGATCGTCTCTTTTTGTTTTCCTTTTTTTCGTCCTTTCTAGACCCTTTATCTCGTCGATAAAATAAAAATTTCACTAAGAATACTAAAACGTTTATGTATTTTGTTCTAAAGATCATATCCCCTAAGCAGGGTTCTTCTTGCGAGGGCGAACTAAAAACTTTGCATGCGCGTGCATCAACTTATTGACATTATGTCAACAAGTCACGTAATATTCTACGGGAAAAGTGTTTCCTTTTTTTTCTCGTTTTTTTTTTCACTCAACTCCTTACTCTGCGTGTAAGAGTAAAAAAAACTCCTATTGATAGAAAAAATATATTATTAATTTAATCAAGTGTCAAGAGCTGGCTTCCTCTCGGTTTCCATTAAGACTTGTTACCCGCTACCCTGTCTCCCCTTAAATCCCCTGTTAACCTATGCTATATCCAGCGCGGGCTGTATTTTGATCCGTTTGTCAATCACGACCAATCATAAGTTGCATTTTTAATTTTTCTTTCAATTTTCTGTCGTTGTTCGTCATTTTCGGTCTTCATCGACCATTATTGTTGTTTATTAATATACCTACAAAACTTTGTTTTTGGAGGAAAGAGAATTAAAACAGAAAAAATCTGAAAGAATGACAGAAGGGATAAAAATATGAACGGCAAAAAAAACGAAAAAAACTTCAACATGACAGAACTTATGGTAAGCATTGCCATAATTCAGAAGTTTGACGTTTTTCGTTGGGGATATTTTGTGGTGATTGTTTTTTATCTCCTTACAGTTTTTTTTCGATTCTCGATGCCGTTGTTCACTTTGCATACATATTTGATAAGGAGACGCGTTATTTTTTTATACATTTGAATTTTTCTTTTAACTTGTTCCTTTTTTGCAAGCGACACTGTGTTGTGCTTTTGTGTTAGTATCTCTTAGCCAGTGTTCTCTGTTGCTGTTTAAGCTGCATGGCCAACAGATATCGGAACGATTGTCAAGTGGTTGGTTGGATCGTGTGTGCTTTCGGAAGAATTCGAGATCGAACATTTTGGCAGAAAGAATTGTTTTTTGTGTCGGGAAAGTTGAAAACTGTTAATTTGGTGAAAATTTTAGAAAAAGTGTTTTTCGATAGAAAGTGTTCACTTATTGTGTGGTGAATAATCATGTTGGCAATAAAAATTTAAAATTGGTTGGAAAATAAAAGAATAAACCGGTGACATTGCGTCTAAATGACTTCTTGTTCCTTTTTTGACATTTGATGGGATTTTTTTTATCTAACGATTGTGAAAAGAATTAATTTGGTTTGAAATATGGAAATGAAAGAATTTTGTTGTGGTGAGTTGTTAAATTTGAAATTTATTTGAGTGGCGCCCAACACAAAATAAGAACAATAAAATGAATAAAAAAACTAAATGGATATGCTCCATACTCCTTAAGATTTTAAATAGCTAGTCATTAAATTTGGAGAATTCTGTGAATTGAAGGTAGGAGGTGGATTGGGCTAAAAAAAAGACCTTACTTCGTCGAAATTTATTGGGAAGAATTTATTACTGAAGAATTTCTTGTGCATCTCCCTGTTTCTACCAAAAATGATAAGTTGGGAAAGTGTATTTTGAGGAACATGATATGTCTACAGAAAGAAGAACTTGAAGTTAAGTGAAATTCAATTGTTCCCATCAGACTTGGAGGATTTTGTATTTCTGCATTTAAGCATTGATTTCGTTCTTACAGATTCGAGTGAGCTATTTCATTGCAACGCACGTCAAGTTTTGTCTCAAAAAACGCTAGGCTTGAATCTTCCTACGAGTGGTGTGATTTCTATTTTCTTACAAGAAGTTTAACAGACAACTTCGGAGTTCCTCAAGGTAGCCACTTGGGACCGATAATTTTTAAATATTTTGGTTTGATGATCTTTCAACCTCTTTAAAAGCACTCCGAATGCGTAACTTACACTTATGACATAGGTAGAATCACCTCGCATTTTTTTTTCGAATCATCCTTAAATTGTTGTTTCTCGATGGCCTTCAAGTTTAATAAATGCCATGGTGATTGGCTGGATAAGCTTTCAGGAGATTGTGTCTGATGATTTTTGTTGACATTTAATGATCACAAGTAGCATCTCTGATTACTGCTTAGTATTGCGACTGGTTCTAAAAACTTGATGGTAATTTGGCGAAAGACTTCTAAGATCATTAGATCTCTCGACGGTGTCTTAACAAATTCTCAAACCGCCATCGATTGTCGATCATCTCTTATGGAGATGGCGCAGCAATTTAATATTCACCACTGCTGAGTGCCGGGCCACAGAGACATCACGGGAAATTGTAGAGCCGATGAGATCGATAAAAATGGAACCGTCATACCTGAAGGGAAAAGATTGGTATACCGATAGCTACATGCAAACTTTTGCTAAAAGAAACAGCCTTAACGATAACAAGGTCTACGTGGTACAATTTACCTACTTGCGCAACCACAAAGCTCATAGGGCCGTCACTTGACCTGAAGCGCCCTATAGACTTGTTATCTCAAAGCAGATTTCATATTAGCTCCCTAATAGGTGTCCTAACGGGACACTGTCTTATATGCAGACGCGCAATATGACTGGGTGTAGCCTCAAATGACTTCTGCAGGAGCTGTATGGACGAAAAAGAAGAGGAAACAATCTCCTACCTTCTCTGCACATGCCCTGCTCTTTCACTAACATTCAAACTGCATCTGGGGGAGAATACTTTTATGATAATCCCTGTGAAGTAGCTAATAAGGATATCAAAAATGTTCTTCGCCTTATAAAAAGCTCAAAATGGTTCGACTAGTAAGAAGTAATTCTCTCGGTTCATGTGGTATGCCTTTTCTTTTAGGCTAAGTGTGCGGATTCTGTATCCGCAGAAACTTTAACCTAACCTAACCTAACCATGACTGATATTGGAAAAATGGCTATAGAATGATTTTTTTTATAATTAGCACACACTCAAGGGTTTTTGTATACCCTTGTTATGCCAGAGACAAAGTGGGTGCTTTAGGAAGTAGAATAGGAGCTGGAAAGGAAGTGCCGGTGTACATTGGTCGTAAATTCTTGAACATTGCAATGATTTGGAAAGACAGAGTGTGGAAGGAAGTTCCGCATTCGTCTAGTTCGGCTAAAGAACGATTCTCTATACTTGGGAGTGCGTTTGAAGTTGGATTCGAGGGTAAACTGATGGGCATTCCTAGAAGCGCGAGTATTACGGCCGAATTGTTTGAGTGGAGGAATGCAACTGCCTATTTGACTAGAACACTTACCGTAAAAGTAATGATAGAACAGAGAGAAAGACACGAAACGTTACGACGGTAGTCTAAAGAGGTGAATGAGTTGGTTATGTCTCTGTCACCAATCATTCTTAGGGCTCATTTTTGTATTCCGTCCAAGAGGCTTAAGTATGTAGCTGGAGCACCAGCACTTGCACTGTGAATGCCTTGGATTTCGATGTGCCTAGTTGCTTCCTTAAAATCATGTTTTTTTTTTTTACCCTGACAGCTGTTTACCACTCGGAGGTTTGAGAGAAAACTAAAAGGATGTGATTGATATGCTACTGGACAGGCGTGAATGTGGGCGCTGTAGCCGAAAGTGTGAGGCTCAACCGACGAACTATTAGTTGCCATTAAACTCAGAATATTGAAGCACTATTCTGAGTAGAATTCTACGCGAAAGTCTCGGATTATTCCTTGATCTGCTGATAAGGCCTGAATCTTGGGCGGTTTATGTGAACACGATCCAAGCACTAAGAGCAATCCTTCGGGATCTTCCTACCCAAATTAGATTGATAAGCTTCCCCGAAGCCAGTAGATGCAGCCAATTCATATTTTACTGGACCACATTTTTGACAAGTTGTTGCTCTTTTAGCAGCTTGGTTTTAATACCAATTAGCATTAAAATACCTTTTCTCAAGCTTTAAATTGGAACTCTTGCCAAGGATGTGCTCTCTGCCTTAAAGAATTGTGATACTTTGTACAAAATCTTCTTCCCAACATAATTTCGCACCATACTTGAACCTCTTAAGACCAATCAAAACCCATGACAAAGATATGTGCCTATGTATGTTACTCCTTTAAGCATTTATTATTGTCAATTTTTAAGTGGTATGGGAATTCCATGCATTTTTCAAACCTGCTTCTAGTTTATGCTTTTGAACAGCTTCTACTCGGTAGACAAAATATTCAAATGCATAAATCCAGTCTCAAGTGGTGACAACTCTACGACATCACCGATCATCACCATCTTCGTCATCATCGTTTTAAAACTGCTCCAGACTCACTACTATCACTGATTCTACCTTCCGATCATTATAACTACTTAAGAGGCACCACCTAGCATAATTCACTATTCACAGCAATGCAATGATTTGAAGTGATAATCTACAATCTACACAAATAGCAAACAAACGTACTTGACGAGACCAAACAGATCAGTACGCATCCGAAGTGCACCCTCTAGTCGCTCTAAAGTCGAGTAATCTCGTACCGTATGTCGCCATATCGTATCACCACTGGTACCGACACAAAATGTCACAGAAAATCCGTACCCCTATGTTCTATCTCAAAACTCATAATCCACCACTTGAGGGAGATTAGTTTGTTCGTCTAGTCTTCCCATCAGCTCTTCTTTGTTGCTCAAAGTATCGAAATGAAACTTCAACAGCGCATAAGAGCAATAACATTATCTAAATGTGAAGTTGAAAGAGTTATATTCCGTTACTGCCACCAGAGAGTGGAAATGAAGACAATAATCTGTTGGATTTCCTGTCATAGGGAATACCTTGTTTTTCTCCCCTAATTCAATGTCAAGGAGAGAAAAGAAAAGGAAAAGAATTCCCCTATACGCTTTGCTATAAACAAATCAACAAGTCAAAACTCATCATCAAAACAGGCTCGTGCTTCCTTTTTATCTTTCTTCAAAAATGCAACAAAGGATTGTTTCCTTTTTTCCTAATCACATCCATAATTTTCTCCGGAAATCAACAATGTTCAAAAAGGAATGTGAGCATGTTTCTAATGAAATCGAGAGACAAGTTCAGGGCACTAGCAGTAGCAACATGAATAGTTTGAATAGATACATGCACATAAAAACAACATGGCTTGCATTTCCTGTACGATTTTTATATCTCTTTCATTGCGTCTTTCTTTAATTTCTTTTTTTTCAAAACAACAAAATACCATCCTGCCAAAACGCTTGATCCTCGCAATACCCCATTAGATATTTCTCTGTGTACCTTGCCCATGTAGCTATACACTCGATCGTGTTGCTGATCGAACAGATCGTCTTTGCACGCACCGCAACACTATCTCCCGAAGCACGTTTTGCTATCCTTTTGTGTGTTGTGCGAACTGCGAACGAACATCGAGATGGGATAACATTTACACTATTTGAATGCAAATCACGTTTATTGTTTATTTGAATTTTAACATAAACCAATTTGTTTGGTTGTTGTTTTTGGTAAAGAGGAATAAAATGGGAGTCGAATGGAAGTCATAGGCAAGATCCATCGATTTGCTTTGCTGTTTTATTGATATTTTGAATGAGCACGGGTGTTGGAAACTGAGAGTGAAAATAACTGCGGAAATGCCAGTTCGATGAGGATTTTCAGCAATCTGCAATGTGAGGTAAATATGGATCACCGATCCGGATGCGAATTGTATTCAAACATCTCAAAGGTAAACAAAAAGAGGTAAGCAAGATTGTCTGACTCCTAGTGTGAGTCATTAGATTTTGTTCCCAATTTTTTGAAACAAGAAAACAACATTAAAGTTAAATGTAAAGGAAATGAATCAGAGAACAGATGCCAGAGATTACGGATGCGATTTGTGCAAATTTAAATAGTTTGTGGTGAAATTGAGTAAACAACATTTTGAAGCCTATAGGTCTGCTACATTTGGTATTTGATTTCGTTTGATCATCAAAGTTGTTGAACCTACTTTGTCCCACTTTGGATCATCAAAAGCGTTTTAGGATTTTCGACTGATGATTCCGACATTTTCAACGAGTAAATCGGAAATCGGAATTGGAGTCTATAATATTAAGTTTGCGTCTTCTTTGAATATATTTTTGAGTGTTGAGCATTTCTTATAAGCTAGTTGACCCAGTTCTCGAAATGAGTGCGTTGATTCTTCATTGAAGGCGGTTCACATTCAACAACATGCTTATCAACTTCTGTCGTGTTGGCGGAACACATGTAATGTGAACACCACTGTGAACCCACCTTAATTTTAAATGACATTTGTGACATTTCATCTCGGACATAACCTGCACTTGACAGCTGTTTGACACCAAAGTGTTTTGACATTTCCAATTTTTTTGTTTGTTTTAATAACCTCACTTTATTTTTAATTCTAATTTTTTAGTTTTATATAATTTGGGTACAGAACGTTGAAAAAATATGCAATCACAGCACACCTCTGCAAAAAATGCTTTCATTTCATATGTAATTAGTGCCTCTCCGGTTTTTGTAGGCCACGTAATGTGTACCACAAAAAGTGTTTGCCGTTTTACAACATTATGATGTTTGCTAACGTTCGTACTTAGTTGGCTTCGTAAGGATCGAAATCTCTATTATGGAGCATGCGTAAGCTTTTCCATCTATCCTATTCTTCTGGGCTCGTTCCAACTTTCGAGAAGATGGTAACAGCATTTGTCCAGCAAATTCCAAAAATAAGGCGAATTTTCTTCTCTCTCCAACTATCGTCCGATTGCACTTATGTACGTCGCTTCTTTCTAAGGTCATGGAAACGCCTATAAACTATCAGCTCAAGAAATATCTCGAAGACCGAAAGCTTCTTACTGACCGGCAGTACGGCTTTCGCAGCAACAGGTCCACTGGTGATTTGATGGTTTATCTCACCGAACAGTGGAACAAATCTTTACATCGTTTTGGAGAAAGTAAGATTGTTGCACTTGATATTTCAAAAGCATTTGATAAAGTCTGGCATCTTGTTCTTTTATCGAAAATGCGTGTCTTCGGTATCGATGAATCCCTTCTTCGTTGGATTAGAAACCTTCTTTCGAACCATTCAATAGAAATTGTATTGGACGAATTGAAGTCTGAAACCCACAATATAAATGCTGGTGCCCCCCAGGGCTCCGTTTTGTCTTCGACCCTTTTTCTCATACCTTACCCTTAGCTTCTCATATTCGTTTCCAGACTCAACGGCAAAATATGATATGCTCATTAAACTCTGGCCTAAACAGCATTGTACAACGGGGAATTAAAAACCGTGCTTCAGTTCGAGATATTTCTTGAGCTGATAGGTTATCAGCGTTTCCATGACCTTAAAAAGAAGGGACGTAAGTACACTCGGACGATAATTTGATTGAGAAGAAGATTTGCCTTTTTTTGGGAATTTGCTGGACAGATGCTGTTTTCCAACTGCTCGGAACGAACGGAAGGGTTTTGCAAGCGTGGAAGAACACCTCTTCAGAACTAGCGGGGATACCACCTGGACCAGCGGACTTATGTATGTATGCTTTCAGCATCAACGATAATCCCTTCTTCGTTAGATTAGAAACTTTCTTTCGGACCATTGTGTTGGGCGAGTTCAATCTGAAACCCACAATATAAATGCTGGTGTGCCACAGGGCTCCGTTTTGTCTCCGACACTCTTTTTTTTTTCATTAACTCTCTTGTCTCTAACTTCTAATGGAATAAATTGTTTCGCTGATGATAGTATCACATGCGTCCAAAGCTTGAGTACAACTCTCATCTGTGGGCTGGTGCTCCAGTTACATACTTAAACATTGGTAAAATTGTTGAGCCATCACTGATTCATTCACTTCGTTAGATCACCGTCATCGTTACGTTACGTATCCCTCTCAGTTACTTCTTCGGTCAGTGCTGTAGTGAAGTAGCCAGTTCCATTCCACCCCTTTAACATTTCGCCCGTAATACCCGCGCTTCTAGGAATGGCCATCAGTTTATTTTGGAGATCAACTTCGGACGTACTCTCAAGTATAGAGAATCGTTCTTTAGCCGTACTAAGTGAATGTGCAATTCTCTTCCAAACTCTGTCTTTTCCGATCACTGCAATGTTCAGGAATTCAAGACCAAAGTACACCAACACCTTCTTTCAAACCCCTTTCTTCCTTCCTATAGCACTCAATGTTTCTCTTCACCCCTCGCCCCCCTCTTTAGACTTGTGCTAACATTCATTCCAAAGAAATCCAAGAAAAGAAATCATCTATGATTTAATTAGGACCTCCAAAGATCATCTAATTTGATTATCTTCAGTTTATCCGTTCAATTTATAGCACCTGCTTTACTTTCCACAGTTGATTTAATGATTTCCTCTTAAACTTTAAAATTCAAAAATATGATCATTTGAAAATTCCAAAAAATCCATTCCAACATAATTCTTCTTTCTAATAGTCGAACTCGAACCATCAAATTCCAAGAAGCATTTTACAAGCTTTTCGACACATAAAACAAATCAGAAAACCGAAAATGTTCATCCATTTTTGGACACATGGACACCTCCTGCTGCATCGCATCGTTGAGTTTTTTTTTTTTAGCTTGTATAGCTAGCACACTTTTCAGCCTCCTGTTTTACCTACACAGAAGAACCAAATCCATAATTTAAATGGATTCCTCGTTCGTTGTTCACTTCGAAAACGATTCGATCCTCTGTCTAATGAAATCTAACACGCGTTTATTCAAATTTAATGAACGAATTTAGTTTTTTTTCCCTGAACTGATTTTAATTTAGTTGTTTTTTGTCTATATCGAGATATCAGCTTCAGCTTCCTAAAGGGGATAGGGGCAGTCGATCAGAGAACAAAAAAAAGAAGAATACTTCACGATGCGTTCGCGTTCCATAAAAGAGCGCGCGTGTTCTCTTCCCCATTTTTAGATTAGAAACGACAGGAAATCGCTTGTTTACGTGCTCTACATGTGTGTAGACTTTGACTACTGTTATTATTTTTTTTTATGTTGGTTTGGAGTCCATCTTTCTGCCATTACAGATGTTCTCGTCGTTCCCCGTTTTTCTTTCTTTTTTTTCTTCTCGAATTGGAGCCCACACTCGTTCTCGCTCACAAACTGTTTGAAAAAAAAAAAATAATAACGAAAAAAATTATGCATCACACATATTTATCACATGTACTCAAATGAACTGTGCTAGTGGATGCAGACCCTCATAATACGGTTCATTCATTTAATTCGATGGAATTTCGTTAGTTGAGGTTATGTTTTGGTTATTTAGACGAAGCGTTAATCCAGTTTGACATATAGTACACCAACATAATCGAACATTTAGCGAAAATTAATCTTAATTAAAAATGAGTTCTGTTTGGTTTGAGAGTATATCCATGCATATGTCATCGCTGAGCTTCTGTCAAAGAAAATACCAAAAAAAGACAGTGTCATTTGTAAATAAACAAACATGGTTGCATTTGACAGTGCAAACTCTTGTTATAAATGTCAAAAACTGTCTGATGATTTATGACTTCTCGACTTTAAGATACTAAAACTTTAATTTGTTTAAGGGTACCATATAAGGATTGATGAAGGTATTTAGTACTTTCATAAACAACGAACTCTCCGTCAATCCACATATGGACATTAAAAATTCAAAACAAAGGACACTCAATATTCCATAGAGTGCTTGAACGTCAAATGGATTCACATGCAGTGCAGAATCAATGTGACCCTTAGGCAGTATGCGTGCAATATGTGCAACCAACCCGTATTCATTAATACAGGCATTGAGAAAGGTTTTCGACAACAACTTCTCGTACTTTTGTTTTTCAATTGAACTATGGCCATGCCCTTGTGCATCTTAAGTTCTCCATGAAACATTTTATAGTCACAGACCCGCACAGTAATTATTTTGAAGTGTATTCGAGGTACTTGAGGATTATGTCCTTTGTTAAAGGCACTTGAAGTGTAGGTACGGTGCTGTTCGGTACTTAAGACAATGGGATGGGTTTTCTCTTATTGACACATTTATTTTTGAAAATAAAATAGCCGAAAGGCTAGTGGAGAAAAAATGTGTTTTCATTTTGTTGCCTTTTCTGTTGTTAACAATTGTATGAATGTGTCAGAAGTGGGATTTACGCAAATGAGGCCATATGCAGCGGCATGGTCTGCTGTTTTTCTTTTTTGGTTACAATTGAATCAATCAAAATGAATCGATTTGAGTGTCTATTTGATCTTGCTTGTAAAGGGTTTTCCAATAAGAGGTGTTATTCTGATATTCAAAGAAAAATGGCATTTTTTGAGATAAATGATCAGATGTTTATTTCATTATAAAGAGGAAGGTATGCCGTTAATAATGGAACACAACATCAGCCAAATGGCCGCCACGACCACGCTTACAGGACCATATCCTTTTCATGAAATTTTCCATAACCAAATCGCAAAGTGGCTGCCCTATGTCCTCGATAGCCTCACGAATTCCATCTTTGAGGTCTTGAATCGACGCTGGGCGTAGACCTTATCTTTCACGTGGTCCCAAAGGAAGAAGTTGCAAGGTGTTAAATCATAAGATCTCGGTTGCCAATTGTGATCACCTCTTCGAGAGATAACACGGTCCGGAAACTTTTCCCGTAAAAGATCGATGGTTTCATTGCTTGTGTTGCACGTAGCGCCATCTTGTTGAAAGTAAACGTTGTCCAGATCAATACCATCCAATTCCGGCTATAATCATTAATCATCTCTCGATAGCGCAATCTATGGACCGTAACTGTTGCTCCAGCCTCACTTTCGAAAAAGTAAGGTCCAATGACCCGCCGCGCCGGACCATAAGAGGCTTTTCAACCTTGGGTTTTCTGAGTCTCAGATGCGACAGTTTTGCTTGTTGACTTAGCCTCCGAGGTGGAAATGGGCCTTATCAGTAGTCAAGATGATTTTTCGCTGAAATTCTGGATCATTTTCATGCATTTCAAGGACCCAATCAGCAAAGACACGACGTTGTTGATGATCGGCCGGCTTAAGTTCTTGTGTTAACTGAACTTTATAAGCCTTAAGACCCAAGTCTTTATGCAAAATACGGTGTAGTGACGTTTGTGGAATGCCTAATTCGAATTCCAGAACGACGAGAAATGGACACACCTGGGTTTTCTTCAACAGCTCGAATTTGTCCACCAATTTCTGTATTGCGGTCCTACAAGGTGCTTCACGACGACCCAAAATGTTTTGGTTTTACGAACGGTCTCTGCCAAATTTTCACCATTTTTATAGTGAATTTTAATAATTTCAATGCGTTGTTGAGGCGTGTATCGTTCGATTTTTATTAATGGCGTAGTTTTTACTTGTCAAATGTCAAAAAAAACAGCTTCAAAAGTGACAGCTACTGAAATAGCGGGCTATTCGAAATAACACCTCTTATTGGAAAACCCTTTATAAGCAAGCGGGAATTAATAACGTTTTCCAAAAATATTCCGGAGTTACTCTAATCTAATGTTGTTCATAATCGTAATACGCTCAGAGACAAAAGGAGATCGGAAACTGACTTACGTTTTACCCTCCGGAAACAGCAAATTTTATTTTACCGTTACGTCGTGTATGTGAATAAATGAGAAAAAACAGCTACAAAAAAGAGGTGGTTTGCTAAAGTTTACTGAGATGATATTGATAAAAACACACATACTCTTGCAGTAAACTAGAACCATAGCTTGTAGGCGTTGTCATTTTGACAGCTTAGCTTCCCATCTCCCTTTTATACTCATCTGTGAATACGCTACAGAAAATTTCATTCCAACTATAGATCCGTTCGTTTACTTTTTCAAGTAACTTTAAGCTGCCGAAAGTTACTAAAAACTGCTTAATCCTGTTCCCTAACAAACATTTCGTAACACAGAGAGACGATGAGAGAGTAAAACATTTCCCCTCATATATGAGAGAGTTACTAAAATCTGAGCAAGAAATTTCTTCATTTTAGCAGCTAAAACTAAGCTGTCAAAAACCGCTGTCATCAGCTTTTTGAATTGAATTTCAAATCATACAAGTCTGTATCACCTTCTTCTGATTCTGATGAATCAGCCAACAATTTTTGTTTTGCGTTTGACGTTTCTGTTCACATCTATGACATAAATGTTACTTAAACGTCACTTTGACACTTCGTCTTCCAAGGGATTTTCGTCTACCATTTCAAATAATGTCGTTTTCCATTGGCAATTCAGAAGCATTCGGAAGAATCCAGAAGCCTTCTGAAACAATTCCATTGGGCTGACTTTGACAGACGGAATGCATCTGAGAAGAGCAGAACTCTTCCGTTTTGAAAACAGAAGCGTCTAAAGAATGACACTTTCATCATAACTCGTTCCATTCGAGGTAGAAGAAGAAACGTCAAAAAAAGACCAATGGAAAACGTCATAATTTTTTTGAAAAATAAACTGGTTTTTGGTCTAGTACCTACCAAATCAATTTCTTAATTTAAGCAAATGTTGACAGATGTCAATTTCAAATTCGTTTCAATTTCGTTTCAGCGATTCGTTGCTATTTGCAAATTGCAAATATTATGGCAGCTATGTCAAAAAATCGACCAAAAATTGACGGAAAGAAACTTACTTCTTTTGCAAATATTTTCAACCCATGAGAAATTTGTTTACTTCTACAGTTATATGACTGTTTTCCGGACTCATATTAGCCAATCGAAATCGATGATATTGTTTTAGAATTGATTAAAACTACGTGCTAAGAACTTGGTCTTCTGTTGATCCGTAATTCAAAGTTGACTTTCGATTTTACAATATCGAAAATGGAAAAACAGAATTCTTTTTAGTCTTTTTCACCGATACGGCCAGCGATACCTTTATTGCAGTGATAATTTGACATTTTGTAACTATTTCAAATTGCTATCCCGTTACCCGTTTGACATTTAGCTGTCAAACTGATTTCGATTATTTAAGTGCTGGGAAACATAAAACGTAAACAAACCACACAAAAACAGTTCGAAATTTTCCAAATGAAGCATGCATCAATCTCAACATCTCAAGCAAAGGGGCAACCCTTCCAACTGTCATAAACCCAATGACAACATTCCACCACTAACCGTGTGTGCAATGTTATTGTCCATCAATCAAATTCCTAATTTTAGATTCAAGTTGAATCTCCGTTCCGGAATTTTCCAACAATGTGTCGCCCCCTGAAAAACTCATTCACCTTTTCACAAATACAAAACAAGAAACCAGAGTTTTCCCTTATTTTCATCACAGACTCCATGCCGTTAAAAAAAAACATCTAATAATAAATGTCGTCATAAATATCTCACCATTGCTCATTTTAGAAAACGATCTTCCCAAAAATATGCATATAAATTATAGGAAGACCTGTACGCTTCACTGCTTGCGACTCTCGAAAAATGGAACGCTTCTTGCAAGCGGGTGCGGCTGCGGCGGGCATAAAAACTCCTTCTTCCTCAATTTCCAACATTTTCATATTCGCATTCAAAAATGTAATAAATAAAGTTTCTTGTATTTGGAAATTTTCGCAGATGCCATCAGCCAGCAAGAAGTAGCAAATGAAATTTGTGCAAAACATCTGCAAGTAAAATTTGTTGCACTAAATTCTTTCGGCTCCGCTAGACAAACCGGATGCTAGAAATTAGACTCCCAATTTGCCAGAGATGAATAATTTCTATCCGGAGGAATGGAGGAGCCCGTTAAACATAACGATCTCGAATAAATGGCCATGTTGAAGTGCATCTGTCGATGGGCCTTCATTCAAGTTCAATTTCAATTCATTTGGTTGTTTCCATTTGTTTCTTATGATGCACGAGTGCAAATTAATTTGCTCAACATTGAATTTTATTGAGCAGATGAAGAGTTATGGTGTTTCCTATTCCTTCCTTTTAGCTCTGTCTTGTTGAATGCCGCCTATGATCGGAACTTATTGACGTATGATAAAAAAAGAGTCAGGCATCAGCTGTCAGTCGGATAAGAAGGGTGATAGTGTCACCAAACGATGGAGCTGCGCATCGGAAGGTACAATGCCCCTGTGCGCCTGGCTGAACTGATCGGCAGGTTCAGTTCCCCTGGTGGCACACGTCAGCAGTAACACTGCCTCAGGTGACACGGATCAGCAGGAACTATGTGCCTGGTCGCACGGGTTGGCAGGTGTGATGCATCTGGTGGCACGGATCCGCAGATTCAATGCCCCTGGTGGCACCGATCGGCAGGTATAATGCCCCTGGTGGCACGGATCAGCAGGTTCAATGCCCTTGGTTACACGGATTGGAATTTATAATGCCCCTGGTGGCACGGATCGGGGGGTATGATGCGCCTGGTAGAACGGATTGGCAGGCTCAGTGTCGGTGGTGACAAGCATCAGCAGTAACAATGCCCCTGGTGGCCCGCGTCAGCAGGAAAACTACCCCTGGTGGCACGGATGGGCAGATATAATGTCCCTGGTGGCACGGATCGGCAAGTAGAATGCCTCTGGTGGCGTAGATCGGGAGGTACAATATCCCTAGTTGCAATTAATACGGACGGCCGTAGCACTAACCGTAAATCAACAGGTTCCAAAACCCCTGGTGGCAACCAAAAACAGATTGAATAACTTCAATATCAAATCCCCTTACCGCTTGTGGGGGGAAGTTCCGATCATGAAATGATCGCACTATTTCAGGCTCTTTCTTTGACCAATATTACTAACTGATACAATGAGGGGTATCATTCGGTAGTAGTAGTAGTAGTAGAGACGTACCTACTAGTGTGTACTAATGAGGTGTACGAGGTAGAGGTGTACTAGTCTACTTATATTTTCCGAAGGGAGTGAGTGTGAACTGTAAAACATAAAGTTCAATTCCGTATGGGAAAATATTATATATGAAAAGCATGTGACTTCGTAATAGTATGTCTTGCGGCATCTGCCCATGCTAAGATCATGAGACTTGGGTGCTTCGTCAAAGGAACTGTCACCTTCTCGCCGCGTTTGAGAGAACAGCCTTACGGTGACAATTGAATTATGGCTTTGCTACCTCAAAGCAGATGTTACGATAAAAATAACGACTAAATCTTATCAAAAGCATCAGTAAGAGTACAAGAACTTGTTGCCATAATTTTTCTATTATGGCAACATCTGTAAGCTTCAGCTTCTTGCAGTCGAAACTATAACATTCAACAACAAACAAACCCCCTCTTTTTACCTACACAATACTGCGACACATAAATGAAGAAATAAAAGAAAAGCAGTCTCGTCGCCTTTACCGGAAGTGTCTTCACTGTCCACGCACAATGCTTGTTGCAGCCTAATCAAAACCATACACCCTCAACTTTTGTTTATGGTCTCTCCCTCGATTCTTTTATTTTTGAATCGTTTAACGAACTTTCCGGAAGTTGACAATTATTGTACTCTGATGTCTTGCTGCATTGGTGCACATGGTCAGCACGTCTTCCATCACTTTGTTATTTAGCTGACCCTTATGCTTAAAGGGCAGTTCATAAAGGATTGAATTTTGAATGCGGGAACTCCAAAAAAGAAATCAACAGTCAAAGATTAAAATTGACGAAAAAATTAAATCGCACTGATTGACAAATTTTTCATGCAATTGCGAGAAACCCCATGCTTACATGAACCATGAAGACTCATAAAACGGTCTTGAGAAGTTTTATTAAATTTCAAGGAATTTAATTGATCGCAACATACAAATTCTCAGAGTGGGTTGGTTTTGTTTTTTTTTTAACTAACGAGTAAGCAAATGAACGAGTAACAACATATTTTATGTACATGCCAACCATTTAAGTGATGATTCAATTAATTTCAAACCTCGTCCAGCCAATTTAGAACAAACTCAAACATTTACGAAATTCCTTAATCAATTTCAATTCTTCCTTCAAGTCTCATCGCAGTGTGCTAATTGTCGAGTCGACGAGTGATAGAAAAGTGTCTGTCTGTCGCGTGTTTTATATTCGATCGGTTGCAGTTGGGAACGATTTTTTTAAATAGATTTTAACACAAATTTTCGACGGGCGATCAGAACTGATGATCAACGATCTCACAGCCAATGGCAACGACTACGAGTAGGTCCCTGAACCTTAAATCATTTTCGATTTCATTTGCAATCAATATGTCATCTCGAAATAAAACATAAGCTACCAGTGCGAATTTTCATCAGAAGCAAGATCGCTGCTTATACGCGATCAGTGATCGAGATGACCCTCCCACCTTGCTAGCAAACGTCAGAACCAACCCAATCAAGTTCTTTGTGCAAAATAATGAATCACCACCTCGAGATCTGCTGCAGAGCGATCGCAATTTCCTTTAGTTGTAACCGATCTCGAGATGTAGTAAGTTGTCTCATGCTCTCTAGCATTTTCTGGCAGATGGGATTGCGTTTTTTTGTCCGCCATCCGTCAAAGACATAACACTTAGCAGATGTCCCAAAAAGTGAATACAAAGTACATCAACAATAGTAGAACAAAACCAATCAAAAATCTCAAAGTTCGCGATCGGTGGTGGTGATCTTGCCAAAAGGGAATTCTTGTAAGTTTTTCCGTCGCGATCGTCGCGTCGCGTCCTCGTCCTCAAAATCACTTCTGGCATGAACCTCGAATATTCTTCGCATTGCATTTTATGATTTCGAGTTTGATTGGGTCTGTTATTGTGGAGCTGATTCTTGCGTGCATGTTGATCCGTTGGGCGCCATTTACAAAATCTTTTCTTTTTTGGGGTTGATGATGGGATTCTGTTTGTATTCTTTATTTCCAAAGTTTAAAAAAAAAAACCAAAACGAAACAAAAGACACACCACCGTTGTTGATGGTCTAAAAAAAACAGTGAACGATTCACTTTGCATCTGGTGTTTCTGCTTTCGAGCGACCGACGACGGATTCTTGGTTCTGACTTTCTTGGCTTTTGGTTTCATTTTTTTTGTGCTTTTGGTGTGTGTTTTTGATGTGCAAGTAAACTAAAAAGAAATAAAACCACAAAACCAAGAAGAGGGCGCACATTTTTTTAAGTATGCCATTTCCACGGAAATAGTGGGAGCAACGGTTGGCGTGTAGTAGAAAAGAGTAGTAGCAATTTAGTGGCCATAAAGATCGGTTTGGGAGTTTTTGGTGGATGATTTAGTTCCGTTGTCCGTTTGACGGATGTTTTCGATCGGATTTTTCTATTAAAAAATATCATCGGAATTCAAGGGAATGGAAAGTGCGTGAAACAAAAAAAAAAATTGGATTCCGATCGAGTTTGTTTGTCAAAGTGAAAGGAACAGAAAATGTGTTAACAATAATAAATGAGTTGTTGCTGCTGCGGTTGTTATTGTGTGATGATTAAAACAAAATCTGGAAGCATGCCAAAGTTAAAAGGTGAACAAAGAGTGCATTGGTTTCGTTGTGAGTAGGTTTTTTTTGTTGAGTTTTAAAGAACTTGAGTAACACACCCAAGGAGGGAAGTTCTATGAATTTGACTTTTATTACTTACATCAATATTTTCGGCGGTGAAAAGAAGAGATCGTTTTAAACAACTTCCTTCGGCAGTTAACATCCTTCTTGCATTTCTTGCAGCCTCATCGTCATCGGTGGAATTGGGCCTCAATACTCAGACCTCTTCAGCCAGCTGGGTTCCTAGCCAGCTGTCTCCAGTTTTACGCGCTTAGTTGGTTGAAGTCACCTTCAACTTGCGCACGCCACTTGAGCCTTGGTCTTCCTCTATTGCGTCGTCCCTCTGGGGTGGATTCGAAGACGGGCGGGAGTGACCTAGCCATCGGAGTTGGTGGACCTTTACTCTTTTAGTTTGGTTAGTGTCGTTGTACAACCCGTACAGTTCGTGGTAAAATCTTCTCCTTCATTTACCTTCATTGCAGGCAGGACCATAGATCTTCGGTGTAGCTTTTCTCTCAAAACGGGGAAAGGCGCTTTCATCCGCTTTTAACAAGGTCTATGTCTAAGAAAGCAAACTCCTCTACTACCTCAATGCTATATGTGTCTATTGGTCTGGCCGAGACGTTGGTGCTGGGTGTCTTTCCGGGAAGACAGCATATACTTGGTTTTGCCTTCACTTACCGCTAAACCCATTTTTGCCGCTTCTGTCTCAATTCTCACAAGGGCGCCATTGACATCACGCTATGTTCTTCCCATTATATCAATAATATCGGCGTACGCGAGAAGTTGAACAGGCCATTGGAAGATAGTGCCTCTGGTGGTGATGGTGGAGTTTTGCACTATCTTCTCAAGAACAATGTTAAAGAAATCGCATGACAGTGCATCGCCTTGTCTGAATCCTTTTTTTATATCGAAAGATTCCATAAGCTCGTGTCCAACCTCGATGGCGCAGCGTGAGCTACCAAGCTAACGAGCTTGGTAAGGATGGCAAAACAAGACATAGCTTTATACAGATCGTCTCTGTAAATACGAGGCCTTAAAATCGGTTAAAAGCTGGTGGGTGTCGATTTGAAGTTCGTAGGTTTTTGCCAAGATCTGCTGCAAAGTGAAAATTGAGCCAGCTGTTTACCTTCAAGTAAAACCTACGCACTTCATTCCTGCTGTTGGTTCTCCCAACATTTCGATATGAGGCTTCTCGTGCTCCTTCATTTTTATCCTGAGAAACCGGTGTTCTTCTCTTCTCTTTTGCTCGTAGAGCTCACGGGCAGCTCTTGTCCTTTTATGCAGCGCCGCCTTCTGCTTGGCTGCATGCGCCTTCCTATACATTCTGTCCATGAAACTTTGATTGCTGTGTGAAACCTAGCATATAAGAGGCGGGCCACTGGTCCTCGATACTTGATGTTGGCGGCTTAGGACTCCTTACGAAGTTACTTGAAACTCGATCAGAGAAGGATCTGGCGATCTCTTGCGATTGAAGCCGTCCGACGTCATATTTTCTCACAGCATTTCCTTGATCGGTCGTTGTCGGGATATTCGTAGCATTTTTTGGCTTCGACGAGGTAGGGGTCTGAGTTGACTAGGCTCCTCAGAAAGTTCGAACTTCTAGAATGCTGGGCAAGTGCCTTCCGTCGATCGCAATTTGATAAATCTGGTTGATTGTTGATTGATCGTGATGCAACATTTCGCCCAACAGCAAAATCGATCAACCTGAATCCTTTGTCGGAAGTGGTGCCGTGTGCTTTCCGACTGTTCCACAAAAGGTGTTCTCTTTTCCCAGCTTTGTGTTAAAATCGTCAAGCGCAACATTGCTTATAAGTTTTGTTAAGGAGCTCGTAGAACTCGTCTTTAGTGTCATCTTCTTTCTCTTCTCTGGGGGCATGCACGCGTACTAGGGTAATGCTGGTGAATTAAGCCTTGATTGGAATCGTCGTGATGCGTTCGTTTACACATTTGAAGCTCGCATCGAAAATTCCGTTTTTATTGCTCGCGATAACAATTACGATAGAATATGTTGCAGTTTCTCATCCTTCTTTTGCCCGAGATGGACCCATTTCCTCAATGGTCGTTATGTCTGCTTTGTAGCAGTTGAGGGTCTCCGCTATTTGTTCGGCAGCACGTGGTTTATTAAGTGACCTAAATTCCACGTGCATATCCGAAATTCGTTGTTCTCATTACACTTGCTTGGATCGTCATCAGTATATCCGTCCGTTTCCAGGCCTGTTGCTGCTTTGCAACTTAATGCTGTTAAATGTCTACGTAGCAAGGTACTTGATATAACTCCAAGTATAAGAGCCGGAAAAACCGCCCCTTTTTACGGCCTGGGCTTCAAATAAGTCGAAGTAGCCCGTAGAAAGTTGTTGACCTTTCCTTACTGGAACAGGGGACGCTACCGTTGATTCCAAAAACGAATTCTTCCATAGTCTTAGTCATTTGTTGGAAGTTCATTGGTGGGAACACTCTTTTTTGGAGGGTTATTAGTACCAGCCTACCAGAGGTAGTGAATGTAATTTGTTATATGGCCCGTTAATGGTCTGGTGTGGTTATGCAGCAGATTCGGTTGTTCGAGAGGTTGTGATTTGCATCGAACGCTTGAATATTCTTAAGGACATTGCAAACTGAACGAGCTCTTTTTCAATAAATCCAGAGTTGACAAATTTGTGATAAAACTGGTTTGGGCTCATATTTCAAGAGCACTGAGTTTTTGGTAATTGCAATCTTGAACGGCGTAACTTGCAAGACGATTTAGAGCTCCTTCGGTTCAGAAGAGCCGTTTAAAAGACTAAAACATTTTGATGAGTTTTAGTGGCTTCATGTGTACTCATCACACGGTTGTCAGATTGGGAAACGGTTTTTAAGTTTTTCGATTTTATATGTTTGCAAAAAACTACCTAGCCGGATAAGTGGCTCACAATCCATGAGGGATCTCAGCCTGAGATACTTCCCTCGTGAAAGGTCCCTCGCATGCACTCTCTAGTCGCCGAAAAAAAGCAAACACAAAATCAAACAACTGATGTTTTGATCACGTAGCGTCTCAAAGTTTTTTCTTCCGTGTTCCACTGACCACTTGTCCAATTCGAACAATCGATCTATGTCATAGCCATTTATTAATCTACCCAAAAAATTATGTATTCCACGAACATTTTTCGTGGACAAAAATTAATTCCTCTTCACGATTTCTGCAAATTTTATTTATTACCAGACGTCTATCTTAATTCTCATAATATGCAGATGGAATAGAATACCATTTAAGTCATTAAGTCAGGCCAGCTCCAACTTCACAAAGAAAATAGACACACAGAGGGAGGATCTTATTTTAGAATTCCAAGCGAACTTCTTGTTTTTAAATTTTCTTTCCAACTCCATCATATTGCTAGCAGATTCGTCAACTTTTGCCATTTGTTGTCACTAAAACAAAACATCCGTCGCGACATTTCAAAACTGCGCACCAGCCAGCAGCGGCAATCATTTTTGCCTCACAAACAAATTTTCGCCCCATGACATGATTATGTATCCATGTCGTTTACTCTGCCGAGACAATTGTTCATCAACTTCTTGGATGACTTTTTTTTGCGCTGCGCTGATGTCTTAAGTTCCATTTGGGATGTCTTTTCAGAAAAACCCCGTCAAACAAAGTCGTCGGTCGGCGGCGGCAACGCGTTTTCAAGGACAATATTAATAATTCCAACAGACAAGTCGTCCGTAGGTTCTTCTCCCTTTTCCTCTCGAATTCATCAGTCAGGCAACAGAAAAAATCTAAATGTCTGGTGGGATCTGTTGTAATCATTTATTGTGGGAGAGACTTGGAAAACATTCCCTTCTTTAAAAATAGAACACACGGTTCGTATCTTAAAGATAAAATTATTATTACCTCAAAGTCGAAAGGATATCTCTGCTGAAATGCAAATAGTAGGAGTAAATCACACAGGGGAGAGAGTGTAATGTTTGCATTTCACGCGCAATAAAGACGTCCGTCTGTCTGCGAAGAGGTGAGAAAGATTAGGGACGGTCAATATTTTGCATTTTCATTATCACATTTTGTGTAAATAAGCAAGTTGATAAAAATTACAGAAAATCTATACCTGATGAGTTTTTTTGAGTTTTCAATAAAATTTCGAATGTTTTCTTGTATTTCCAGATAACTGTGTTACCAGTTCGAATATGGACGACATCCTGATCATAACGGCTAAACATAGCGAACGGGCAATATTGCGAGCGAATTTTTTGAAAAATCATTTCGATAAAATTACAAAACAACGCGGACGAAAACCTTTCAAGTGAGTTTTGTTTTTGTTTTGTGTTTATTTCAATATTTTTCTGAATTTTTAAATATGGGATACTTATGAGTATTAAAATGTGCGAGGACTTTAATTCACTATCGCAAAACCCACACTCAACATTTTGCAGTGAAATTGAAAAGTTTGTAAGATTTGGTTTTTGTGTTATTTGCTTTGATTTAACTAAGAAGGTTTTAAATTATTTGAAAAAATTCTTGCGATCTGGTCACCTACATTTTGTCTGCCAAAGGCAGAACCAACAGTAGAACTTAGTGAAAAAGAAGTATTTTTAAACAGCATTTGTTCGGCCAACTTCAAAAAATGGCGAATCTTTTTCTCCATCCATTAATCGTCCGATGATACTTACGTCCCTTGTTTCAATAGTCATGAAAACGCTGATAAACTATCAGGTCAAGAAATATCTCGAAGACCGAAAGCTTCTTAATGACTGGTAGTACGGCTTTCGCAGCAACAGGACAATAGGTGGTCTAATGGTCAATCTCACCGAACAGTGGAATGAGTCTTTGAATCGTTTTGGAGAAATCTGAAACCAACAAATGCTGGTGTCCCTCAGGGCCCTGTTTTGTCTCCGGCCCTCTTTCTCTTTTTTAAAAATGATCTTTTGTCTGCAACCTCTAATCCAATAAATTGTTTCGCTGACGATAGAAGTCTTACTTTATTTGCTTACTTACGTAAGGTGGCGTTTAAGTCCGTTGTGGACTTGGGCCTTAATCATCAGTCTCCGCCAGCCAGCTTCTGACTAGGTCCATGTCGTTGTACAACCCGTAAAGTTCGCTGTTGTATCTACTTCGCCATTCCCCTTCAATGCACACGGGGCCAAAGATGACCCGAAGAACTTTCCTCTCGAAACAGCCTTAGGCACATTCATCCGATTTTGTCAAGGTCATGCTTATGCGCCATACAGCAGGACTGGGATGATGAGTGTGTTGTATAGTTTTACCTTAGTTGCTCGAGAGAGGGCTTTTCCACTCAATTGATTTCTAAGCCCAAAGAAACAGCGATTAGTAAGAGTTATTCTTCGTCTGATCTCGGCGTTGGTGTTATTGCCCGTGTTAATAGCGGAGCCTTAGCAGACAAACTCCTCTACTACCTTGAAGTTGTATGCGTCTATTGTGCCGTTCTGTCCGAGCCGTTGGTGTTTGGTGTTTAGAAGATAGTGCCTATGGTGTTGACGGTGGAGTTTTGCACTATCTACTCAAGAACGAGCTTAAAGAATTCGCACGACAGTGCATCACCTTGTCTGAATCCTATTTTGATGTCGAAAGATTCCTTAAGCTCGTTGCCAACCTTGATGGAGTAGCGTGAGTTCTCCATCTTCACTTTGCATAAGCGAACGAGCTTGGCAGGGATGCCAAAACTAGACATAGCTTTATACAGTTCGTCTCTGTAGATGCTGTCATACGCGGCCTTAAAATCGATGAATGATGGTTTTTCCAGGATCTGCCATAACGTGAAAACTTGGTCGATGGTGACTTTTCTAGCCTGAAGCCACATTGATAAGGACCAATCAAATTGTTGACGAAAGTCTTCAGACTTTCACATATTATCGCAGAGAGGATCTTGTAGACGATGTTAAGTAGACTGATCTGACTCTGTAGTTGGCGCAGTTTAGAGGATCCCCCTTTTTCAGGATCGGGCAAACAATGCTGAGGTTCCATTCATCGGGCGTGCATTCCTCTGACCATATCTTACAGATGATTGGGTGCATGCTCCTATCTAGCTCGTCGCCTGCTGCATGAACAGCTCGGCAGCTAGACCATCTGCTCCAGCAGCTTTGTTGGATTTCAGCCGTGATATTGGCGTTTTCACTTCATCTAGGTCGGGTTAACGGAATTGTTGGCTATCATCATTACCGATGAAAGGCTCCTGTCTGACGGCCGGGTTTTGTTCGTCTCCGCCGTTATACGGTCTACAGAAGTGGGCTTTCCAAATCCATACCATTAACTGCTATTCTACTATGATGTTCCCTTGTATAACTCTGCAAGCAAAATGTTCTTGATCGCTGACCTTGAGCCAGCTGTTTAACCTTTCGATAAAATCTCCGATCTTCATTCCTGCTGTTGGCTCTCTCAACATCCTCAATCTGACGCTTCTCATCTTTTTTTTTTGCTCGTAGAGCTCAAATCAGTCTTAAAGCTAAGTATACACGATTGGAAGATCTTCCAATACTGGCCGAAATGTCAAAAGTCTTCCAATAGCAACCAATGAGCATTCAATTGCCAATTTTATATCAAATGAAAAATGTCTGTTTAAACGATTGGATAATTTCATCCAAAAATTAGTCAATTTATTGGAAGAAAACTGGCTGTCAATTTTTTGTGATCCAATTAAAAATTGTCTGTTTACACGATTGAAAGTCTTAAGTGAACAAAAAATTGGTAGACCCATTGGAAGAGAATTTTCTTCCAATAAATTGATTGAAATATGAAATTTAATTTCGGAAGTCAAATAAAGGGTTTTCCAATACGAGGTGTTATTTTGAATAGCCCGCTATTTCGGAAGCTGCCACTTTTGAAGCTGCCATTTATTGCCATATCACAAGTAGAAACTACGCCTTTAATAAAAATGGAACGATACACGGACACGCTTCAACAACTCATTGAAATTATTAAAATTCACTATAAAAATGGCGCTACGTGCCACACAAGCAATGAAACCATCGATCTTTTACGGGAAAAGTATCCGGACTGTATTATCTCCCGAAGAGGTGATCACAATTGGCCACCAAGATCTTGTGATTTAACACCTTGCGACTTCTTCCTTTTGGGCCACGTGCAAGATAAGGTCTACGCCAACAACCCATCAGCATCGATTCAAGACCTCAAAGATGGAATTCTACAGGGTATCGAGGACATAGGGCAGCCACTTTGCGATTTGGTTATGCAAAGTTCATGAAGTCATAAGTTGTGCAATAAATCAAATTGAACAAAATTTAAAAATATAACGGAAAATATGATGAGAGAAATAGCGACTATCTTTGCAGCATATTTGTTGGAAAGCAGCGAGGAGGAAGATGAGTTGAAACAAAAAAGAAATCGCAAAGTTTGGCCGAAAGGTGGGGTAGCGCGTCGTAAGGAGGAGGGGCTTTACTGTAAACTGGTCGTCGAATTGCGAAGCAGGGAACCGGAACTTAATCAGAATTTTTTGCGGATGGACTCAAATCAATTTGATTTCCTTCTTTCGCAAGTGGCTCCATTAATCGAAAAGAAAAATACAAACATGCGCGAAAGTATTTCAGCTGGTGAACGTCTTGCGCTGACGCTACGGTTCCTTGCAACAGGCAATCGTTTTCGGTCCCTGCTTATACTCCGCACAACCTGCATCCCACAAACATCGCCTAAACTCAATCTCCTGAATGAGCTGCATAATTTGTTCTCGAGTCCAATCCTTCTCAACTTTATGCTTGTAGGACTTTTATCCATTTACGTTGTTTAAACACAAACATTTTTTATTTTCAACTACAAATGAAAAATTGTCTTCCAGTTCCAAAAATTGATCGAAGTTGTTAGATAGAGTCTTATCCAATGACCAATTAGTCGACAAACGTCCAATTTTTTGAAAATTTGAGAAATTGTTTGTTTACAAACATTCACACGATTGGAAGAAGTCAGCCAAGTTTTTGATAGAAAATTCGAAGAAAATTGGCTTTCAATTTTTTTTTTGTCAGTTTGGAGACAAAAAATTGGGGGTTACATGATTGAAAGAAAATTTCTGAACATTTGTTTTGAAAAATCTGCCAATATTGGAAGATCTTCCAATCGTGTATACTTAGCTTAATACTTTATCGAATTTTAGCACTTGAAAGTACTAGATATCGCTCTTGAAAGAACCTGAAAGTACTGTAGCCTACCGAAAGAGTTCCAAAGGCCATTTACTTTACACCTTCACTTGACACTTTAAACTTCAATTTAACACCTGTGAGGGGGTACCTGCTATCATTTAATTACAATCCAACAAATGTAGATGCAATCAAATGTTTTGTGAAAGTGTTTGAATGTTTCTTGTGTTTACTTTCTACAAAAATAAAAACCTATTAAAAGAAAAGCAAATTGGCAGTCTCTTGACTTGGCTTCGTGGTACAATATAACGTCATTTACAATTTAAAAGATTAAGGTGTCGGAATTACAAAATTGTTCACCTTGTCACCTAGCTCGAAACATCTGGTACGAGTATTTATTTTTGAAACTTCGACCCACGAAATGTTCCTTAAAATAAATATTGCATCTATTACTAGGATCCTTGAAAAATTTTCAAGATGTCGACAATTTTCAAATGTTTAAGCTTAGCTAACTAAATGCATTTTCTTATGATTTTCAGTTTTCTTCATGTCAAAATTGACGACGGTCCCTTGACTGAGGACTTGGCCCGCAAGTACCAGGATGCTGCTCTTCAAATTGTCATTCTGTGTCCAGCTCTTCTGGCCACTTCACATTCTTTCTTGCATTCTCAATTGTCGGCCATTTTGAAAATTGAAAAAGTCCTCGCTATACTTTTGGACATTAGTGAAGACAAATGCCTTGAACATCATAAAAGCGGTAAGTTCCGACAGAATTCGTTCAATGACCACAAAACTGACTTAATTCTCTTTTTTTTTTTTTATTGAACAGCCCTTCCATCATTCCGTAAATGGCGTCGTTGTGTGATTCGTGACAATGACCAATCCCAAATCGGCAATATCCTTGGAATAGCCACCGATATATTAGGAAGGGCACTCTGTCAACGTCCGCCCTGTCAAGACATGAATACAAGTCAAACGAAATCATTCAGCAGTTCGGAAGGTTTTACAGTTCTCCCGAGGAAGGTGAAAATCGGACAGAACAAAGTTGTCGCCATGTTGACCGAACCCCTGGACAAGGATGACATTTTAAAAATCATGGTTGAAAAATCCGGAGAACTGATTGAAGTGCGGAATTTCAAGCGTAGAAATCCGTTCACAATTCAATTTACAATTCCAGGTAATTTACAGTTTTTTTGGAAGCCTCTATGGCATATTGACTCAAAGGTTTACTTTTTTGGTTTCAGAATCCTGCATGGAAATTTCAACAATGGTAGAGATTCGCATCGAAAAGAACGAGAAAACCATCGGAAGTCGACCAATCAAGTGCGAGAGCCGTATGCGGGAACTAGAACAACTGCTGCGAGCTGAAGACTCTCCCATTGAATTCATGTGCCATTCGCTGGGCATTGGCATGACTGAACGAGACTCTCTGGATCTGCATTTGTTGCAATGCTTCCAGAAGAACATGCCTCCAAATTTCCACCTGCTCACTGGACCATTCGATAAACAACAGCACTTCCTGACAATCCGCGAATCAAGTCCCGAGGAGTATCCGACGCTTCTGCATTTCGCAGCTCGTTTCGGACTCGATCGACTCTGTATGCAACTCATGGAATGTCCCGGAGGCGATACCGCTTGTGGGGTTCGGAACTGTGCTGGCAAGACTCCAGCTGAACTGGCCGATCTCGAAGGATTCCACAAGCTAGCCCAGAGCATTAACAGCTTCTCTGAATTCCATGAACTCACCACGATGTACCACTATTTCAAAGGCATCCAAGGTGGTGAGGCTTGTGCCAAGAACAAAGTGATGATCGAAGCAAAGAACGGAACCGAACCACCAAAGAAATTACCAGCTAACAGACAGAAATCTCACGAGGCCAAAGAAACTGTGCTAGCAGATGCACAAGCAGCTGAATACATGGACATGAGTAGTGGTAGCGATCGTGAAAATTCCCCCTGTTCAGCTCAACCCCAAACAACAACAACAATGGCAGTATCGAATCTCAATTATGTTAGCGTTGAAACCGAAGACGACAATCTCCAGAGCTCTGGAGAGATGACCAAGAACTTTGATCAAATGAAGATCATCACAGAAGCCGAAGTGACCAGCAACGAGCTAAAGATCAGCGAACCTCCGTACTATCAATCCGAAGAGAAGAACAAGATCAATGGTGAAAAAACGCAGGTGGTGAGTCAGGATGTCCCCGACAACTGTAACGCCTTAATGCTGGATTACATGCTCCAACCATCAAACATCCCCGTCCAGATGGTCGAGGATGATGGCAACTATCTATTTCAACCATCGAACAGACCTGTCGAACCCGAAAACCTGCCCATCGAAGATTTACATCTCTCTCGCATGAATGTGAACAAAATCGGATCCAATTCGAAACTGGCAACGCTCAAGCGAACCAACAGCGCCGCCTCTAGTAGCAAGGGCAACGTTGATGATGAGCTCGTTGAGATCATGAATGATTTTAAAAACAACGTTCTGTCCATTCGCGATGTCGAAAATTTGGTGGAAAAATGGAAGCACCGTAACGATGTAAAGCAGAGTTTCAAAGAAAAGCAGGAACAAATCGAACTTCTGCGTCAGGAGTACGAAAGGATTCAAGTTCAGATCAAAACGAACATGAAACGTGAGACTCCGTTCGAGAAAATCAAAAAGCTATTCTCGCGCAACAAGACACCAGTCCACAAAGTAACGGTTGAGAGTCCAGACGAGACAAAATCATCGATCGCCTCATCATTTCAATCAAGTCAGCGTCCGATTAGCACTCTGAGCCTCCAGAGCGTCTCGTCGTCTTCTTCGTCCGGTCGATTGAGCACTGGTAGTGCATGCAGTGGAGCTAGCCTTGGGGATAGTGGTACTCACTCCGATCACGAAGAACGCCGATTTGGTATGTGTCGAATCGGTTCGCCCGGAAGTCTCATGGACAACTATCTCGTCCCGCCACCTCCCAGACCAGTTTTGACACCGAGCTCAACGCCTGGCGAGGAAAGAGACAGAATTATTTTTCCAAATCAACATCATCAAAGAGTTATGACACCTACTAGTCCAAGTCCAGCCACCAACGGTGTCTGCAGCAATAGTGACCATTACTATATGTTCCCATCGAATGTTCCAGTTTACCAAGGGCCATTGCATGATCAATCAATGTCCTCATCGTTGAATAGCAATGGCTACTTGAACACAATTGTCGAGGCCAAGGAAAACGAGAGTAGCTACCACAATGGCGTCACTGTGCAGCCAATCAAAGTACAAACCCTCAACGATCGTTCGAACATTATCTATGGTAAACTGACCAAAGTCACACCAAAGGACATTTGCAGCTCATTCAAGCCGCAAGCGGCCTCTCCACAAGTCAAGAAAGATGTAGTTGCAGCGGAAGTGTATCAAAACATACCAAATGGAAAAGTGGAAAATGGCAAGATCAATGGTCAAACAGAGAAGGAAGAGAATCACAATTATATGAATGTTTAGGAGTCACACAGCACTGAAGAGTGGGACCTCAATTTTTTAAGCAATGCTCAAATTTGAAATAACGACATTAAAACTGAAGCTTTTTTTTTCTTCTATAAAAAGTCATAATTTTTTAATGCTGGTTTCGTTTTTTTACAATTAAGGTTTAAGGTTTAAACAAAAATATTTCGATATAAATTGTTTGTATTAAAAAGCATGAATTGTATATTTTAAATATTTATTTATAATGCAAAGAGTTTTTTTCATAGAAAATAAAGTCTTTTATATAAAAAATTGTATTATAGGAATATGATTGACTAAAAATAATCAAATCGGAATATTTTTCACATTGCTTATATATTTTAAGCGAAATAAAATGTAATAAAAGATTGAGATGTTCATTTTTGATTTTGATGTTAACAAGAAGACTTGTTTCATCAATAGCTACGATTCATTTGCACCGAACTTGAAGGGCGCCAGATTTGGTTTCACATTTTCCAGAACGTCTCCGGGCTCTGTTTGGCCAACTGACCTAGCCCGATAGAATTTGTTGCTGCTTTCGGTCAAAGAAAGCTTGTTATTCGCAATGATACATTTTACGAAGGATTTAAAGGCTATAGATTCAACAATACCTTTTGCAATAAGCTTTAATTTAACAATCACGTCTAGGAAAGGCATTTATATAATATAATGGTTGACCAACTCGAGAATCCCAATCTACCATCAACAGTTCGATTTCGTTGCGGATTGTGTTGATTTTTAGATTTTCCAACCATATTAATGAAGTGGGCCTTTCGGTAACACTACTTGGAGTGATTTTTTGTCCTTTTTAGTTTATTTGCATAAGAGTCACTATTAAGTGTTGTCAGTGGTATCGTTGGGGAAGGTTCCCTCTGTGTTGTGTGTCGTCTTCTCTGTCGCTCTCCCCACGTCATGTTTTATAAGAGCTGTAATGAGGTTGTCAAGGATAAAGATGTAAGCTTCCGTTGTAACAAAGCCAACCCTACTGAGAAAAACCGGAATAAGTTTAAACGAGAAGGCCTTACTTGCTTACTTAAGGTGGAGCTTCAGTCCGTTGCAGACTTGGGCCTCAATCAACAGTCTCCGCCAGCCAACTCGGTCCCAGCTAACTATGTCCAGTTTTGGACTCCAAGTTAATTGAGGTCCTCTTTCACTTGAGTGCGCCACCTGACACCTGAGTCGCGATCTTCCTTTCCTCCTACGTCCCTTGGGAATAGTGTCGAAGACTTTCCGGGCTAGCGCGTAAAGTTCGCTGTTATATCTTCTTCGCCTTCAATGCGCACGGGGCCAAAGTTGACTAGAAGAACTTTCCTCTCGAAATAGCCTAAGGCGCATTCATCCGACTTTTTAAGGTCCATGTTTCTGCACCATACAGGATGACCTTAGTTGCTCAAGAGAGGGCTTTTCCACTCAATTGCTTTCTTAGTCCAAAGAAACAGCGATTAGCAAGAGTTATTCATCGTCTTATCTCGGCGCTGGTGTTATTGCCTGTGTTAATAGCGGAGCCTAGTTAGACAAACTCCTCTACTACCTCGAAGTTGTATGCGTCTATTGTGACGTTCTGTCCGAGCCGTCGGTGTTGACCATAAAACTAAGGCGAAAAATACTGCAATATCCCAAACGCAGTAATATTTTTTTTTTTTGGTAACCGATTTGGTCCTATTCACTAGGAAATATAAGATTCCGCACATCGACCCTCCTTCTATAAACGGTGTCCAATTAAAGTTTTCAGAGGAAACTAAATATCTGGGTCTTATCTTAGACAGAAAACTGAATTGGAAGAGCAACATACACGAAAGAATAAGAAAATCTACGGTAGCTCTTTTCACCTGCAAGAAAGCCATTGGTAGCAAATGGAGTCTGCAACCCAGAATAACTCACTGGCTATACACATCCGTAATCAGACCGATTCTTCTTTGTCAGTATGGTGGACTGCCTTAGACGTAAAAATGAACTGCGATAAGCTTAGTAAAGTGCAACGCTCAGCATGCCTAAATATAAGCGGATCACTTCGTACGACCCCATCTGCGGCACTAGACACCCTACTCTATCTGACACCTCTGGATATAATCAGCAAACAAATAGCTGCTAGTTCTGCTAATCGCCTGAATGCCTCTTCACAATGGACTAACAGAAACATTGGCCACTCTGTTATTCCTAATTATTTAGAATCAATTCCAAAGCACACAGACTACACAGTTCGATAGGAAGTTTCAAACTTCTATCCCTTCCCGATCCTTCTGGGAAAATAATACATTCCTGGAAGACGAGGCAATCCACTTCTATACAGATGGATCGAAAACTAGGGATGGGGTTGGTGGAGGTGTGTACTCCGAACGACTAAAACTAAGTCTCTCATTCAGCCTTCCAAATCATTGTAGCGTGTTTCAGGCCAAAATCCAAATCTGATATCCGGATTTTCTCAGATAGTCAGGCAGCTATAAAGTCTCTGGATTCTGTCTCTACAAACTCGATTACGGTCCAAAACTGTCGATCGTCTCTAATGGAGATGGCACAACAGTTTAACATTCACCTTCACTGGGTGCCGGGCCATAGAGAAATTCCAGGAAACTGCAAAGCCGACGAACTCGCCAAACATGGTACAACATTACCCATTAAACCACAAATGGCTAACGTTGGTATATCAATCGCTACATGTAAGCTTTTGCTACAACAAGATGCTAGTAAGAGAACTAACATCAGGCGGAATAACCTGTCAGGCAACGAAAAACATCTGGCCTAATTTGGACTTAAAGAGATCTAGATGCCTGATATCTCTAAGCAGAGCGCATATAAGCTCCTTAATTGGTGTCATTACTGGACACTGTCTAATTGGAAGACACGCTGCGCGACTGGGCGTATTTTCTAATGATTTTTGCAGAAGCTGCATGGATGAGGAGGAGGAGAAAACAGTTCTTCACCTCCTCTGTACCTGTCCTGCTCTGGCTCATAAACGTATGATTCACTTAGGAGAATACTTCTACAATGATCTAAACGATCTCATACATATTAATATAATTAATCTTCTACGATTCGTAAGGAACTCTAATTGGTTTCAATGAGCTTTCGAAGAAAAGCCTTTCTAGATTCATGTGGTATCACAATGGGCCTTTGATTGGCCTAAGTGTGTCTTTTAACATCCATGACAGCCACTATAACCTAACCTAACCTAACATTTTTTGGTCATTAATTTGTAGAAAATATGAAGAATTCTTCTTCTTCCTTGGTCCCAACGCTCGTTGACGATGACACTCCAGTTGTAAGCTCTCTCGCGAAAGCCAACCTTTTATTTTTTGCTAGGCAGTTCGCCTCTAACTCTTCGTTGCCAGAGAGTGTCATGACTCCCCAGTTCTTGAGTGCGTGAATGATTCCATGGGACAAATCTTCTTTCGCACTCGTGCAGTAGCGAGGGCGCTTAAAGATCTCAACATACACAAATTCGCTGGCCCGGATGGTATCCCCGCTGGCAAAACCCTTGTGTAAGCTTTTTTACCTATGCTATTCTTCTGGGCTCGTGCCAAGTAGTTGAAAAACAGCATTTGTCCAGCCTAAATTTACCCAAAAAAGGCGAATCATCCTCTTTTTCCAATTATTATCGTCCGATTGAACTAACGTCCATTCTTTCTTAGGTCATGGAAACGCTGATAAATTATCGGCTAAAGAAATATCTTGAAGAATGAAATCTTCTTAATGACCGGGCAGTATGGCCTTGGCCGCAACAGGTCCACTGGTGATTTGATGGCATATCTCACCGTACAGTGCAACAAATCCTTACATCGTTTTGGATAAGGAAAGATTGTTGCACTTGATATTTCAAAGGCATTTGATAGAGTTTGGCAAACCAATATGGGCACAATCGATTGGAACCTTTACCATAATAATGTGTTCTTTATGTGTTAATTATGTGTGCAATTCGCGACTTTTGTGCTGATCAATTTGTATGTATATATATAATTATGTCAGCTTCATATGTACACTCGGGCGTATACGTGTTTTTTTTTTACTTTGATTTTTCGATTCTTTTAACTTTTTGTTTTGAAGACATAAAAAGAACACATTCCCTCCACGGTGTAAGCCTTGACGTGGTGGAGCGGCTTACGGTAACTACTACTATGAAGCTTAGAGCTATGCGATCGCGGAACTTGATTTCGCAGAAGGGCCTCCTATGGTCAACAGGTCGAAGCGGAGTAGGCTGTTACTACCAATTACCCCACAACGAAGGAGTGTTCCCACCAAGGCACTCCCACCGAGGGACGGCAGCGAATGAATTTCTTCTTTGGAATCAACGGTGGCGTCTCCAGTTCCAGTTAGGCCGAACTACTTGGTGAACACCTTTACGGGCTACTTCGACTTATTTGAAGCCCAGGCCGTAAAAGGAGCGGTTTTTCCGGCTCTTGCACTTGGAGTCACATCAAGTGCCTGGTACTCCAGGTTGGGGGTTGTGCGTTGGGGTGACTTCCCGACCACGTAGAAAAAAGTTTAGTTGCGAAGCAACAACAGGCCTCGGAAACGGACGGATACACTGATGACGACCCAAGCAAATGTACAAAGGACAACGATTTTCGGATATGCACGTGGAATGTTAGGTCCCTTAATAGACCGCGTGCTGCCGAACAGTTAGCGGAGACCCTCAACTGCTACAAAGCAGATATTACCGCTATCCAGGAAATGCGATGGGATGGACCGGGCAAAAGGAGGATGAAAAACTGCGACATCTACTATGGTAATTGTTACCGAGAGCAACAACAGCGACTCTTTGGATGCGGATTCGTCGTGGGAAGCAGACTCAGGCAAAAAGTCTTGAGCTTCAAATGCGTGAGCGAACGCATCACGACAATCCGAATCAAGGCTAAATTCGGCAACATCAGCCTAATATGTGCGCATGCCCCCACAGAAGAGAAAAAGGACGACACCAAAGACGAGTTCTACGAGCTCCTCGACAAAACATACGAGCAATGTCCTAGTTATGACATTAAAATTGTCCTCGGCGATTTTAACGCAAAGCTGGGAAAAGAGGACATCTTTGGTGGAACAGTCGGAAAGCACAGCCTGCACGACACCACATCCGATAACGGATTCAGGCTGATCGATTTTGCTGCGGGCCGAAATATTGTGGTAGCAAGCACCTGGTTCCCTCATCTCAACATCCATAAAGGTACATGGAGATCTCCTGATCAATCAACCGTCAACCAGATTGATCACATTGCGATCGACGGAAGGCACTTGTCCAGCATTTTAGATGTTCGAACTTTCCGAGGAGCTAACATCGACTCGGACCACTACTTCGTCGTAGCCAAGGTAGTGCTACGAATATCCCGACAACGGCCAAAACAAGGAAATGCTGCAAGAAAATTCGACGTCGGACGGCTACAATCGCAAGAGATCGCCAGATCCTTCTCTGATCGAGTGTCAAGTAACCTCTTAAGGAGTCCTATGCCGCCAACATCAAGTATCGAAGACCAGTGGCAACATTGTCAAAGAGCAGTTAGAGATGCCGCCTCTAATGTGCTGGGTTTCACACAGCCACCAAAACGAAACCCCTGGTTTGATGAAGAATGCAGGCAGGCCCATGCAGCCAAGCAGGAGGCATACAAAGCGGCGCTGCATAGAAGGACAAGAGCTGCTCCGGAGCTCTACGAGCAAAAGAGGAGAGAGGAACGCCGGCTTCTCAGGAGGAAAAAGAGAGAGCATGAGAAGCGTCAGATCGAGGATGTTGAGAGAGCCAACAGCAGGAACGAAGTTCGGAGGTTTTACCGAAAGGTTAAACAGCTGGCTCAAGGTCATCGAGCAAGAACTGATGCCTGCAGAGATAAACAAGGGAACATCATAGTAGAATCGCAGTCAATGCTGGGGATTTGGAAAGACCACTTCTGTAGATTGTATAACGGCGACGACGAACAAAATACCGCCGTCAGACAGTAGCCTTTCAACGGACACGATGATAGCCAACAATTCCGTGAACCCGACCTAGAAGAGATGAAAACCGCAATATCACGGCTGAAATCCAACAAAGCCAATGGAGCAGATGGACTAGCTACTGAGTTGTTCAAAGCAGTAGGCGACGAGCTAGATAGGAGCATGCACCCAATCATCCGTAAGATATGGTCAGAGGAATGCATGCCCGATGAATGGAACCTCAGCATTGTTTGCCCGATCCTGAAAAAGGGAGATCCTCTAAACTGCGCCAACTACAGAGTCAGATCAGTCTACTAAACATCGCCTACAAGATCCTCTCTGCCGTAATATGTGAACGTCTGAAGCCTTTCGTCAACAATCTGATTGGTCCTTATCAATGTGGCTTCAGGCCAGGAAAGTCAACCATCGACCAAATTCTGACGTTGCGGCAGATCCTGGAAAAGACCTATGAACTCCAAATCGATACCCACCACCTTTTCATCGATTTTAAGGCCGCGTATGACAGCATCTACAGAGACGAACTGTACAAAGCTATGTCTAGTTTTGACGTCCCTGCCAAGCTCGTTCGCTTGTCCAAAATGACGATGGAGAACTCACGCTGCTCCATCAAGGTTGGCAACGAGCTCACGGAATCTTTCGACATCAAAAAAGGATTCAGACAAGGCGATGCACTGTCATGGGCACTATCTTCCAAAAATCTGTTCAACTTCTCGCGTACGCCGATGATATTGATATAATATGAAGAACACAGCGTGATGTCAATGGCGGCTTTGTGAGAATTGAGACAGAAGCGGCAAAAATGGGTTTAGCGGTAAATGAGGGAAAAACGAAGTATATGCTGTCTTCGAGGAAGGACACCCAACACCGACGGCTCGGGCAGAACGTCACCTTAGGCGCATACGACTACGAGGTAGTAGAGGAGTTTGTCTACCTAGGCTCCGCTATAAACACGGGCAATAACACCAGCGCCGAGATCAGACGAAGAATAACTCTTGCTAATCGCTGTTTCTTTGGGCTTAGAAAGCAATTGAGTGGAAAAGCCCTCTCTCGAGCAACTAAGGTAAAACTGTACAACACACTCATCTTCCCAGTCCTGCTGTATGGTGCAGAAGCATGGATCCTGACAAAATCGGATGAAAGTGCCTTAGGCTGTTTCGAGAGGAAAGTTCTTCGGGTCATCTTTGGCCCCGTGTGCATTGAAGGGGAGTGGCGAAGAAGATACAACAGCGAACTTTACGGGTTGAACAACGACATGGACCTAGCCAGAAGTGTCAAGGTCCAGAGACTCAGATGGCTCGGTCATTTAGAGCGAATGGACACCAATGCTCCGGCCCGGAAAGCCTTTGACACTATTCCCGAGGGACGTAGGAGGAGAGGAAGACCGCGACTCAGGTGGCGCACTCAAGTGGAAGAGGACCTCAATCAACTCGGAGTGCAAAACTGGAGACGACTAGCTAAGGATCGAGCTAGCTGGTGGAGCCTGTTGATTGAGGCCCAAGTCCACAACGGACTGTAGCGCCACCTTAAGTAAGTAAGTAAGTAAAAAGAACACATTATTATGGTAAAAGTCCCAATTGTTTGTGCCCATATTAGTTTGCCAGCTTAATAGACGTATCAGGTTCTCTTATCGAAAATGCGTGCTTTCGGTATCGATGAATCCCTTCTTCGTCGGATTAGAAACTTTGTATTGGACGGGTTCAAGTCTGAAACCCACAATATAAATGCTAGTATCCCCCAGGGCTCCGTTTTGTCTCCGACCATTGCAACAAGTATGCTCGGTCTTTCTGGCTAACTAAATTCACGCCGACCAAGCCAATCTTATTCGTCTTGGCTTCATCGTTCAATCCTCATTTAAAATTTTAGCGGGCGCGATGACGGGAATTTCTTGTATGGGGGGCTATCCGCCTATTAATAAAAATAAATGAAATTGTGGATTTTCATATCAAGAAAAAATCGATTTCGCTTTATTTAACATAAGTATTTATAGTTTTTGCTATCTCGAGTGCACTTCTGAAGCCAAACTCGATTGTTAGCCCTGGTCGCCGAGGTATTCGCATCAAAAGATACATAATTTTTATATAGAATATTGAGATCACAAGAAGCAAAGGTCTTAAACAAGGAAATATGGTTTCGGGATCATAACTCGGTAAAATAGAGCTCAAAGATCTATAGTTTTGGTTTTCAGTGACTGATAAGGCGCTTACTGATCTTTGTTTTCGTGTTTCATTTACTATAGCCTAAATGGGAAATTCGTTAAAACGTTTGTATTTAACCTTAAAGCTATTGACCTAGAATGCTTCTCACTTTTTTTTTCAAACATTTTATTAATTTCAAAATAAATGTTAATAATTTTAAATGAAATTTATCCTTTTCGATGTTGGATTTAAGAAAATCTCTTCTTGTTGTCGTGGCAGGGATGGTTATTACTGGAGTTGATTCTCCTTGCTTTAAGCAATCTTTTCTGAAAATGTCAACAAAATCGGTTAAGTGGTTTGGTTTTTACGGAGTTTTTTCCACTTTCCCATACAAGTGTTCCCACTGTGCGGTTCTTAACGACAGGTTTTTTTTAACAATACATTCATGTGCTTTCACATTTTCCCTTCGTATTTTCCGGAGTGTCCGCGGACACGTTTCAATGAACAGATCTATGTTCTGAATAGAACTTATTGCTGGCTCCGGTGGGAACTTTGATATTAAAGAATAACAATTTTCCAATTTATTTAAAAAAAAAATCACACCTATTACAACACCTCTCACATTATGAGGTAAATGCATTAAAACGTGGGTACATTGTACTTAAAAATAGAAAACATTAACAAACACGTTTGGTTGCCAGTTCGCATCATTCCCTCACAATTTCGCAGGAGGACATTCTTCAAGCATGTCCCTCGCCATCATCATAACCTCACTAAACTTCTTATTGAATTTGTGGGCACTTGTCTTCTCGCTTCCTCGAAATACCGTTGTATACAAATGAATCCTGCAAGATGAAACTAATTTAAAACAGCTAATAGTAATCATTTCCAACTTACGCATCCGAAACAATGGTGTAGAACAATCCATAACCGTCCATCACCATTGGAGCTACATAACCATTGTCATTTGTGTAGCCCAAAGTACTTGTGGACAGAACAAAGTTCCCTCCACCTCCACTCTTCGAATAGAGCGGATCCGAAAAGAGTTCAGGAAGTTCAAGACCTTCTTCCTGCACAACACACCACAATCCGAACAAATGCCGATCAATGCCACGCCCCTCACGAGCTTCATTCATCATGTGAGTATGATATTTGACAGCCTTCCTTAAACCATCGGCCATTGCTGCTTTTGAAGCTTCTGGGTCCGTTGCGAGCTTAATGAAGTTAACCACTTCCATTGTACACGAACGAAGTGTTTCTGTGCGTCCATTGTAGTATTGGCGCATCAGAGCAGTCTCATAAATTGGAGCAAATCTAGAGGACTTGTGAATACAGATCTAAAAACTCATTGGGAAGCAAAACTCACTCTCCATGAAGCAAATAGTATGCCCACTGTATGATAACCTGAATGAATGAATCCGGATGAAGCTTGAAAGTTTTCATAACGTCCTTGCCATATTCATCGAATGTTAAGTCGGTCACAATCACATCCCCACGCTAAAACGAAACTTTTAGATACTAAAAAATCGAAGAGATGTATTCAATGGAGAACCAACCCGAGCATCGCAATCGGCCATCACTCGTTCGATTTCATTGCGGAGTGTGTCATCCAAATCAAACCGAAGCTCTTCAACCGGTTTAGGAACACTTTTTGGCTTGACTGTCCAATCGAGTTCCGGATTCTCAAGAAGACTCAAGTGAGTAAAAAATGAGAAGTGTACACTGAGTGATCCATCATAGGCTGAGTGCTGGAATGATAAACAATGTCTTAGTCTCAGTTAGGATTGATGGCTTTAATCAAACCTCTCCAATCAGGGCTAGTTTTCCATTCTTGAAAGCAACACACATACTACTCCTGTCCGACCACTTCGAATGGAAATCCCCAGCTAGGGCTATATGAGCCACTTCTTCATGGTCCTTCGGCTCGTTGTCGTCTAAGATCGCAACAACAATGGAACTCTCAACCAAATGGAGATATTCCTTGTTCTTGGCCGAAATCTCGAGAAGTCTCTGGCGATTCTATTTAAAAGAAGAAAATTTCACAAGCTTTGGCTTTTTTAACAACAAACCTAAGACTCACCTTTGCCCATGAGGTTCTATCATCGTTAGTCAGCACTGGAACACAATCACCTTTGCCCTCGAATTCTAGTGTTCCTGTCACTTGGTTGAGGAGCATCAAAATCTGTTGTGGTGATAAGATCGTCCCGTCTTCATTGAAGCAATCAAACACGAAAATTCTTCCTTTGCCAAAAATCAAGCCATGGGTTAATGGTTTTTCAGCGTCGCTAACTAAAAACAAAAGTAGCTTTTGAAAAATCATTTACTTTAAGATTCCCACTCACTTGATTTAAAATAACTAACGACTTTGTCGACAGTTTCACCTGGGACCCGTGTAGTTGACAGAAACCGCCTGTACAAAGCCGAAGAGTATTTGATTTTGCCTCCATTCGAAGAAGCTGGCTTCATCCGTTCGTTGTGCAAGATCTCCCAATACTCGATAGTGTAGTAGATCATCCTTGCCAAACTCTTAAGACAGTTCGCTTGAGTTTCTTCAATTCCAACAATGTCTAATTTGAAAGCCGTCGACATGGCAACATAGGGATGAAGGGGTAACCTAAGACTGTGGTAAGCATAAGCGTCCCACCACTCTTCCAGCCAGTTTTTTCGCGTTGCTGCTCGTTCTTTTAGTTTGAGTTGCAGTTGGGCGCCAATTCCTTGATTGAATTCGGCTATAATTCGTTTTGTGTTGAGTAGTTCTTCAGGTGTTGCGAATGGTTTCAGACTTTCATAGTAGCGCATGAGTGTGGTTAGTAGATTGGGAAGTGGCAGTGGTGGAAGGGTCTCGTCGAATTCGAATGTCGAAGGGTCGCCTTCTTTTGATATGTAAATGCTATCACGGTCCATTTTCTAGAAAAATAAAACTGACGTTAATTCAAGAAGGTATAGTTGAGAAATTGAACGCAAGAAACATTTGTAATGTTTAGGAACGGCCTCACTGCTTCAACACCAGCAGTGTTTTCGATAGAAAGGGTAGTGCTGTAACGAAGCGTTACATGTGAGGACTGTAGTTCTCACCGTACCGTTTTGCTACTCTACCTAAATACAAGTCACGACTTTATTAAAAGACACATCTACAGGCATAGTAAAATAGATCATAAGAAAAATTAACATTCGCGTTCCTAAAATTCACACACAGTGTTCGCGGAAAAATTCATGAGGGTCTGTTTTCATTTTAACTTTTAGCACAAAATGAGTGTTTTTGGTAATTCCCGCCGACACCGCCCGTGCAGAAATCGCAAAGGGATTTAATATTAATTACCTAAAATAAATCTGCTGATCCATCAGAGCTATTGCTTTCCGTGCTAAGTGCCACCACTTGCTAATCCCTGGAAATAAACCGGTCAGGTAAAGCGTACACCAACAATCGCTGATAGAGACGGTAAATAACCGGACATTCAACAAGCGAAAACTAAAATTCAAGCACTGGAAGTACTACCACAGGATATCCGTTTATCATTAATACCAGATTACCAAGATAGAAAAGCAAAGGTAGTGCTACGAATATCATGACAACGGCAAAAACAAGGAAATGCTGAAAGAAAATTCGACTACAATCGCAGAGATCGTCAATCTTTCGTGACGAGTGTCAGTAACCTCTAGGCAGCGTGCCACATCAAGTTCGAGACCATGGAACCTGCCAAAGCAGTTAGTGCGCCTCTAATGTGCTGGGTTTCACTCAGGCACCAAAGCGAAACTCTTAGTTTGATGAAGAATGTAGGCAGGCGCATGCAGCCAACCAACCAGGAATCAGACAAAGCCGCGCTACATAGAAGGACAAGAGCTGCTCGTGAACTCTACTAGCAAAATAGGAAAGAGGAATGCTTGCTTCTCAGAAGGAAAAAGAAGGAGCATTAGAAGCTTCAAATGGAGGATGTTGGGAGAGTCCTAGCGGTAGGTAAAACAACTGGCTCAAGGTCATAGAGCAAGAACCTTTGCCTGAGATAAGCAAGAGAACATAATAGTAGAATCGAAGTCAATGCCGGGGATTTGGAAAGCCCACTTCTGTAGACTGTATAACGGCGACGACGAGAAAAATCCCGCCATCAGGTAGGAGCCATTCATTGGACACGATGATAGCCATTTAGCACAATTCCATGAACCATCTTTTCATCGATTTTAAGGACGCGTATGACTGCATCTGCAGAGGCGAACTGTATAAAGCTATGTCTAGTTTTGGCATCCCTGCCAAGCTCGTTCGCTTGTGCAAAATGACGATAGAGAGATCACGCTGCTCCATCAAGATTGGTAACGAGCTTTCTTTCGATGTCAGAAAAGGATCCAGACAAGTCGATGAACTGTCATGCGTTTTCTTTAACATCTTTCCTTACACGATAGTGTAAGACTACACCGTCAACACCAGAGGTACTATTTTCCAAAATTCTGTTTAACTTCTCGCGTATGATGATGATATTGATACAATGGGAAGAACACAGCACAATGTCAATGGCGAGAGTTGAGACAGCAGCGGCAAAAATGGGCTAAGTGGTAAATGAGGGAAAAGCAATGTATATGCTTTCTTCCAGGAAGGACACCCAACACCGAGGACTCGGACAGAACATCACAATAGACGCATACAACTTGAGCAGTAGTAGAGGAGTTTGTCTACCTAGGCTCCGCTATTAGCACGGTCAATAACACCAGCGCCGAGATCAGACGAAGAATAACTCTTGCTAATCGCTCTTTCTTTGGGACTAAGAAATCAATTGAGTGAAAAATTCCTCTCTCGAGCAACTAAGGTAAAACTGTATAACACCCTCATTATCCCAGTCCTGCTGTATGGTGCATGGACCTTGACAAAGTTCGGATAAATAAAGGCTGTTTCGAGAGGAAAATTCTTCGAGTTATCTTTGGCCCCGGGTGCATTGCTGGGGATGGCGAAGAAGATATGCGACAGCGATCTTTAAAGGTTGTGCAACAACGTGGACCTAGCCAGAAGGGTCAAGGCCCAGAGACTTAGATGGGGACTTAGAAGGAGAGGAAGATCGCAATTCAAGTGGCGCACACAAGTGGAAGAGGACCTCAATCAACTTGCAGTGCAAAACTGGAGACAGCTAGCTAGGGATCGAGCTGGCTGGCGCGGATACTGTTGATTGAGGCCCAAGTCCACTATGGACTGTAGCGCCACCTAAAGTAAGTAAGTAAAGAATGTGTGAAGGATACATTTACTTTTTAGAATAAAATATCGAGAAAAGAAGTCTAGTTGATACCAACAGTCAGATTCTATTTACGTTCCACACAATCCACACTCCCAACAAACGAAATGTTCGCGCTTAAATCATCAAAATCATTCTTGTTTTGGTTTTGATTGTTCATTCTTGAGACGAATTCACAGCCTTCATATGAAAAAATACGGAAAATCTACGAACATTCGTTCATAACTTAATATTTGCATGCAATGATTATTATTTTTTGAAGTGTGTAAAAATTGTACATTTGCTTCAATGTTAAACACTCTTGATAGCACTTTAGTCACATGAGCACGAACAACGAATGAACGAAAATTCGTCGATTTTGACATTTCTTTCATATGAAAGTTTTTAATTCGTAGCGAATGAACGCCCAAAACACAAAGCAAGAATGGTTTTTGAGGTAAGACGCGTGCAAACTATTTGTTCGTTGGGAATGTGGATGATGTGGAAAGCGAATAGAGTTTGGCAGTTCGTATCAACTACAATTCTTTTCCTGACGAATAAATTTGTTTTCTCAAATTTATTAGCATTTGAGATTAAAAGTTCATTCGTTGGTCGTTGTTCGTGCTCATGTGAATAGTGCTTAACTCGCGCTAACATTTTGATCGTTGGAAGGTTGGAGTTGGGCAATGGGCAGTTCGTATCAACTAGAATTATTCTTTTCGCGTTAATTTATGCAAACAAATCAAACATAAACTATCCATCTATCGTTTTGTTGAGAATTTGTAAGGCGATACGTCTTCACACGTGTCTAAAGTCACTTTTCTTCATTCATTCGTCGTGTTCATGAATAGTGCTTAACTCCGAGACCGATAGTTCATTCATCTCACAATCTTCTTGTACTTAATTGTAGATAGTATTCAGCTGTGAAGTGGACCCTACTTTCAACTTCATTATAAAATGTTTATTTTTTGCATTGATAACAAATGAGTCAGATAACGTTTTCAATTTCACTTGCTTACTAAAGATATTTATTTGGAATTAAAAGCTTCAAGGAAAAAACTATTTGTTTTCTACTCTTCGGTGAGTTTGTTCAACTAACTCGGTCTTAACATTTTGCACTTCCTTGACCTATTTTGGAACAAAATTTTAAATACTATTTAGGGAACGAAAGCAACCCAAACACCGATTTATGAAGTGTTGTATGAGCAACATAAGCACATAACCACATTCTACTTGAAGCTTTCTGTATTCATCATATTCATAATTATTCATTCTTTGAAGTCATTACAATAATATTTTTCAACGTTAACCTAACCGACACTTTAAGTAGTAACACAATTTCGTTAGATTCATGAGATCAGATTACTTCCGAAAGCTTTTCAAAACACGATCAACACAATACAATACACAACCTCGCTCACAAAAAAATGTGTTGTTTTTTTTTTTATTGAATTAACACCTGTCGTAAATGAGCAGACAAAAACAATAAACAAATAAAATCAAAAGGAAACAAAATTTCCTTGGCCTTTTTCGACTTTTGCATTCACTTTAGCAGTTGAACTGGACTGCACTTGTCACTATTCAAAAATAAATTAACTCAAAATGTGCAGATAATAATGCAAAAAAGAAAAAAACACTCGTGTCGTTGCCACTGGAACCGGATGAGTGAAAGCGAACTTTGAACTTTTTCTTTGTTTTCGGTAGAAATGCAGTTTTATAAAATTATCAAATTGTATGTGGACTTCGATCCACTCAGATATCAGAAATATAAACAATAAAAATTGTTTTCAAGTCTTCTGTTATCGACGAATATTGAATTCTTTAAATATTTAGTACCTGTAAGAACTGAAGACAAACTGGTCAAATGGAAAAGGGAATGGAAACACCAAACGTCCGAATGCCGCCGCACTGAGTATCTGGTTGGGATTGTGGGTTGTTTCTGTTTATAAATGAAAAAGCCTTTCTCTTCGCACTCTAATACTTACTTTGGGTAAGCAGTGTTACCACTTTGATGAAATCAGTATATTATTTTATGTGCAAGTAATGTCCGTGGCTAAGTGGTTAGGTGCGTTGGCTGCTAAGCGGAACGTCGGTCGTGGGTTCGAGTCCTTCTCGTGCCCACAGTTTATGTTGTTTGATTCTTAAAATAAAATATAGTTCAGTTTCATACTGAATCTTGAATACACAACACTGCCTCTTGCGAAGAACTGACAAAACTTCCAAGAGTATCAATCTATCATGGAAAAGTACTTCTCAACTTTGCCGTTAGGAATCGGCGTTAAATTGTAGGTCCCCTCAATTCTTCACACGCACCTAGAGAATTTTTGATGAAAGTAAGTCACTTAGGCCTTGGCTCTTCAAGAGCTGTCACGCCACTCTCTCTCTCTGTAAGTATTTTTTTTATATGAACTGGAAGTATAGTAATTTTCATAAAATTTTTTGCATAGGAAAGAAGTTGGTGGTGTTTTCTGTCAATAACCAGAATCATTATTGTGTGTTTAAATTTATAAGTGGCAACACTTATCTCTGAGCTTTTATGATCATTAAAGCTTTTATGTTTTCAACAATATCAAAACAAACAGCATTTGTTGGTGAAATCTTCGTTTCCAGAGAATATTAAACTGTTCTTATGAATGTAATAAGGTTATTGATTAGTGCATTACATTTTAAAAATTGCAAGAAACAAATAAAATTGAATTTAATGAAAATAGTAGACAAAAGTTCTCTAGCTAATCAGTGCCAATCTTTCTGAATTTCTTTGTTAGTTTTTTTTTTTTTTTTACGTTAATACCGGAGTTTCAATTCAGTTTTCTATCGGTACAACTTGGTTGCAATAGCAGAATAAAGCTGTTAATAAAATGACAAGGATGAATGTTTTGTAAAAACTAAAATAACGGTATTTTCCGATAAGAGTTATCGTTTGAGCAAATCTTAAGACACATACATATGGCTGAAACACAAACACGCATCAGGTTCGTCATCGTCTGCGTTACGATGCACCCGCTTTTGCTTTGAATGAAATTCCTCCCTCCATCATCATTAAGGCTGAAACACAAACACGCTTTAACCTTCGACTTCGCCTGACGTTTACGAGTTCAGCCATAGGAATTCAATGCATGCCATCACAAGTTTTGATCTCACGTTTCGTACGTAATGTTGCGTAACGTGAATTCATACGGCACCACTACTTCAAATATTCTGAACATTTGCTTTGTCTGACAGCTCAACAGTTGTTAAAAATATGTACACAAACTAAATTCATTTGGTTTGGGAGGGATGATGATGATGGAGAGAGAACTTTCATTCGAAGCGGGTTCATCGTAACGTAGACGTAGATGAAGCTGAAGGGTGTTTCTGTTTTAGCCGCTATCCTTCCAAAGACAAATTAATATTGGTTACTGACTTTTGTTTGACGTTGTTGCGCTATCCAGCAAATTTGAAGCTTACGTTTGGAGTCACATATTACGTAGGAAACGTAAGGTCGAAGCATCGGTCGTTGGTATAGCATGCATTGGATTCCTCTGAATTCGTTAACGTCAAGCAAAACTAAGCTAAAGCGTGTTTGTGTTTCAGCCATATTCTCGTTTTCGATTGGTAAACTGGAATTTTGCCTGCCGTGCCACCAGGGGCTCTAAATAAACCTGCCGATCCACCAGAGCTATTGCCTGCCTTGCCACCAGGGGCCGTAAACTTACCTGCTGATCCCCCGGAAATAAAACCGGTCGAGTAAAACAATTACCAAACTGACAAACGGAGACAGGAAAAGGAAATCCAGTAGTGACAGCCCCATCGCCAGGCGGGACCGGAACCGGACATCCATCAAGTAGAGGCTTTAACCCCGAAATACGCCGGAAACCCGTAACCGAATCCGTGACGCATTAAATTTAAGAAGAACCAAGTCAAACCTATTGTATAATTTGTATGTAGTTATTAAGAGTGTTCCTAATAAAGAATTTGTCATTAGGTTCGAAAGACCTATCATTGAAGTTTCGTGTTTTCTTCAATAGACCTTGGCACCGACGAGCGAAACCTCGGCTGGGAAACAAAAAGCACATCACAATCTACAAGACTTATATGTATATAGCTTGCTATATTTCCCATGTCTGGACTGGTACTCCAGTGACATTATGTACCTACATACATACATTCGCGTCTTGAATGGTATACAAAGAGGTAACTTACAATGATTGCTCATAGACAAATCCCCGTTAACAACCTTGTTAAACCTAAAATTCGTCAACGTCTACAATTAGGTGAGATAAATTCTTCGAACGATTTCCGAATACGTAATCTTTATTAATAGCTCCAACAGCTGTCCAAAACGAAAAAAAAAAGTTGAGATGGCTTGAGCTTAAGAATTTAATAAAATAAATGTATTTCACATCTGTAGCTAATAATTGTAACTTCATCTCGTCCTTCTTATCATAGATCTACACAACAAACTAAAACTTAGAAGAGTGTGTCTTCCGACCGAATATACTCCCCGATATCCGACTGATGGAAACAAACATTCACAAGAGGGTCAGCCGTTTTACACTCCGTCGTCGATCGCGCCGTCACACCAAATCCTAAGGGCAAATCATTCATAGAATAAACAACAACTCCTTGATATTGTCCAGTGTTCTCAGTGATCCGTCCCAATCCGTTCTTTGGAATGTGATTGCCATACAAGAATTGCTGCTCAAACGAAGGTTTCACCCACACTTTGTACTGGGCATATGGAGCAAGATAATACAGGGCCGTAATGTGGAACTTCAGTTTATTGGTCTTTGAGAACTTGCCAAAACATGTGCCAACACAGACGAGCCTCTCCTGACCCATGCACTCGGATAGCTTAAGGATTCGTTCGGAAACGTAGTAAACACGATCACGGTGTTCACGGAAGCAGTATGTTCCATCTGGACGGTCAATTAATTGTTTCACGTTGTCGCCGATGCTGTAAATTAAATAGAAAATTATTTGCTTGGTGAAAACAATCCTTTGGAATGAATGCAGGTTAAGTTAACTCACTATTTGGACAGTTTTTCGAAAAGAATTTTCGCCCTTTCGTCACTCAGTCTTTTCATTTTGAATTTGTTTTATTTTTTTTTAGATGTGCTTAAGTTATATATTCTTGTAAATTTATTACAAAAAAGAAATTGAAAAATGCGCTTATTTCTGCTTTGGCTTTTTTTTAATAACAAATGAAAACTGTCAAATTTTGTAATTGACAGGAGGCAACACGTGCAGAATTCGATGACAGAGTTGAGAGTACAGTAAGGTCGAAAATCTCTTCTATGTTCTTGTTCTACTATCTGCCAGTAGGTGACGTTTCAACTTTTACGTTACTTTTTAAACCTTAAATTTATCGCATAGAAATTGTAATCAAAATATTCACATTTTAAATTCAACTGTACATTTCTTACTCAAGATAGGCCTCAAGCAGCTATTCCTGGATATCTTGTCTTTGAAAATAGTTTTTGAAGAGAAAATTTCTTATGCGGCGTTGTGCACTTTCGTTGGGATCTGTAAGGAAATCTATTTTGGGATGACGAAAACCTTTGTATATCTTTGAGGAGTAGTCTCAAGATGGAGAACGATGGTGGTGCCATCTTGAGAATTTTTCACAGAAGCAGATTTTTTTTACATAAATTTGTATTGCGTGTTCTCTGCTTGTTTGACAGATCTTTGTCAAACCAAGCAGAGAACACGCTTTTTCTTGGTAGTACTAGCTGTTCCATATACAAAGACTAAAACAATGTAAATTCAAAATTTGTAAGGTATTTGTAAGGTTTCAATGCGTAGAACATCAGGACTGGAAACACGTAACGTAACGTTAATACTGTTGTAAGAAAATGGAAAAAATCTCATGGAAGAGTTTGAAAAGTGCAATGGTTTTCAAATAGACAACTGGAAAATTTCAAAATGGGTTTTCGAATGGAAAATAGAATAACTCGGAAAATTCATTGGTTTTCAAAGGTGAAATTGCATGTAAAATTGTAGGTGCATTGGTTTTCAAATGGGAAAAGTGGAAAGTTTCAAAATGGAAGAGAGAGCAATTATAACAACACACAAGGAACAGGCCTTATCTAATCTATAGATATTACCGCCACAAAGATCTGGTCGACCTAGCTTATTGACCCACCGTAAAAAGAATTTAATTTCTCACGAAGTTAGGTGGAATAAGTAGCATGTTGGACAGATAATGCAGCTCAACAACTGTTGGTGTTAAATCACAAAGAAGCAAGATTTAGGTTCGTAAGAGATCATATGGCGTGGACAAGGTAGTGGGAATCCATTATTTTTAGTTATGAACGAAAATTAATTTGGATGGCCCCGACGCACGGTTTTATCTTTTATTGGCGTGATTTCAGGGACGAAAAAGCAGTAAATAAAAATGAGTCTGAACTGTGGAGGTGTAAATGTTATAGTGTGGCGTGATTTTGGAATTTGGAATCATTCCTGCTGCTCCTATTCCCAATGTAAGTTGTGTTCAGTGTTTTCCATGGTCACCCTGTAGTCCTGACCTTACTCCAATCGAAAATTTTTGGGGTATAAAACCCAGAAGGCCAGGCAGAACAACGATAGACCAAATATGCACACTGAGGTAGATCCTGGAGAGACCAACGAATTTCAAGTCGAAAACCACCATCTTTTCATCGATGCTGCGTATGATAGCATCCACTGCCAAGAGCTTATAATGGCGATGTCTGAATTCGGGATCCCGAACAAACTGATCCAGCTGTGTCGCAAGACGCTCAACAATACGCAGTGCAGTGTGCAAATGAGTAACACCTCATTCGAGTTGCTTCAAACATGCGCGGGGCTTAGACAAGGGGATACGCTGTCATCTGACTTCTTCAACATAGGCCTGGAGCAGATAGTGTGCAAGGCAGGTGTGAGCACGGAAAACACTATCTTCAACAAATCCACCCAGCTCCTAGTCTATGCGGACAATATTAAAATCATCGGTCAGTCCAAGAGAGCTTGGCTTGAGGCCTTCACAGCGATTGAAGAACAGGCGAAACTCGTTGGTCTTAAAGTGAACAAACAAAGCAACATTTGTCCACCGGCTAGGACAAAACTCCACTGTTGGTAGCAGCAATTTCGAGGTAGTTAGGAAGTTACCCTATCTTGGAACAGACATCAAACCTACAAACGACACCTTAGTGAGGATCCGAAGAAGAATTACCCTAGCGAACCGCTGCTGCTTCTGTTTGGCAAAACATAAGGGGTTAAAAACTCCTCACACGAAAGGCAAAGTGTCTGCTATTTTACTATTTAAAACTTTAATTTTACCAGTCCTACTCTACGGCGCCGAGTGTTGGACGATAAGTAAAAAAGGGGAATTGATTCTGGGCACTCTCGAAAGAAAAATTCTTCGACTGAGTTTTCGGTCCCGTATGTGTGAGACGACATCTATCAGATACATATTATGATCATTCCGTTTGCACCCTAATCCAAACACAGATCTTATTCCTTTCCTACTATCTTCCTTCCAGTCATACACAATCTCTTTTCATCCACTCCTTTGTTCTTACATTCCATGCAATAATATCTATATATATAAAAGAACAGCCTAATTTTTGTGTTCGTTCGCTAACCGGGCACACTGGTTGACCGATTTTCCTAATTTTTTCTCTAAATGCAAGAGGTTTTAGGGTAGAAGGTTTAGCAAAAATAAAATGTTTACTTTTCAAATCAATAATGGTTCAATTGTTAAAAAATGTTAAACATTTTGTATTTGGCACTAGAAAAAAAATCTGATCAATATACGAATACGAACACTCAATTTAGTTTGAAAATTTTGTCAAATATTTTTTTTTTTTCAATAAGAAATTTAAAACAAATGTCAGTGATGAAAAAAAATATTTGATAAATACAATTTTTCTTCGACAAAAAAAAAATATTCAGTGAACCTAGGAAATTATATTTGAACTAGCTGACCTGGAAAACGTTGTTTTGATACATGAAATTTCAAGAGTATGAAAATATCTATGTATATCGTGGGTACGTATTTGTTAATTATATTGTTATTTGTTATTGCCAGTTGCTTACGAAAAAACCGTTTTGCGATTAAAACATTGCCACAATTGAATTGGTTGCTCGACAACAATACTACGTTAAGGACAATAATAAAATAGCATTGGATTCAGAATATTTGCGCAAAGTATTGAGCCGAAGTTAAATGATCAACAAAAGTACCTATGTATATGACGAAAGGTGTGATCAGTCTGAGTGGTGGTATATATTTTTGTGATGCACCCAATGGAATGGGGAAATCATTTTTGTTATCTTTATTTTTACCATCAATATGATCTGAAATTAAAAGAAAAGTTGGCTCTTTCTTCTTCTGGAGTTGTGAGCACATTCTTAGACATAAAACTGACATTACAATATTTCAAAAAAGTTGGTAATGGCGCACAATGGCGCACAAAAATTTACTTGCAGCCTTTAACCGCAACTTGAAGAGTTTGGAGCTCTGAATCTTTTGTTGCTGGGGACAAACTTTGTCGATTATTTCACGGTCAACTGCCGCAGACGAATGGAGTCGTTTAGAAACTTCTATTTCAGGAAACTTACATTGGCCAATTATTGGACATTAAAGAGAGAGTGGCGCGACAGATCTTGAAGAGCCAAGGCCTAAGAGGCTTACTCTCATCAATAATTCTCTGGGTGCGTGTGAAAAATTTAGGGCACCTACAATTTAACGCTGATTCCGAACGGCAAAGTTGAGAAGCACTTTTTCATACTCTTAATACTCTTGGAAGTTTTGTCAGTTCTTCGCAAAAGGCAATACGAGAAAGATGAAATAAAAAACTTTGGGCACGAGCAGGTCTCGAACCCACGACGTTCTGCTTAGCAGCCAACGCACCTAACCACTAAGCCACGGACACTATTAGACATTGGAAATGGAATAATTTCACTTGATTCTGAAGGCCGAATTTCACTTCCAAACAATTTTTATGTAATGCAAATCCACGGTATGAGTTGATTCAAGACGTCTTTCCAAGCATTGAAGTATTGAGTTGAAGTGCAATAATGGCTGGTACAGATTAAAGTCTTTGTAAAATCGATGATACAAGAATTTATTTTGCACTAGACAAATAAATGCATAAGTTTTTGCCCACAAGTCGTTTGAGTGGTATGACACAATTACAAATGAAAACGATGCAGTAAATTTAACAAAGAGAGAGGGAGTTTTTGAATTTTTTGCATTTATGTATTTATGTACCAGGACTGCCTCCACATTTTTTAACTCTGATGGTATGAGCATTACTATGTTTCGGGACATCAATCAACTTAAACTAAAATAAGACGCAAGGTCAATCTTTAAAAATATGTGGTTTTGATTTAGAAATTTCTGTTTTTCCTCATGGTCAACTATACAGGGTATCCTGTAATTTGTCTGCCATATACTTTGGGATGTGATTCTTGGTCATATTCTTAGAAAATAATCCATTTTTTGACGATTAAAAAAAAAGCCTAACTTTGTATTTAAGTGGTGTTCAATTTTTCTAGCCCGAGCAAAGTGTTGACTTCAAGATATTTTTTTTTTTTTTCAAATAATGCGTAAAGAACATGAAGTTTTCTTATTTTTATCTGTTGAACAAAAAAATTAGCAAATAAAATCTAATTGATAAACAAAAACCCATTCATTTTATAATACTTGGGAAAATCTAAAACAGCTTAGAACATCGAATTTAGGTTTTTTTTGTTAATATTTTTATTGCAGCACTTTATAATATCTCAATAATTGTTAGTTTTAAGAAAATTTATAACATTTTGCAATCCTGAAGAGGGTTAAAAGCATACTTATGCCTGTACCTGGCTTGCTGTCAAAATCCTAATTACCTTACCTCTTCTGAAGGAGCTAAATTTGGGGAGGATATGTTTAATGGGTAAATTAACTAAAAACTTATGTAAAAGAATTGAAAAACCAATAGATTATTCATCAGATTAGCAAATGCAGGCATGATTTTTCTAAGAATATTGTTCATTTCTGCCTATCCATCGATTACCGTATTCTACATCCTGACAATCTCTAATTTCCGGACCGTTCTGGGCCGAAGCCCTGCGAAGCGGGCAGGGGTTTTGCTAGTATATATATATAATATAATATATACTTGCTTTTTATTCATTCTTTTGCGAATCAAAAGATACAGTATGCTACGATGGTGAATGGAGAAGAAGTTTCAAGATGTGGATGTAGTTGAGAAGACCAAGAAAAGACGACTACATTGGCTCGGTCGCATCGAGCGAAAGCTCCAGCCAAGAAAGTCGAGCCTCCAGGTTCGACAAGGAAGACTGAACCTACGGTACAAGGACCAAGTAACTGCGGGTGCCAGTGCACTCGGTTTCGGTGACTGGAGAGTGCATGCGATGGATGGATGCCAGTATCTCTGGCTGAGATCCTTCATGGATTGTGAGATGGATAAGTGGCGGGCACAAAGTCCCGCGGGTTGCAACAAAATTCCCGCTCGCGCATGATGCCCAAAGTCAAGGCGTTACTCTGGCCGGTTGACGTGGCAGAGGCGGGCCTTCTAGTTGATAATTTGGAATGGTAAGTTAAGAACGGGTAGTAAAATCAACTAAAGGCAGTACATTTGTTGTTTATTTGAAGTAAATATTATTGCCCTCCATTTGTAAAAAGTTAAATGTGTTAAAGTAAAAATCAACACTAGAATGCTTTTAAAAATAGAATTTAGCAAGTCTTTATGCGAATTTGATGGCTAATGATGTGATAATGGGCTCTTTGTCTTTTGTTTGTGTCTATTGAAAAGGTTGTTAATGACAAAAATAAAATAAAATATTGTACAAAATGGATATTTAAAGATTTCACTAACATGATAAGTATGAGAAAATGCTCAGTTTTGTCAATTGACGTCATGGAAATTGTTGTATGAGTATGAGTTCGAACAGACTATGAACAATGAAAACTCAAAATTCTTTACACATTTTTTGCAAAGAGAATATTTAAGTTATTGATGGAAATTTGATTTATTGAATTCAAAGAGATCAAAATGGCCTGATAACAAATTTACACTTGGCTTCAAATGAATAAGCAAACAATTTTTCTGAGGTGTTATGTGCATTACTTCCTTACTTTGAGCGTGAATGTACCATTTAAAGACGTGAACTTTTTGCGTATTATGTTGGGAAGACAAATCAAAAAGAACAATTTAAAAGGTACCGCTATTTTTCTCCTCGTTCTCTTGCAAGGCTTTGGTATCGAACAAATCAGTTCTTTCTTGCGTCAAATGAATAGAAACAACAATAAAATCTAACGAACAAATTTTTCTTTAAATATTTTTTATTGCTTATCTTTTTCTTGTAGTGGGTACTTACTTACTTTCTTAAGGTGGCGCTACAGTCCGTTGTGGACTTGGGCCTCAATCAACAGGCTCCGCCAGCTAGCTCGATCCTTGGCTAGTCGTCTCCAGTTTTGCACTCCGAGTTGATTGAGGTCCTCTTCCACTTGAGTGCGCCACCTGAGTCGCGGTCTTCCTCTCCTCCTACGTCCCTCGGGAATAGTGTCGAAGGCTTTCCGGGCCGGAGCATTGGTGTCCATTCGCTCTAAATGACCGAGCCATCTGAGTCTCTGGACCTTGACCCTTCTGGCTAGGTCCATGTCGTTGTACAACCCGTAAAGTTCGCTGTTGTATCTTCTTCGCCATTCCCCTTCAATGCACACGGGGCCAAAGATAACCCGAAGAACTTTCCTCTCGAAACAGCCTAAGGCACTTTCATCCGATTTTGTCAGGGTCCATGCTTCTGCACCATACAGCAGGACTGGGATGATGAGTGTGTTGTACAGTTTTACCTTAGTTGCTCGAGAGAGGGCTTTTCCACTCAATTGCTTTCTAAGCCCAAAGAAACAGCGATTAGCAAGAGTTATTCTTCGTCTGATCTCGGCGCTGGTGTTATTGCCCGTGTTTATAGCGGAGCCTAGGTAGACAAACTCCTCTACTACCTCGAAGTTATACGCGTCTATTGTGACGTTTTGCCCGAGCCGTCGGTGTTGGGTGTCCTTCCTCGAAGACAGCATATACTTCGTTTTTCCCTCATTTACCGCTAAACCCATTTTTGCCGCTTCTGTCTCAATTCTCACAAAGGCGCCATTGACATCACGCTGTGTTCTTCCCATTATATCAATATCATCGGCGTACGCGAGAAGTTGAACAGATTTTTGGAAGATAGTGCCTCTGGTGTTGACGGTGGAGTTCTGCACTATCTTCTCAAGAACGATGTTAAAGAAATCGCATGACAGTGCATCGCCTTGTCTGAATCCTTTTTTGACGTCGAAAGATTCCGTGAGCTCGTTGCCAACCTTGATGGAGCAGCGTGAGTTCTCCATCGTCATTTTGCACAAGCGAACGAGCTTGGCAGGGACGCCAAAACTAGACATAGCTTTGTACAGTTCGTCTCTGTAGATGCTGTCATACGCGGCCTTAAAATCGATGAAAAGGTGGTGGGTATCGATTTGGAGTTCATAGGTCTTTTCCAGGATCTGCCGCAACGTGAAAATTTGGTCGATGGTTGACTTTCCTGGCCTGAAGCCACATTGATAAGGACCAATCAGATTGTTGACGAAAGGCTTCAGACGTTCACATATTACGGCAGAGAGGATCTTGTAGGCGATGTTTAGTAGACTTATTCCTCTATAGTTGGCGCAGTTTAGAGGATCTCCCTTTTTCAGGATCGGGCAAACAATGCTGAGGTTCCATTCATCGGGCATGCATTCCTCTGACCATATCTTACAGATGATTTGGTGCATGCTCCTATCTAGCTCGTCGCCTGCTGCTTTGAACAACTCAGCAGCTAGTCCATCTGCTCCAGCGGCTTTGTTGGATTTCAGCCGTGATATTGCGGTTTTCACTTCTTCTAGGTCGGGTTCACGGAATTGTTGGCTATCATCGTGTCCGATGAAAGGCTCCTGTCTGACGGCGGTATTTTGTTCGTCGTCGCCGTTATACAATCTACAGAAGTGGTCTTTCCAAATCCCCAGCATTGACTGCGATTCTACTATGATGTTCCCTTGTTTATCTCTGCAGGCATCAGTTCTTGCTCGATGACCTTGAGCCAGCTGTTTAACCTTTCGGTAAAACCTCCGAACTTCATTCCTGCTGTTGGCTCTCTCAACATCCTCGATCTGACGCTTCTCATGCTCTCTCTTTTTCCTCCTGAGAAGCCGGCGTTCCTCTCTCCTCTTTTGCTCGTAGAGCTCACGAGCAGCTCTTGTCCTTCTATGCAGCGCCGCTTTGTATGCCTCCTGCTTGGCTGCATGGGCCTGCCTGCATTCTTCATCAAACCAGGGGTTTCGTTTTGGTGGCTGTGTGAAACCCAGCACATTAGAGGCGGCATCTCTAATTGCTCTTTGGCAATGTTGCCACTGGTCTTCGATACTTGATGTTGGCGGCATAGGACTCCTTAAGAGGTTACTTGACACTCGATCAGAGAATGATCTGGCGATCTCTTGCGATTGTAGCCGTCCGACGTCGAATTTTCTTGCAGCATTTCCTTGTTTTGGCCGTTGTCGGGATATTCGTAGCACTACCTTGGCTACGACGAGGTAGTGGTCCGAGTCGATGTTAGCTCCTCGGAAAGTTCGAACATCTAAAATGCTGGACAAGTGCCTTCCATCGATCGCAATGTGATCAATCTGGTTGACGGTTGATTGATCAGGAGATCTCCATGTACCTTTATGGATGTTGAGATGAGGGAACCAGGTGCTTGCTACCACAACATTTCGCCCCGCAGCAAAATCGATCAGCCTGAATCCGTTATCGGATGTGGTGTCGTGCAGGCTGTGCTTTCCGACCGTTCCACCAAAGATGTCCTCTTTTCCCAGCTTTGCGTTAAAATCGCCGAGGACAATTTTAATGTCATAACTAGGACATTGCTCGTATGTTTTGTCGAGGAGCTCGTAGAACTCGTCTTTGGTGTCGTCCTTTTTCTCTTCTGTGGGGGCATGCGCACATATTAGGCTGATGTTGCCGAATTTAGCCTTGATTCGGATTGTCGTGATGCGTTCGCTCACACATTTGAAGCTCAAGACTTTTTGCCTGAGTCTGCTTCCCACGACGAATCCGCATCCAAATAGTCGCTGTTGTTGCTCTCGGTAACAATTACCATAGTAGATGTCGCAGTTTTTCATCCTCCTTTTGCCCGGTCCATCCCATCGCATTTCCTGGATAGCGGTAATATCTGCTTTGTAGCAGTTGAGGGTCTCCGCTAACTGTTCGGCAGCACGCGGTCTATTAAGGGACCTAACATTCCACGTGCATATCCGAAAATCGTTGTCCTTTGTACATTTGCTTGGGTCGTCATCAGTGTATCCGTCCGTTTCCGAGGCCTGTTGTTGCTTCGCAACTAAACTTTTTTCTACGTGGTCGGGAAGTCACCCCAACGCACAACCCCCAACCTGGAGTACCAGGCACTTGATGTGACTCCAAGTGCAAGAGCCGGAAAAACCGCTCCTTTTACGGCCTGGGCTTCAAATAAGTCGAAGTAGCCCGTAAAGGTGTTCACCAAGTAGTTCGGCCTAACTGGAACTGGAGACGCCACCGTTGATTCCAAAGAAGAAATTCATTCGCTGCCGTCCCTCGGTGGGAGTGCCTTGGTGGGAACACTCCTTCGTTGTGGGGTAATTGGTAGTAACAGCCTACTCCGCTTCGACCTGTCGACCATGGGAGGCCCTTCTGCGAAATCAAGTTTCGCGATCGCATAGCTCTAAGCTTCATAGTAGTAGTTACCGTAAGCCGCTCCGCCACGTCAAGGCTTACCCCGTGGAGGGAGTGGTCGTGGGTACTACCACTTTTATTCTTAATTCGGTCTGACATGGAATCGTATAGGCTCTAAAAGCACAGACAAGTAATAATAATAATTACTTGTCTGTGCTAAAAGTAATCCAGCGAAATTTCTCTCCAAGCTTATTTAATGGCTGCAATAAGAGATTCTCTATCCGCAAACTTACGGCCAGACTCATAAACTTTTCGTTCCAATCGTCCCCATTCATTTTCTATACGGTTCAGGTCGGCTTATAGGGCTACCATTGAAGCCATTCAACATTCTGGTCCTGAATCCAACTGACAGTGCGAAACGTGTGTATGGGGTCGTTGTGTTATATGAAAGTCCAGTTAAAGTGTCCAAAAATACCCAAAAAATAAAGAAAACTTTCTTTCTATTTTTTTTTTTTGTAAGAAGTTGCAGTCTCTTTTGTCGTTTGAAACTCAAATTCAATAGTTCCATATAGCTAATGCTCCCATATCATAACTTCACCTTCCACACTATGGTGCCGCGCTAAAAATTGTTCTTCTTTTCTCTCATCATGAAGTAAAGTAACCGCTTTGTACCACTCATATTTTTAAACTCACATGGAGTCCAGAAAATTGTGAACTTATATCTCTTCGTTGCTCGTTTAATGGAATTGTGTTTTGGAGTTGCAATCTTTTTAAATTATCCACGCTGTTAAGTACTCTGCGGACTGTTGAAACACCTGCAGTTGCGCCAAAATTTGCTTTATTTAATACAGCAGAGGCAGACTAATTGGAAGCACATCTCAAAATTGTTCGTAGTTCAACTTCGAATATTGCCGATTTTCTACCTCTTTTCATATTTTTCTCGTACGAACTTTTATTTCTGAATACGAATATAGACAACATGAAGACTCCGATCAATTTTGGTAGCTAACTAACACAATGGACTAGTAGGCCCCCGTGTATGCAAAAGTTCACCCTCTGCACACCCCTTATCACCTAATCTATCTGAATGCAAAAGATTTCAGTGAAAAAAGTAATTTCAGTACGTCCCTGACCTACGTCCCTATGTCATAACAAATTTGCAGCGAAATATACATTTTTGTAATACTGATTTCCTTCCCCAAGCGTAATACATTTGAAATTGACAAGAGTTCGAAGAAGTCAAGCAGGATTTTCAAGAACTAGTTCTATCTGATTTTTTGTGAATGTTTGATTTTTTTTTGTAATCAAAGAAAGACATAATCTCAGACATGTTTCAAGTGAGTGATAGAAAAGAGAGACGAAAGATGATAAGTAAATGACTTTTTCACTGACCCCGGGCGGTTTTTTAATGACTCAATGAACGGAATTAAGCTTTGGAACTATCACTAAACTTGTACATTTCCTTGGCTTAAGTAAAAGGCGCTTAAATCTTTCTTAACCCTTGTTATGGTTTTGAAAGTGCAAATAAATCGTCATTTTGAGCCCTTAAGGCGTATATCTACAAATAGGTCAATTTTTATTTGTATAAAAATATGAAAGGCAATTGGCACATTTTTTGTAAGATTATGCAATTTCTGTTTGCTTACTTTAGAACACAAACCAATTAATTAAACCAAAACAAAACTATTTATTCCTTCACCAGTTCAGAACCCAACTGCATGTCATCAGTCTTTAATATAAATGCACTTCGCTCTTAAAATAACAGTCTGATCAACATTTGTTTTGAATGCTTGAAGGAAAGGTGAAAGGAACAGTATTAAATAATAAAAATAATTTAACCAATTCAATTTAAGATTTTAATTTTACTAAAACAAGATTTTTTGATAAATAACCATCTCTACGTTTTGTTGATTGCTTTCTGCGTTCATGGTGATTTTGCAAAACAGAACGAATTAATGACAGTTATTTTGACAGATTCAACGAGATGTTCGCAATCAACTGTCAAGGATTGGAAGTTCCTACTTGAAGACTTTGGGACAAAATTATAGTCCGCTAGTGAACAATTATGATGTTCGAAGGGTAGACACGTGCATTCAAGCGTCCACAGCAACCTCTGTTTATCAACTCCTCCCCGTGGTGAACATCGGGGGCCCATGCCCGGTACCGATGATTGGGTTCCAACCCCAGAGGGAAGTCGTTGGCGGCAGCAAAGAGAGAGAGGGGGAGGAGGTATGGGGCCACTAAGGCATGCCTACCTTTCAACAGGCGGCAGCGGAAAACTCCCAAGATGGAATTAACGGCGGCATCTACAGTCAGTCCAGTCAGGATGAACATGATGACATATTCAGCTTTTATTCTTAATTCGGTCTGACATGGAATCGTATAGGCTCTAAAAGCACAGACAAGTAATGTGCTAAAAGTAATCCAGCGAAATTTCTCTCCAAGCTTATTTAATGGCTGCAATAAGAGATTCTCTATCCGCAAACTTACGCCCAGACTCATTAACTTTTCGTTCCAATCATCCCCATTCATTTTCTATACGGTTCAGGTCGGCTTATTAAGGGCTACCATGGAAGCCATTCAACATTCTGGTCCTGAATCCAACTTTTGACAGTGCGAAACGTGTGTATGGGGTCGTTGTGTTATATGAAAGTCCAGTTAAAGTGTCCAAAAATACCCAAAAAATAAAGAAAACTTTCTTTCTATTTTTTTTTTTTGTAAGAAGTTGCAGTCTCTTTTGTCGTTTGAAACTCAAATTCAATAGCATAACTTCACCTTCCACACTATGGTGCCGCGCTAAAAATTGTTCTTCTTTTCTCACATCATGAAAGTAAAAGTGACCGCTTTGTACCACTCATTTTTTTAAACTCACATGGAGTCCAGAAAATTGTGAACTTATATCTCTTCGTTGCTCGTTTAATGGAATTGTGTTTTGGAGTTGCAATCTTTTTAAATTATCCACGCTGTTAAGTACTCTGCGGACTGTTGAAACACCTGCAGTTGCGCCAAAATTTTGCTTTATTTAATACAGCAGAGGCAGACTAATTGGAAGCACATCTCAAAATTGTTCGTAGTTCAACTTCGAATATTGCCGATTTTCTACCTTCTTTCATATTTTTCTCGTACGAACTTTTATTTCTGAATTCGAATAGACAACATGAAGACTCCGATCAATTTTGGTAGCTAACTAACACAATGGACTAGTAGGCCCCCGTGTATGCAAAAGTTCACCCTCTGCACACCCCTTATCACCTAATCTATCTGAATGCAAAAGATTTCAGTGAAAAAAGTAATTTCAGTACGTCCCTGACCTACGTCCCTATGTCATAACAAATTTGCAGCGAAATATACATTTTTGTAATACTGATTTCCTTCCCCAAGCGTAATACATTTGAAATTGACAAGAGTTCGAAGAAGTCAAGCAGGATTTTCAAGAACTAGTTCTATCTGATTTTTTGTGAATGTTTGATTTTTTTGGTAATCAAAGAAAGACATAATCTCAGACATGTTTCAAGTGAGTGATAGAAAAGAAAGACGAAAGATGATAAGTAAATGACTTTTTCACTGACCCCGGGCGGTTTTTTAATGACTCAATGAACGGAATTAAGCTTTGGAACTATCACTAAACTTGTAAATTTCCTTGGCTTAAGTAAAAGGCGCTTAAATCTTTCTTAACCCTTGTTATGGTTTTTAAAGTGCAAATAAATCGTCATTTTGAGCCCTTAAGGCGTATATCTACAAATAGGTCAATTTTTATTTGTATAAAAATAAGAAATGCAATTGGCACATATTTTGTAATATTGCTCAATTCAAACTGATTGATGGGATTATGCAATTCTGTTTGTTTACTTTAGAACACAAACCAATTAATTAAACCAAAACAAAACTATTTATTCCTTCACCAGTTCAGAATCCAACTGTCTGTCGTCAGTCTTTAAAATAAATGCACTTCGCCCTGAAAATAACAGTCTGATCAACATTTGTTTTGAATGTTTGAAGGGAGTTGAAAGGTTTAAGGAACAGTATTAAATAATTTTAGCAATTTAATTTAAGATTTTAATTTTACTGACAAAAAAAAGATTTGTTGATAAAATAATTTAACCATTTCCACGTTTTGTTGATCGCTTTCTGTGTTCATGGTGATTTTGTAAAACAGATCCAATTAATGACAGCTATTTTGACAGCTTCAACGAGATGTCCGCTATCAACTGTAAAAGATTGGAAGTTCCTGCTTGAAGACTTTGGCGCAAAATTATAGTCCGCTAATAAACAATGATGACGCTCGAAGTGTAGACACGTGCATTCAAGAGGACACAAGAGTCCATAGCAACCTCTATCTACCAACTCCTACTCTCCACCTCCCCGCGGTGAACATCGGGTGCCCAGTACCTTAACCGAAGATTGGGTTCTAACCCCAGTGGGAAGTTGTTTGGTCGCAGCAAAGAGAGAGAGAGAGAGAGAGGGGGAGGATGTATGCGCCCACTAAGACATGCCTCTTTTCAACAGGCGGCAGCGGAAGAACTCACAAGATGGAATCGACGGTGGCGTCTACATTTCCAGTCGGGATGAACATGATGACATATTCGCAGCCCAGGCCTATAAGGAACGGTTTGGCCGGCTATTCGTCTTAGAGTTAAACTAAAAACTTGGCCTTCGTCTTAGAGTTAAACTAAAAACCTGGCCCTCCAGGTTGGGGGTCGTACGTCGGGGCAACTGCCCGGTCACATAATGAAACTATAGTTCCGAACCACCAACTTCGGTACCCCCAGCCCTTGCAAATACATCAAACCTAGACCACTCTGACCAATGGGATCTTCCAACTCTGCTGCCTTCTTAAAGAACTTAAACGCAGCTTCATGATCAGCTTTGATATACTCACTCCCCTCCAGATACAACTTGCCGAGAAAAGCAAAACCAATGGCATTTCCAGCGTTAGCAGCTTGTGTGAAGTATTCTAGAGCCTTTTGCAAATGCTGCTCAGTCGCTTTGCCACCCTGATAGTACAATTGTCCCAAGCCAACCTTGAAATATTCAAATTATGAGTCAGTGTGACTGATTTCCTTGCTAGAGATAAACTTACTTGTGAATGAACATCACCTTTGTCGGCCAACAACTGATAGTAATCGACTTGCTCGGTTTCTTGACAGCCCGAGTTCTCCAATTCGTCAAGCAGTCGCACTCGATGGACAATCGGTCCGCTGGAAAATGTTATCTTCGATGCGACAATTTCGGCAACACGCTTATAGAATGATAAAGATTTTTCACAACTCAGAGGAACGTTGATGCCGAAGGAATAGCGATATCCCAGAGCCATTTGAGAGTGGATATCGCCACCAAGTGCGGCCAGGGTGTAATGCATAAGAGCAAGCGGTTGACTGATGTTCTTGCCACCAACTCCGACTGAATACAGGAATGCCATTCCCTGTCGAATAATAAATTGGGTTGAAATCAATTTGGGATAAGATTTGAAGCGATCTTACCATATTAGCTTCGAGTAGGCCAAGTTTGGAGAGCTCTTCAAATTCTTTGGAGGCGGATTCGAAATCTGTTGGGCGAACACCCAAGACATGGGCCCAAGCAATATCGCATCGGGATTTGATGTGATTCATTTAGCTGACCTAAGACCTTGTTGCCTTGTCGCTTTTTCAGCAGCTCTGTGGCATCTTGGTAGATTATTTCAGCTGAAAATAGTTATAAGAATTAATAGAATGCGCATAATATCGAGCGATACTATGACGAAAGAGAAGAGAGACCAGTCAATGAAGACCCAGTCCCAGCCCCCAGCACAGAAGTGGTAGAAAAAGCTATCCAAAAGTTAAAAAATAACAAGTCCGCGCGCCGGCTCGGAGTGCAAACCTGCGGAACTCTTCAAGAATGGAGGAGATTATCCGCATGCACCAGGTCATCAACAAAGTGTGGGAGGAAGAATGCATGCCCACTAACTGGTCTATAAGCTCCAAATACTCCATCTACAAAAAAGACGATCCTATGTCATGCAAAAACAACCGAGGCATATCCCTGCTTATCCAACGTACTTTGGGAGCGTCTTAAGACTTTCTGGAACACAATAATCGCCATGTTCCAGTGTGGCTTTAGCCCTGGCACAACACCGATAGACCAAATATTCACACTGAGGGAAATCCTGGAAAAGACCAACAATTTTTAAGTCGAACCCCACCATCTTTTCATCGACTTCAAAGCTGCTTATGATAGCATCCACCGCCAAGTGCTTATGATGGCGATGTTTGGATTCGGGATCGCTTTGCAGTGTAGTGTGCAAATGGGTAAAACCTCATCCGAGTTGTTTCAAACGTGCGCAGAGTTTAGATATGGAGAAGCGCTGTCATGTTACTTCTTCAACATAATAGTCCTGGAGCAGGCAGTACATAAAGCAGGTGTAAGCACGGAAAACATTATCTTCAACAAATCCCCCATCTAGTAGGCTATGTGGACGGTAGACTACATCGGTCTCTTCTTGAGGAGTTCACCTTTCTTTAAACAAACACCAATCCCACAAACGACACCTTAGTGGAGGTCCGACGAAGAATAACCTTGGCGAGCCGCTGCTACTTAGGCTTGGCCAAGCAACTGAGTTCAAAACTTCTCACTCGATAGACAAAGTGCCTACTATACAAGTGCTTAATTTTTGCTCTACTCTACTCTCTACTGGGCCGAGTGCTGGACGATAAGTAAAAAAAGGGGAATGATACTGGCACTTTCGAAAGAAAAATTCTTCGGCGGTCCCGCATGCGACGATGGCGAATGGAGAAGGAGATTCGACCGCGAACTGTACCAAGATGTCGATGTAGCCCAAAAAGTCAAAAAAAGACGACCACATTGTCTCGGCCACATCGAGCGAATGAGTGACAACGCTCCAGCCAAGAAAGTCTTCTTTTCGCAGTCCCAGGTTCGAGACGACAAATAAGACCGAACCTATACGGTACAAGGACCAAGTGACTGCGGATGCCAGAGCGCTTGGTGTTGGCGAATGGATGAAAGGCTACTGTGTCTCATGCTAAAATCCTTCATGGATTGGGAGCCGAATAAGTAAGTTAGTATTCAGCAAGCTTCATGTAAAGAGAACCAATGGCAAAATTGAAAGAAACAATCAAAGATGCTTCTCACATTTTGCAAAAAACAACTGTAACTGGGGGTAACAGGTTCGTGCCACATATAACCTATCAAATCGACTGCTGTTGAACCGCCATTTCAGAAATTGGCAAGATAAAAGTGTGGTGCAAACTTACCTTCAAGTTCTTCAGCAGTTAATTCTTTGGGTTCTGGTTTTTCAATTGCACTCTCTGCCTCTGCGATCGCTGTTTCCAGCTGTAATCTATACCTACTGTCGATCATTTCTCGCTTTTATCAGCAAAGGCAGATGCAAATTGGACATGAAAATAGTCTTAGCCGAATCGGTAGCATCGTCCGTTATTGAAATATCATCAGATGGTTCAGCTGTAGCTATTGGTACTGATTCAGATGGTTCATTTGGTTTGATTTTCTCTTCAGATGATTCTGTTGTTGTTGTTGTAGCTGATGTCTTCGATTGGGAGGTAGTAGGTGTAGGTTCCGGTGGACCTTGCAATTCGTCTGCTCGGATACAGACGGAATTAACGATGAAGACCCACGCAAACGATTTAAGGACAACGAATCTCGGTTTTGCACTTGGGATGTAAGGTCCCTTAACAGACGGCAGCCGAACAGCTAGCGGAAACCCTTGACAGCTATAAAGCAGATATAACAGCCATCAAAGAAATGCGATGAACAACTGTGATATCTACTATGGCGGTTGCTAGCGGGAACAAAATCAGCGTCTATTTGGGTGTGGATTTGTAGTTGGGACTCGACTCAGGAGGAAGGTCTTGAGTTTCAACTCAGTGAATGAGCGCATCACTACAATCCGTATCAAGCTTTGGTGGAATAATCGGACGATGACGACTTAACCTACACGACACCACCTCCGATAACGGATTTAGGCTAATCGACTTCGCTGCGGGGCGAGACGTAATGGTAGCAAGTACGCGATTCCAACATCTCGATATCCACAAGGCGACATGGAAATCTCCTGATCAACCAACCGTCAACCAAAGTGATCACATTGCGATCGACGCACGACACTTCTCTAGCATGCAAGATGTCCACACATTCCAAGGTCCCAACATCGACTCGAACCAATACCTCGTTGTAGCCAAGGTACGAATGCGGATATCCCTATCAAGGCCAACACGTGAAAATGCTAGGAGAAATTTCGCCGTCAAGCGGCTACAATCGCAAATGATTGCTAGATCCTTTTCCGATCGTGTCTCCGAAAATCTCCTCAGAAGTCCTTTGCTTCCAGAACAAAATATAGAGAACGCATTGGCAACACTACCAAGTAGCCATCAGAGATGCCGCCTCTGAAGTGCTGTGGTTTATACGGCCACCACAACGAAACTCTTGGTATGACGATGAGTGCCGGCAAGCACATGCAGCTAAACAAAAGGCATACAAATCCGCGCTGCAAAAAAGGACACGAGCAGGTCGTGGGCTCTACGAGCAGAAAAGGAGAGAGGAGCATACATTTCTCAGAAAGAAAAAAAGGCAGCATGAGAAGCGTGCGATCGAGGAGATAGAGGGATGTCACAACAGGAACGAGGTTCGAAAGTTTTACAAAAAGGTAAAACAAACCTCTAGGGCTTATACACCCCGAACCGAAGTCTATAGCAACCATCATGGAAACATCGTAGTGGAATCACAATCACAGTCAGTGCTGAGAATATTTAAAGACCACTTTTCCAAGCTGTATAATGGCGATGACGACCAAAATTCTGCCAGCAATACAGAACCATTCAATTTGGGTACAGAAGGCCAACAATTACACCCGCCCGACCTTCACGAAGTGAAGATAGCGATACCTAAACTCAAGTCGAACACAGCCGCTGGAGCAGATGGGCTTACCGCCGAACTGTACAAACAGCTGTAGATGATTTGGTTAGGAGCATGCACCAGCTCTTCTGCGAAATTTGGTCGAGGAAAGCATGCCCGACGAATGGAACCTCAGCATCGTATGTCCGATCTTCAAGAAAGGAGATCACCTGAACTGTGCCAATTACAGAGGTATAAGTCTCCTTAATATCGCCTGCAAGATCTTGTTTGCCGTGCTGTTTGAACGTTTGAAGCCCTTCGTCAACAACCTGATAGGTCCTTATCAGTGTGGCTTCAGACCCGGAAAGTCCACCATCGATCAAATATTCATCCTACGACAGATCTTGGAAAAGACCCAGGATCTTCAAATCGATACCTTTCGATACCTACCACCTTTTCATCGATTTCAAGGCCGCGTATGACAGCTTCTGTAGAGATCAACTACATAGAGCAATGTCTAGTTTTGGCATCCCAGAAAAACTCTTCCGTCTGTGCTTCAACCCCCAACATTTGATTTATCAGTCAATTACTAGTTCTTCTGCACCATGGTCATCCGCAGGATTAATTACTGGAGGAAGCAGATCTTATAAACACAATTGTAAACGAAAAGGTTATGGTATTTTGAGTAGAATCATCAACTGAAAGAACCGGTTCTTCTCAAGTGCTTTAAGGATGGTTTGCACTAAGACGATAAATCAACTCATGATTATATTATTCAACATAATTTCTTCTAAATCTTGCCAGCTTAAAGAAAAAGAACAAACTGCTGCGTATTGGAGTTCTTTTTTGGAAACCCTACCATTGATATCGATAAAATAAAATAACCACCCCACAAACATCATCTTAGTGGACTAGAGCTACTACTTATGTCGTTTTCCATTGGTCTTTTTTTTACGTTTCTTCTTCTACCTCCAATGGAACGGGTTATGGTATATGTGTCATTCTTCGGACGCTTCTGTTTTCAAAATAGAAGAGATCTGCTCTTCTCAGAAGCATTTTGTCTGTCAAAGTCAGTCCAATGGAACGGTTTCAGAAGACTTCTGGACTCTTCCGAATGCTTCTGGACGACCAATGGAAAACGACATTAATTTTTTTTCCTTGAACATGTCAAACCACAGACTTGACCTTGTTGACGATGTTTAGTTGACTTATATCTTTCAAATTTTCCTTTTTTTGACAGCTGTCATTTTCGCCGCCGAGTGATACTAGCGACATACGCATTCTGCTCTACAAATCCACATCAGTGGGGCCGCTACGCCATCTTATCGTATTCCTTGGATGGAAGTTATGTCTGCCTTATGGGACTTGAGGGCTTCCGATTTAAGTTCGCATGCACGTGGTCTATTAAAGGATCTGACGTATCCGAAGTTCGTCCTCATATCGCTTGCTTCGATTTTCATCAGTAAACCCGTCCGAATCCAGGGCTAGTTGGTGTTTCCGGACTAGCGTTTTCTAATTTGACCACCGAATGCATACATAAACTTACATTTTGTAGGAAATCTTCTTCTGTGTTTACAATAAATCAACATTTAAATGGAAACTTTTGTTTAGGATTACATCACAACCCTGTTTCATATAGTTACCTTAACCTGGTTCATCTATAATCCGGCTATGTTCAAAGCATTATAAGAGCAAAAACACCTTGCAACCGGCCGGTAAAAGTAATTTACGACCAATATCTAAATCTTCAAATCTCTCTTATGTAAGCTCTAAGAGAAATCTCACTTAAAAAAGCCAGACTTCAATTTTGTTTCTTGCAGCTTTTTTCAGAAAGTTACAAAATTAAAAGCCTTCGACACCTTGCAAAATTCAAAATACCGATCGCCCTCACACTCAATCCATAACATGACACTCAGTCACTAGCCTCAGTTTGAAGCTGGAGACAAAAAGTATCGCAAACATTGAACCAATAAATAAGCCTTTGCGATTGCGAGCTTTTTCAGTCTGCTTCCGACGTGCATTCAAACCTCAGCTCCCAAATAATCGAGCACAATCCTCAAATCAAACCTAATAAGTCTTTGCGAATTTTCAATTTGGATTTTTGTATTTCGGTGGAATTTTCCCAAAACAAGAAGTGATTAAAATAAATTGATTAAAATCTCAGATTTCCTAAACAATAAATTTGGCATTGATTTTAGTGATTTTCGCTTGTGTAAGAGTGATTGTGAGTGTGCGTAACAAAAAAAAAGAAAAGATATTCTTTTAGTTAAACAAACAAACGAAAAGTTGATTTGTGTTAGAAAAAAAGAAAATCTAATAGTTAAAAAAAAATTGTTCGCAATTTGAAATCGAAACTGATCGCAAAGAAGATAAGCTTCCGGGATTTTTTTTCAGCTTGCAAAATTATACGAGAAGCAAGGGTAAGTGTCGCAGAAAACAGAGATACTTCGAACATGTTTTTTTTTTTTTGTGTTTTGTTTGGATTTGTTTGTTTGTTCAAGTGGAGTTTTACATTAGTAATTTTTTTTTATAACTTTCTACGAATGATCTTGCAATAGCAGGTTGAAGATAGACTTGAAGTTAGCGTTGCAAAATGTATTTGAATATATACGCATTTGACTTTGAGAAACAAAACTCTACAACACTCTCTATTTACGACTTTACACCGTGTTTATACCAGTTTTTATACCAATTATATTTATACCAGTTTTTATACCAATTGAAATTGATAGCTTTAAGAGAAAGCCTTGCTTTTGCTTATACCAATTAATATCGTATATCTCGTATATCCAAGTTTTGAATGGGTTACAGTCATTCATGTGCATATAAGACTGATTAGCTGTTTATAGAAGCTCCCAAGCTGTCTAACAAAGCCTTAAAATTCGAGTGAACAACTTTTTTTGCAATAGACTATGCAGTGTTTTATTCATATCAGAGTGTGTGACTCCTCCAAAAAGTCTGCAGGTTAAAGTCACATAAGTTTTTCCCATTTATACCAGTTTAGACCAATCGCAAAAACATAAAATGTAAAAATAATAATTTTTCTAGTGAATTTCAATCTCTTTCTTGAATATTTATCAGTTTATGCTCTTCTGTTCTTCTTAAGTCGATTCTTGTATTTTATACCATTTGAGATCAGAAAGAAATTCATTAAAGTTCATAATTCATTTCATAGGAACTGATTAATATACTTTTTCACTGTTCGCAACCAACACATTTGTACACAAATGATACAATTTTGTTTTAGTTTTGTTTTCCATTTATACCAGTTTAGACCAATCGCATTTACAAAAAATGTAATATTAATCATTTTTCTAGCGAATTTCAATCTTTTTCTTGAATATTCACCAGTTTATGCCGTTTTGTACTTGAGAAAATTGGAAAAAAAATCAGTTTTAAATCAATTCTTGCAATTTATACCATTTGAGACCAGAAATTTATTCATTAAAGTTCATAATTCGTTTCAAAGGAATTGATTAATATACTTTTTCACTGTTCGCAACCATCCCATTTGTACAAAAATAATACAATTTTGTCTTAGTTTTTTTTTTCATTTATACCATTTAAGACCAACCGTATTAACATGAAATGTAATATTAATCGATTTTCTAGTGAATTTCAATCTTTTTCTTGAATATTTATCAGTTTATGCTGTTTTGTACTTGAGAAAATTTGAAAAAAATCAGTTTTAAGTCAATTCCTGTATTTTATACCATTTGAGACCAGAAAGAAATTCATTAAAGTTCATAATTCATTTCGTTAGAATTGATTAACATAATTTTTCACTGTTCGAAACCATCCCATTTGTACAAAAACATTACAATTTTGTTTTAGACTACTTTATACCAATTAAATTTGTGCTAAAAAATTTATTTCTAACTTTTTTAAGTCTAATATGATAAGTAGACTGCTTAATGCCTTAAAAGGAGTTATACTACAACCTTTTTAAACTTTATACCAGTTTATACCAATTAGAATTGGTTAGGAAACAGACTCAATCTACAGGTTTGTACTCTGTCTTGAAGTTTGTAGGCATTGAAAAACTTATTTATGATTATAATTTGCTTAGACCAGTTTATACCATTTACTTGATATAATATCTGATCTGATCTGAACTCTTAAAATTGATTTCCAAAATATATTTTGAGATAACCTCAAATGTATGTCTTTCATTCTCAAATCTTAAAAAAACCCTACCTCCCAGACTATAAGCAAAAATGCTTTATCGAATACAACACGGATTCGCAAGTTCGTTAGGTGATCACTTATCACAAAACAGAGGCAGACATGTTACTTAAGTCAACTTGCCACTGCTGCTACTGCTGTTTGTTGCCGATCCGGCTGCGATACCAAACGGTGCGCGCAGGGAGGGGGGAGGGGGGGTCAAAAATCAATCCCACATCATTTGCGAGCGCATGTATTTGAGTGAAAGACCGATCAATTTTGCTAACTGAGCTTGGGAGCCATGAAACGTGGTTAAACTCGTAACATTCCATTGAGGTTTTTGTTTAGTTTCTTTTGTTTTGTTTTTGCATTTGCTAGGAGATACATTGATAATTGTTTTAATTATTTTTTTTTATTGTCAATTTTTAATCATATAATCGATGGGGAACTCTGGTTGTTTATTTTGGGGCTTGTCTAAAATGAAATTTCGTAGTAATTTAAGCCTATCGAAATTCAGTTTTCGAATATGCTTCGATGAGATATTTAAATTCAAAGTGCAATTTTATGGCAATTTATTGTTAGTTGAGCTTGAATTGTTTTGGTGATTGTTTATTTTGTTTAAAGTTTCATTCACGTGATGATTTGATGTTTCATTTTATAAAAAAACGTATGGGCAATATTTTGATGTGATCGTGAGGGTGTTTCTTAATTTGTTTCCACTTACCGACTTGTGGTGAATTTTGATTTGGTAATTTGTATTTTTGCATGTTTAAATGAGACTGCGCATTGTTATGAGGGCTGGCGGGTCAATATGTTAAAAAAATGCAAATCGTTTTTTCGATCTTTTTTCTTATAATTTCGACAGGCCAGATGGTGATTGATAGGCCCAAACGGCCGACCCAAATCTAGGCACTCAGTGTTAACAGGTATGTTTTCTTTTTCCATTCGGGAAAACTCATTTCTAATATCAGGAAAGGCATTTCGTTACAATTCCAACAGCTTCAAGAAGTGGTTCCAAAATAATGACGGAAATAGGTTAATTGTGACCTGGCTCTCTGGTTGTCTACCTAATGTTCTGGGAAATTTAAAATTTCAGAGTTTTTCGATGCAAAAAATTGAGATCACTGTGACGTATACGTACTGTAAATATAACTTTTACACCAGGCAGAATTGTTGGCGATAAGGGAAGCTTGTATAAAATAAATAGAATGGCGCGACAGCTCTTGAAGAGCCAAGGCCTAAGTGACTTACTCTCATCAACAATTCTCTGGGTGCGTGTGAAGACCCACAATTTAACGCCGATTCCGAACGGCAAAGTTGAGAAACACTTTTTTATGACAGATTGATACGCTTGGAAGTTTTGTCAGTTCTTCGCAAGAGGCAGTGCCCGTGAAAGATGAAATAAAAACTATGGGCACGAGTAGGACTCGAACCCACGACGTTCTGCTTAGCAGCCAACGCACCTAACCACTAAGCTACGGACACTATGGGAAGCTTGTATAGCCCTTAAAAATTTCTGGCAGAACCAAAATTTAGGTATACTAGCAGACAGTGAGGCAGCTATTAAAGCCATTGATTCAGCTTTATCATCCTCTAAACCGGTCCAGTCATGCAGAGAGGCCCTCAAGGTACTTGATATGAGCGTCACTCTAATTTGGATACCGGGCCATAGGGGCTATGAGGGAAATGAGAAGGCAGATGAGCTAGCTAGGCAGAGATCAGCCCTTCACAACTCATTGGCAGTCAGAGTTTATGCTCCTCTTGGAGTTATGAAGGGCTATATCCTGACAAAATACACATCAGAAGCAAATCATAGTTGGAATAGTTTAACGAGATGCGTTAAATCTAGGAAAATCTGGCCCGTCTAAAACAAACCAAAATCAATCAAATTAATTTCCAAACAAAGGCATGTTGTAGCCAGGATCGTCGGCCTGTATGGTAGCATGCGTCAAAATTGGGTATACCACATAACTCTTTCTGCCATAGCTGTGAGAACCATGACGAAAAAGAAACAGTCCCACATTTTCTATGCCATTGTCCGGCCTTGACTAGGAAAAGAGCACTCTACTTATTTAAAGATTTATTCAACGGTATTGAGGAACTCTTAGAATTCAAGATCAAGGATTTGATCTCATACCTCAATAACACAAAGTGGCTTTAGCATCCCCCCCCCCCTTATCCCTCCCTCACAAAATGGCACTATGAGATAATAGGCCGTAGATTAGGAGAATAATACAACATTCTATATAGGATTGTACGTGCGGAACATACATCATCCATAACCCATTTTCAAATCCATTTAGAAAGGCAGAGGCAAAGGGCCTCTACTACACCTACGCACCATCGTGTTCGGTTTCCAAAGATGTGTTTCAGCTCCATCCAACTATTGCCTAGTGACGCTGATTCCTCCTCATTCCTCCTCGACTGTCCTCCGCGTCTCGGTCGCCCAGCTGTTCTTCCTTCTTGTGTGAGCGGTTTCCACTGCATTGCTAGATTGCAAGGCAATCGTTATCTTATCATTGGATATTCGATTGGTCCAGAAAATACTATGGATGTAGCAACTTCCTTGTGGTGGCTGAAGTAACCAGGTGATGTATCCATAAACACAGATTCGTCATTTGTGCGAAACAGTCGAAGCTTCGTTCTAAGCTGAGATAGTTGGAGACGATTCTGGCAAGGTATTGGAAACTCTCCACTTTCTCCACCGGATGAGAGGACGGTCGAATTCCGAGGATGGTTATTTTTTGTTTTGCTGGAACTGATTTTCAACTCCCTTTCTTCTACTTCTCTCTCCACCCTAGCTTGATAGAGATCCATAATTATATTACAGAGTAAGCAAACGTCGTCTTCCAAGTAACAATTTATCTTGTATAAGGTCCGATTCCTGAACATTCAGAAGCAATAGCTTCTATAGTGTTATTTTAAGACTTATTTAAGGATGATTGTTTTTATTTTGCTTGAATAAGACCTTTTGTAATTTACTTATAACAGTCTGCAATTCGATAACACAGATAAGGCCTCCTTGTGCAAATTATAACAAACTGCTTGCGCAGGATTGATTTACCGAAATCCCATAAGGCCTTTTCGTGAAAGCGCATTTAAAATAGCTAGTATAAGACCTTATTTTTGTTAACTTACAACAGTCTGCAATTCGATAACACAGATAAGGCCTCCTTGTGCAAATTATAACAAACTGCTTGCGCAAGATTGATTTACCGAAATCCCATAAGGCCTTTTCGTGAAAGCGCATTTAAAATAGCTAGTATAAGACCTTATTTTTGTTAACTTACAACAGTCTGCAATTCGATAACACAGATAAGGCCTCCTTGTGCAAATTATAACAAACTGCTTGCGCAAGATTGATTTACCGAAATCCCATAAGGCCTTTTCGTGAAAGCGCATTTAAAATAGCTAGTATAAGACCTTATTTTTGTTAACTTACAACAGTCTGCAATTCGATAACACAGATAAGGCCTCCTTGTGCAAATTATAACAAACTGCTTGCGCAAGATTGATTTACCGAAATCCCATAAGGCCTTTTCGTGAAAGCGCATTTAAAATAGCTAGTATAAGACCTTATTTTTGTTAACTTACAACAGTCTGCAATTCGATAACACAGATAAGGCCTCCTTGTGCAAATTATAACAAACTGCTTGCGCAAGATTGATTTACCGAAATCCCATAAGGCCTTTTCGTGAAAGCGCATTTAAAATAGCTAGTATAAGACCTTATTTTTGTTAACTTACAACAGTCTGCAATTCGATAACACAGATAAGGCCTCCTTGTGCAAATTATAACAAACTGCTTGCGCAAGATTGATTTACCGAAATCCCATAAGGCCTTTTCGTGAAAGCGCATTTAAAATAGCTAGTATAAGACCTTATTTTTGTTAACTTACAACAGTCTGCAATTCGATAACACAGATAAGGCCTCCTTGTGCAAATTATAACAAACTGCTTGCGCAAGATTGATTTACCGAAATCCCATAAGGCCTTTTCGTGAAAGCGCATTTAAAATAGCTAGTATAAGACCTTATTTTTGTTAACTTACAACAGTCTGCAATTCGATAACACAGATAAGGCCTCCTTGTGCAAATTATAACAAACTGCTTGCGCAAGATTGATTTACCGAAATCCCATAAGGCCTTTTCGTGAAAGCGCATTTAAAATAGCTAGTATAAGACCTTATTTTTGTTTATTTACAACAATTTGCAATTTGATAACACAGATAAGACCTCCTTGTGCAAATTATATAGTTATAGCTCTCTTAAGAAGGTTGACACTTTAAGGAATGTAGGACTACCCCAGTTCAAAACCCATGTTTTTTGTGTCTTCTTTTTTTATTGAATGGAAAAACTATTATTCCATCGTTATTTGAATACAAATGTTGGTGTATCGTTTTTACTTGTACTGTAATTAATTTGCATTTTTTTTTTTTGAGAATTTATTTTCTGAAGGTTTTCTTAGTAAGCTCTTACAGTAAAAAGATAGATTCCCTTAAATCCCAAACTTTTTGCCTACGTTGTTCAAAGATCTTATTCATACTACTATGCGTATACCACACATATTTTAATTCAGTTTTAATGCTTCCAACTTAACCAACTTAACGAAAAGCTTTGTTCATCATCAATCTGAACATAATTAAACAATTTTATTCATTAATATGTAATAATTGTTTCATAACTCTTAAAATTTGACATGAAACAACTAGTTTTAAATGTGCTATCCCTTACGTACAAGTTACTTTAGCACAATGGATGAATGGTCGACTGACACGCTGAGGGTCCCAAGTTCAAATCCGGTAGGAAGTCTGTAATGTTTCTTTCACATATTCTGTATAATCGAGATACGCTCAACATCTTACAATTTTCAGGAAGCAGAAAAACAAAATAGTCGGATACATAAAAATAGGAAAAAAACAAAAACAAATTCATAAATTTAATTTTTCCTTGTTTCTTCGAATAACTTCCGTAAGACTTTACAATAACCTTTTTGAGAAAACATATGAGAAACTTTTGCTTGTTTAAATAAATTGATGTAAGACCTTATTTATATACCCTTTGAGAAGCTATTGCTTCTTTAAATTAATTGTTATAAGACCTTGTAGAGATTTCATCCGAGAAGCTATTACTTCCTTAAATAAATTGATATAAGGCCTTGTCATAATTGATTTAAGGAAACAATGGCTTGCATAACTTGCGCCAAACGTATTTGTGTAAGGTTTTATACAAGCCGTATACAAATCAAGAAATAGCTTCGCTTAAGCCTTATACAAGTTAAATTGTTACTTGGGTTCGTCAGCGTTATCAAGATGTTTTAAATAAGATGCCTAAGTCCATTGAATCCATCCACTACCTGACAAGGCTGCACGCAGTGTATCGCTTATCACCAGCAAAAACGATATTGACGACAGAATACAACCGACAATCGTCAACCAGATCGGGACTAGCTACATTTCTTCTACTTGTTGATGTCGATACATTTATGTCATTAAAACATTGTTTTTCAAATTTGCTTATGTCTTTTTTATAATGCAACAAAGTATTGTATTCTCCATTACGAATTTGGAATATGAACTCATCTCAGACTTTTTCAACGAATTCTCATTCGTTAAACCAAGTACTCCAGAACCTGAACTGAAAGATACAAGAAGTGCTTCGTTTATAATATGTATGTTTTATAGTTACCTAGGCTGCAACTTTTTTTTTAACATAAAGTGTCACTAGAGCCCGTTGTAGACTAGCTAATTGTCTTCAGTTTTGCTTTCTTTTGCATCCTCGGTAATAGCCCGGCCCGGAAAGCCTTCGTCACTATTCCCGAGAGACGTAGAAGTAGGTCCATGTCATTGTACCTTTTCCAACCCGTAAAGCTAGTTGCTGAATCTATTGTATAGTTCTACCTTAGTTGATCGAGACAGTGCTTTACCACTCAATTGCTTTCTTTCTTTCTTCGTTAGATCTCGGCCACCCCTCTGGTGTTAATACCGTGACCGTGTGACGTTCTGTCCAAGCCTTGTTTCGGTTTTGGGTGTCTTTCCTGGAAGACAGCATATACTTCGTTTTCCTCTTATGTATACCGCTTAGCCCATTTTTTCCGCTGCTGTCTCAGGTCTCGTTATTGACAAAGCGCTGTGTTCTCCCCATTATGTCAATATCTCGACGTGTCCGAGAATTTGAAGAGATTTTTGGAAGATAGTTCTGCTGGTTTTGACGGCCTAGTTTTGCACTATCTTCCAAGCACGATGTTAAAGAAATCGCATGGCAGATCATCGTTTTTTTCATCAACCAAATTATGTGTTTTAATGTGTTTCAATGCTTGTGGACTCTGTGGCGTATACGTATTTTTTTTTTAAATACAAACTCGTCTTTAAAGTAAGACAGTTAAGACGACGTTTTTTAAAAGCGAATCATTTTCTTATGACCTTTCTTATTTTCAATACAAGGAAATCACTTCTAGCTTGAAATAAAGTTAGACAAAATAGGTATAAGAACTTACATCCTTGTTTGTAAACAAGCCTGACTTAATAGGCTATCGAATAGCTATATATCTTAATACTACAAGCAGTTTTCCTGCTATGCAAATTGTCTATACATTTATTTAGTTTAGACAAGGAGGAAGAGGATGTTTCTTAGTTTGCAATTTCTGTTCTGTATGTTTCAACAAAAACACTTGGTCAATCTCGTTAAAAGGCCAAAATGTATTGAGAAAAACATGAAGGGAGATAAAAAATCGGCAATATTCGAGGTTGATCGACTAGCGATTTTGAAATGTGCTTCCAATTCATGTGCCTCTGCCGTAAAAAAAACCAAAAGTTGCTGTAACTGCTGGTGTTTCAACTGTCCGCAGAGTACTAAACAGCGTGGATATTTTAAAACGATTGCAACTCCGAAAGACACTTCCACTAAACGAACAACGAAAAGATATACGTTTACAATTTTCTCCATGTGAGTTGAAAAAATGAGTGGCGCTATGTTTTTCGACATTGGAAGCTTTGCAAGAGAGCAAGGAGACTAATATTAGTACTTTTTAAATTGTTCTTTTTGATTTGTTTTCTCAACATCATGAACAAATAGTTAGCAACATCAAATAGTACATTAACGCTCTCAAAGTTAGGATATAAAGGACATAACACCTCAGAAAAATTGTTTGCTTATTCATTTGAAGCCAATTGTAAATTTGTTATCAGACCATTTTGATGTCTTTGAATTCAATAAATCAAATTTCCATCAATAACTTAAATATTCTATTTGCAAAACAAATTTGAAGAATTTTGAGTTTTCATTGTTCATAGTCTGTTCGAACTCATACTTGTAACAGTTTCCATGACGTCAATTGACAAAGATGAGCCTGTTTTCATACTTATCATGTTAGTGAAATCTTTAAATATCCATTTTGTACAATATTTCATTTTATTTTTGTCATTAACAACCTTTTCAATAGACACAAACAAAAGACAAAGAGCCCATTATCACATTACATTAGCCATCAAATTCGCATAAAGACTTGCTAAATTCTATTTTTAATATGTGTCAAAGCATTTTGGTGTTGATTTTTACTTTAACACATTTTACTTCTTACAAATGGAGGGCAATAATATTTACTTCAAATAAACAGAAGCATGAATTGATTAACGTCAGCACCTAGCAATTAAGCCTTATCTGACGTGTGACCACTCACACAGGTGTCGTTTATAAGTGTTGACATTCACCCTGATGATCCACCAGCTACAAAAGCACACCTCAACTTTCAAAAGAAAGAAGCGGGTACCCTGCAACCGGATTCACACCAGTACCAATTGAATTAGTGCCAGCCCTTATTCATCTTGGTTTGATTCTAGACTACTATTCAGGCAAAACACGGAACTGCACTCAACCCTCGTTTACCGAAAGAAGAGCCGTTATCCGGTCACGGAAACTGCACTCAACTTTCAGTCACCGAAAGAAGAGCCGTAACCGCGATTTGCGAACAGCAGCTGAGGCCAAACTCAGACAACCACAACCCCCGCGAAGGTCCATCCCACTAGTGAGTCGGCAAGTCCTCACTACCCGCGGTACCCAATTGCCCCTGGGTGAGGGGTTGGTGTCACATTTTGGTTCTGTATAACCATTCGTTATACAGACATTGTTTCATTTTTGTGATCTTTTGAGTTTTGCAGCTTTTATCAACTGGCAGATGAGGGACACCGCTCACCCTCTGTCAAGTATATCCACTTTGATTGAAGGGATGAACCAGCCAATCAAGAGATATACCCAACAGGGCGTCTAATTTCATTAACGTCTATCCACATTCGGTATTCGTTGATCGTATTTCCTCATTTAATATATCCTTAGATATATTATCTGTTAAGGATCGCATCAATCTTCATTATACGTCCTGTTTCAATCCGTCAATTCCATTAGACTAAAGCTGCCTACGTCCGCAGGTTCATGCCAATAAATTGACAAGAACCTCTCAGAGGCACCACTTGAAGGTGTAGGTCAGCACGTTCACTTACTGGGGAATATGTACTCGGAAACATGTTTCCTTTCTAAATTTCCAGGTCCATGATTTTACCTCCAACTTCAAATAAACAACAAATGTACTGCCTTAAGTTGATTTTAATACAAGTTCTTAATTTTCCATTCCCAAGAACGGTCCCTCGCATGCACTCTCCAGTCGCCGAATTCAAGCACTCTGGCATCCGCAGTTACTTGGTCCTTGTACCGTAGGTTCGGTCTTCCTTGTCATGTCGAACCTTGGGGCTGGGATGAGAAAACTTTTTTGGCTGGAGTTTTTTGGTCCATTTGTTTGATTTGGCCGAGTCAATGTATTCGTCTTTTCTTGGCCTTCTGGACTACATCCACATTTTGGTACAGCTCGTACAGTTCTCGGTTAAACCTTCTTCTCTTTTCGCCATCGTCACATACGGGACCGAAAATCCTTCGAAGAATTTTTCTCTCGAAGGTTCCTAGCATCAATTCCCTTTTTTTACACATCGTCCAGCACTCGGCGCTTTAAAGTAGGACTGGTAAAATCAAAGTTTTGTACAGCAGACACTTTGTTTTTCTAGTGAGGAGTTTTGAACCCAGTTATTTTGCCAATCCGAAGCAGCAGCGGTTCGCTAGGGTAATTCTTCTCGGATCTCCACTAAGGTAGGTGAACTCCTTAACTACCTCGAAATTGCTACTACCAACAGTGACGTTTCGTCCTAGGCGGTGGACAGATGTTGCTTTGTTTGTTGATAGCATGTAAATACTTTGTTTTGTCCTCATTCACTTCAAGACCAACGAGTTTTACCTGTTCTTCAATCGCTGTGAAGGCCTCAAGTACAGCTGTCTTGGATCGACCGATGATGTCAATGCCGCCCGCATAGCCTACTAGCTGGGTGGACTTGGTGAAGATAGTGTTTTCCGTGCTCACACCTACCTTGCGCACTATCTGCTCCAGGACTATGTTGAAGAAGTCACATGACAGCGCATCTCCTTGTCTAAACACTGAACACAACTTGCATTGTGCATAAGAGCAGCAGGAATTACTCCAAGTTACCAAGCAAACTAAAAGCACGCCACACCATAACACTGCCACCTCCAGAGTTCTGACTCATTTTTATTTACTGATTTTTCGTCCCTTAAATCACGGGATATCCAAATTAATTTTCGTTCTTTACTAAAAATAACGGATTCCCACTCCCTTGTCCACGCTATACTATAGGTATTCCACGTAGCTTCGTGAGAAATCATATTCTTTTACGGTGAGTCAATAAGCTCAATCAGCTTGTTCGACCAGATCTTGTGGCAGTAATATAATTTTCGGTCAAATTAAGCAACTAACACACGACGGAAACAGATCGTCGTTAAATGTTTTCGGTGCGGCATGACTTACTTATAAATTCTTTTCAATTCGAAAACCCATTTTGAAATTTTCCAGTTACTATCTTATGGTGGCGCTACATCCAGGTCGGACCAGGGCCTAACCCAACAAACTTCTCCAGCCAGCTCGGTCCCTGGCTAGCTGTGTCCAGTTTCACACGCCACGTTTGTTTAGGTCCTCTACTACCTGTGTGCTCCACCGGAGTCGCGGTCTTCCTCTTCTGCGACGCCCTTCCGGGTTGGATTCAAAGACTACGAGCCGGAGCATTATTTTCCATTCGCTCTACATGTCCCAACAATCTAAGTTGTTGGACCTTAACTTTTCTAGCTAGGTCAGTGTCGCTGAACAGCTAGTACAGTTCTCGTAAGAGGACTTTACTACTCAATTGCCTTCTAAGTCAAAAGAAGCAGCGATTGGCAAGAGTGATTCTTCGTTTGATTTCAGCGCTGGTGTTGTTGTCTGAGTTGATAGCGGATCACAGGTAGACAAAGTCCTTAACTACCTCGAGGTTAACCGCTAGATCCATCTTCCTGGAATCCGTGGGTGGAATTGTTGGCCTTCTGCACCCAAATTGAATAGTTCTGTATTACTGACGGGTTTGGTTGTCATCGCCATTATACAGCTTGGAAAAGTGGTCTTTCCATATCCTCAGCACTGACTGCGGTTCTACATGATGGTCTCTAATGGCTTCAGTTCGGGGTGTATAAGCCCTGTAGGTTTGTTTCACCCTTTTGTAGAACTTTCGAACCTCGCTCCTGTTGTGACATCCCTCTATCTCCTCGATCGCGCGCTTCTCATACTCACTTTTTTTCTTTCTGAGAAGTTATGCTCCTCTCTCCTTTTCTGCTCGTAGAGCTCACGAGCTGCTCGCGTCCTTCTTTGTAGCGTCGCTTTGTATGCCTCTTGTTTAGCTGCATGTGCTCGCCGGCATTCATCGTCAAACCAGAGTTTCGTTGTGGTGGCCGTGTACACCCTAGCACTTCAGAGGCGGCATCTCTGATGGCTGCTTGGCAATGTTGCAACTGGTTCTCTATATTTTGTGCTGGCAGCAAAGGACTTCTGAGGAGATTTTCGGAGACACGATCGGAAAAGGATCTAGCGCTTTTGCGATTGTAGCCGTTTGACGTCGAATTTCCTCCTAGCATTTTCGCGTATTGGCCTTGATCGGAATATCCGCATTCGTACCTTGGCTGCAACAAGGTAGTGGTCCGAGTCAATCTGGTTGACGGTTGATTGGTCAGGAGATTTCCATGTTCCTTTGTGGATATCGAGATGTGGGAATCGCGTACTTGTTACCACTACGTCTCGCCCCGCAGCGAAGTCAATTAGCCTAAATCCGTTATCGGAGGTGGTGTCGTGTAGGCTATGTCGTCCGATTATTCCACCGAAGATTTCTTCTCTACCCAGCTTAGCATTAAAATCTCCAAGGACGATTTTAATGTTATAGCTAGGACATTGCTCATACGTCTTCTCGAGGAGCTCATAGAACCTGTCTTTGATGTCTTCATCCTTTTCCTCAGTGGGGGCGTGAGCGCAGATGAGGCTGATGTTGGTGAATTTAGCCTTGATACGGATTGTAGTGATGCGCTCATTCACTGAGTTTAAAATCAAGACCTTCCTCCTGAATCGAGTCCCAACTACAAATCCACATCCAAATAGACGCTGATTTTGTTCCCGGTAGCAGTCGCCGTAGTAAATATCGCAGTTTTTCATTTAACGTAGGCCCGGACCATCCCATATCGCATTTCTTGGATGGCAGTTATATCTGCTTTATAGCAGTCAAGGGCTTCCGCTAGTTGTTCGGTTGCACGTGGCCTGTTAAGGGACCTAACAATCCACGTGCAAAACCAAAATTCGTTGTGCTTAAATCGTTTGCATGGGTCGTCATCATTAATTCTGTCCGTATCTGAGGCTTGTTAGTGTTTCGGAACTATCTCTTTTTTGTGTGGCCGGGTAGTCACCCGACGCACGACCCCCAACCTGGAGGGCCAGGTCTTTAGTTTGACTCTTAGACGAAGAGCCGGTCAAGCCGCTTCCTATAGGCCTGGGCTGCGAATACGTCGTAGTAGCCCTATAAGGTGTTCACACTTCATCCTGACTGGAACTGTAGACGCCACCGTTGATTCCATTTTGAGAATTCTTCCGCTGCCGCCTGTTGAAAAGGAGGCATGCCTTAGTGGACGCATACCTCCTCCCTCTCTCTTTCTCTGCTGCAGCCAACAACTTCCCACAGGGATTGGAATTTAGAACCCAATCTTCGTTTGAAGGTACTGGGCACCCGATGTTCACCACGGGGAGGTGAAGAGTAGGAGTTAATAGACAGAGGTTTTAGTGGACGCTTGTGTCCACTCGAATTCACGTGTCTGCCCTTCGAACATCTAATTTTCCAGTTGTCCAATTGAAAACCAATGCACTTTTCCCACTCTCCATGAGGATTTTCCAATTTTACATAATTTTCACAGAAACAAGCACTGAATACAACAATAACAATGAAAATTTCACAAATATCTGTTGCGCCATTTCGAAGTCCATTGCATATATACAAGCATACATCGATTTTTGTATTTAAAGATTAAAAATGTATGCAAATTAAATAAAACGAAAATATTCAAATTATTAAATGTTTAAATTCAAATTGATAAATCGACTAAATTATATGTTTTCTAGCCCACAGCACCAGCAATAATTAAAATTTAACACAAATCACATACTATGAACGCTATGAGATGAGCATACAAAAATGTGTATATGGAATTATTTTAATAACTTCTTAATTATACGCCCCGAGTGACATGCAAATTTCAAGCAACTATATTTTATTTTATGTGATTGCATTCCATTCGGAGACAATACGTCTGAGAAAAGAATTCTCAGCATTCATAAATGCAATTAAGAGATTTGTTTTCGGAATTTTAAGAAAACAGAAAAAAATGTATTAAATATTTTTCACATACCTATTGTGTGATTCGAATGCAAATTTGAAGGAAGTGAACAACAGTTAACAGGAAAATGAGAAAATTAACGAATTATTCATAAAATTTGAAAGTTCTAAACAATGCAATGTCGGGTAGATAAAAGATAAATATTTGTAAATCATTCATCATCACGCTGTGTTCACATTCACATAGGAGCTGTTGATTATTAAAAATGCTGTAAACAATTGAATTGGGAGTTTTTAAAACAGAACGTTGAACGTACGAATACAGTTTCTTTTTATTTATATTCTTCAGGAATTTAATATTTTTTACTTTTGAATTTAGATAAATCAAAGTATTTTGACCCTCATTTCATGACTCCGACTCCGACTCCGGTGATAGGTTTTGAAAATTAAAAATTCTATACTGTGGCTGTAGATCCAACAGAGAACATTTCCAAGCCAACATTATTGTGTCAGTCAATTTTCTGTAGCAAGCATTACTTCCTATTGGGCACAAGCCATTAAATCAATGTTTCTCTTTCGGGGATTTTTCAATAAAGAAGATAAAATTTGTTTTATTTCGTAATTTTTCTTCTATGAAATATTTCGTTTTTCTGTGAAAAAAATATCTCCTCAAGCAACAATACTTAAGACAAAATTAAATACGTTTTGCGATTTGGTTAGCTCATCAATCAACTTCTAACAAATCACATACGCTTCTTTAATATCTAATTATTATCCATTTATTTTCAAATTATACAATTTTAATCCAAAAAAGAAAACATTTATCATCGATTTTAAATGAATATCTTTTCGATTTTTGACTAAAGAGCATTCTTCGATACAAGATATTTGTTGAAACCACAATTTGCTAAAAAAAAAAAAAAAAAAACAAAAAACAAATTACTAACGCGCAAAATTTAAGTCCGCCTTAAAGATTCAATGCGATACTAGTTAGAATCATATTAACTTTAGCATGGTGCCAAATTATTTCCAGCGAATTAAACACTAGCAGTTGCCCGCGACTCCGTCCCCCTCTACCTCATTCACACCAGATGTGCGACTTCAACTTATCCATCATGCCCACATGGAATTTGTTGCGAAGTTATTTTAAAACAGTGGTCTCTCTCTTAATCGAAATTGTTCTTAACTCGAAGCCTTCATATATGTATAATTTTCCCCGTTTTAGCTACACTTTGCACTGATGCTTTGCTCTTATTATTTTCGATAAATTCCCGATAAATGGACTATTCAATAAAAAGAATTGTTCGATTTGATTTAGTAGTTTCTGAGATCAGCACGTTCAAGCAAACGACAAACGTATTATAAAAGGTTTTGCAATAAGAGGTGTTATTTTGATATTCAAAGAAGAATGGTATTTTTTGAGATAAGTGATCGGATGTTTATTTCATGATAAAGAGGAAGGTATGCCGTTAATAATGGAACACAACATCAGCCAAATGGCCGCCACGACCACGCTTACAGGATCATATCCTTTTCATGAAATTTTCCATAACCAAATCGCAAAGTGGCTGCCCTATGTCCTCGATAGAATCACGAATTCCATCTTTGAGGTATTAAATCGACGCTGGGCTGTTGGCGTAGACCTTATCTTTCAGGCGACTTCTTCCTTTGGGGCCACGCAGCTCGTAGGCAAAATCCATTTTGACAGCTTTGCTACCCATCTCCTTACTTTATTTCATCTCTGGCAAGAACGCAACATGCAAAATGAGATTTGCTTGCGAACATCTCCCCTTTGTATATATATTGGGGGTACTATCAAGATTGGTTTTCTGCTTGGTTTGACAGATCTTCTGTCAAACCAAGCAGAGAACACACATTACAAACATGTGTAAAAAAAAAGGTTATCTCGGTTTGGAACCAGTTGGCGCTTCAGTCGAATTGCATTTCGATTATACCTGTTAAATGTATATACAAAGCATCTCCCTACATGCGAACAACGAAACCGAAGAAAATGAGAAATTCGAAAATGTTTGGCAACAGCGAAGCTATTTCATAATAGAATTTAAGGCGAGCACGAGGATGTTCGTCGTTAAGTACGCTATGATCTGGTGATCTGGTGTGGATATGATGAAGTTTTTTTTTTATTTTCGTAGATTTTGTTCGCAATCCCCGTTAAGGGGCCGACCCATAGAATCCGTTAGTGCGTCAGCGTTGACGATTTCAACTGACAGCACAATAGAATATACATTTTCTAATGAAACTCGTCCCATAAGCAACGCATGTGACGGATACGACGGATAGAGTTGCTTAACTTTCTACTTTTTGCGTCCGTTGATGCGTTGACAACTGAATTTGACGAGCAGTCAATTCAATGTGTTCCCACAGCAACAAGGAAAAGCAATGAATTATCAAAATTATGTGCAAAAAAATAATTTTGACACGATTTTGATATTTTATTTATTTTTTGTTCAGATTTGCGGTTTTGGGAATAATTTTTACATCAAACAAATGAGACTGTCAAAGTTTACAACGTATTCTATGGGACGGTTCCATCCGGCAAATACTTGACAGCAACGTATGCATTGACGCTGACGGATTGACGGATTCTATGGGTCGGCCCCTTTAGATTCGAAACGACCGTATATTTTCGTTGCAGCTCCAGTTATTTGGGTATTAGGACCCACCAATCGTAGCAAATTTATCAAAAATTTTCGTTTAACATAGTTTAAGAATTTGAGTTGAAAATTAATTTTGAACCATTTCTGTTTTTTTTTTTCTTTTGAACAATTAAGGATAGATATTTGTAGTTAGCACAAATTCTGATATTCGGAGGAGGTTTTAACCCCCAAAACACCCCCCCCCCTGTGTTCGCCCCTGTCGCAGCATAATATTGTATAGCCTTAAGCCTTCTACGATAAATGAACCATTCAACATTAAATGAATTGTTCAATTTGATTAAGCGGTTACTGAGATAAGCGCGTTAAAACGCAGAAAAATTAACATTTTTTGCAGTTTTTTCCACTTTTTCCACTGATTCTTCGCTACTATTGCTCAACGATTAATGTTAAGTAGCCTTAAGCCTTCGTCGATTAATGGACTATACAACACAAAAAGAATTATACCATTTGACCCAGTAGTTTCAGAGATTACCGCGTTCAAACGTTCAAAATCTTCAGCTTTATCTATACTAATATATAAAGTGAGACTTTTGTTTGTTTGTCGGTTGTATGTTTGTAGTCGATAAACTAACAAAAAAACAAAAATCTCACTTTATAAATGATAGACAATTGCTCTTCCATGCACTGATTGTGCAGTAGAAGGTTCTGAAAATAAAAGAAATAATATTTGGAGCAAAAAACATGATTTCAATTCACTTACTCGGAAATTTTGTTTTTAAAATTCAGGCAACTGACAGCCGACATCAGTTTTTTGAAATGTCTCTCCATTTTCACTTCATTTCATTTCATTTCCTATTCATGCTTTTGTTTTATATTTAAGGCTGAACTCCAACTTAAGCTTTTACACCAAGACAATGTTTACACGCGAATTCTTGGGTAAGATTTTCTGTACAAAAGAAAATTTTAACATCGATATTAAAAAAAAGCATAGATTTTAGTTTCCAATCTCTGTGCATGTACATTTCGCATTTTGAATATTAGGTACAAAAATCTCGGTCTCGGTCAAAATCACGCCTGTGTCCGTTCGGGATTGATTCGTTAATTTTCGGTCTCGGTCAAAACCAAAAGTAGAGTTAAGGACTGTTCACGGACAACTGGAAAATATCAAAATGGGTTTTTCGTATGGAAAATAGAAAGTTCTTGATGAAAAACTCGGAGCTCATTGGTGTTTAAAGGGAAAATTGCATGTACATAATTGTAGGTGCATTGGTTTTCAAATGGAAAACTGGAAAATTTCAAAATCGGTTTTCGAATTGAAAATAGAAAGATCTTTATGAAAAACTCGGAAACCTCATTGGTTTTTAACGGGAAAATTGCATGTAATTGCAGGTGCATTGGTTTTCAAATGGAAAACTGGAAAATTTCAAAATCGGTTTTCGAATTGAAAATAGAAAGATCTTTATGAAAAACTCGGAAACCTCATTGCTTTTCATAGAAAAAATTATTAATTTTGTATTGCGAATTCGCAAAATTCAGCGAGAGCACGAAGATAATTGTCATAATTCTAAGGTTGCTCTGAAAGGTGCGAGACGAGGGTCGCAGGGTCGGCTAGTGTATTAGTATAGATAAAGAAATAGATTAAAAATAAATTCAACTTTACTTATGGACATATTTGAAAACTCAACCGACGTAAAAATATCAATTCCTATAATAATATGTGATATGGTGTTAGCGGCTTGGTCGCTGCTGGGTGCCTTGCACAACCCTTTTTTTATAAAAAGCACACACTGAAGGGGTTTTTATACCCTTATTATGCCATAGATACAGTGAGTTGGAGAAGAGGTAGCCGGTGTACATTGGTCTTAAATTCCTGAACACTGCAATGATCGGGAAACACAGAGTGTGGAAGAGAGTTCCACATTCACGTAGTACGGCTAAGGAACGATTCTTTATACTTGAGCGCACGACCGAAGTTGGGCTCGAGGGTAAACTGATGGTCATACCTGGAAGCGTGGGTATTGTTGAATTGTTTAAGGGGTGGAATGCAATTGGCTATTTCACTTAAGCAATTATCGTAAATGTAACGATTAAACATAAACAATTAAGAAGAAGAAGAATTAAGCTCTACACGGTTTTTTATTCCCCATTGTACAATGCTGTTTAAGTCAGAGATTAATGAACTTATCATATTTTGCCGTTGCACTTCCACATCCGAAGAGGAGGGATGTGAGTCTGGGAACGTATATGAAAATCTAAGGATACTATCGTCAACGAAAAAATGAATTGGATTAGAAGTTACAGATAAGAGATCATTAATAAAAATGAGAAAGAGGGTCAGAGACAAAACGGAGCCCTGGGGCACACCAGCATTTATATTGTGGGTTTCGGACTTGAATCCGTCCAAAACAATTTGTATTGAACGGTTCGAAAGAAAGTTTCTAATCCAACGAAGAAGGGATTCATCGATACCGAAAGCACGCATTTTCGATAAAAGAGCAAAATGCCAGACATTATCAAATGATTTTGAAATATCAAGTGCAACAATCTTATACTTTCTCCAAAACGATGTAAAAATTTGTTCCACCGTTCGGTGAGATAAACCATCAGATCACCAATACACCTGTTGCTGCGAAAGCCGTATTGCCGTTCATTAAGAAGCTTTCGGTCTTCGAGATATTTCTTGAGCTGAGAGTTAATCAACGTTTCCATGACCTTAGAAAGAAGGGACGTAAGTGCAATCGGACGATAATTGGAGGGATTTCCAACTGCTCGGAATGAGTCCAGAAGAGTAGGATATATGGAAAAGCTTACGCAAGGGATTTGCCAGCGTGAGAGATCTTTAAGGACTCTCGCCAAAGCACGAGTGCGGAAGAAGATTTGTCCCATAGAATCATTGACGCGCTCAAGAACTGGAGGAGTCATGACACTCTACGGCAATAAAGAATTGGCGGCGAACTGCCTAGCAAAAAAGTTAGCTTTCGCGAGAGAACTAACAATTGAAGTGTCATTGTCAACGAGTGTAGCGACCGAGGAAAAAGAAGAATTCTTCATATTTTTTACAAATGACCAAAAATTCTTACTGCCTTTGGGACATTGCAGAATTTTTTGTCTTAATTTTTCATCATGTAAAAATTTGGTCCGACGAATATGGGCATTGCAGGCCTTCCTTGCTTGTTTATACTTGTTCCGATTTTCCTCAGTTGGGTTGGCTCTAAAAAAACGGAACTTTATGTCTTTTTCCCTGATAACCTCTTTAGAGCTTGAATCAAACCATGACTTTTCTTTGAGTTTGATTGAAATAAAAAAAAAAAAATTATATCTGCGCTGGAGTCTACATCACTATCGAGGAAGCATAGTGACCAGTTAAAGATACGGAAAAAGTTGTTGAATGGAGAAGCCACGAACAATTGTATACATTGAAATCGCTAGTAAAAACGATTTCAGTGTGAGGATAAAAGTAAATACAATTCTTTAAGTAGAGTCAGACAGAGCGTCAAATTCCAAAGAAGTTGAAGCTCTTTCCAAATTTGGGCTTCGATAAAGAAAACAATAGTGAATGATGTGCTTGTTTACGGTGGACTTGAACCACATAAGATTGAAAACAGGGATGGAGCAGTGTCCATATTGTGGAAGGAATTGGTAAGCGACATCGTTCCTAATGTAAACGGCGAGACCATGGTGGAGAAACAGTATGTACTAGCTACCATGAATGAGAAATTCAGTAGGATCAGAATTCTTACCTAGGTAATCAAATTGATTTCTAGTTCTTGTAACAAGTCAAATATTCTTTTGGTTTAAGACTTCAATTGACATAACCTCACTACTTCACTGCATGCAGGTATTCCTAGGCATCCATCGATCGTTTGTAAAAGTTCTTCGATAATTCGAACCAGTAATACCACTTTACTGTTCTAATACAGGCAAGTAATGTCACGGGATAGACATAACCTCACCAGAGAAATCTAACACTTGTTGGTTTAATTAATTGAATTTGTTTAGCTGACTTCTCAATTGAGTTCAAAAATACCACGACCCATAAATACTTAAAAACTGTCTGAGTATATAAGTACATAAGTACCTACCACTTAAACAAAATAATTTATCGACGTCAAAAAAGCCATTTCGTCAATATGTTTGCAAACATTTTCCGTCAAAATATTTTATTTATTCAACTTTTTAAGAAAACAACATATTTTTCGAAAGTTGACAGCAATTAATAACTGTTGCTTACAGCAAACATATCTGTGGTAAGATATTTGCTTAGCACGAAAAAAAAATAAATGTTATTTTTTCACGGAAAGTTTTTTAAGGATTGCATGAGAAAATCTAAAATTAAATATTTACGATTTAGGTTGCTATTTGGTTAAGAAGCAGACTTAAGGAATTTATGTAAGAAAAACAAGATTATGTAAAAAAAAAAAAACACATGACCAGTGCCCACGTGCTCAAGTTAAGGCAGTCTACGTTGCCGGCATTACTCAACATAAAAATCTTCTTAATCCAGTAAAATAGTTGAAACAGATTTGAAAAATTTCAAAGTTGGGAAGCACTTTTTCATGACAGATGATACTTTTGGAAGTTTTGTCAGTTCTTGGCAAGAGGCAGTGCCCGTGAAAGATGAAATAAAAACTATGGGCACGAGTAGGACTTGAACCTACGACGACGTTCTGCTTAAAAGCCAACGCACCTAACCACTAAGCTACGGACACTACGATTATGGAACTTTAGCCAATTTGAGACCTTGAATAAATTATGTATACATTTCCCTGATCACTAAATGACTTTCTTAGAAAAAAGATTCAAAAGTGAACTTGAGGTACCTCTAATAGTAATGTCTAATGTCAAGCAGAACATCATTTATAGCGGACGCAACCACTCGAAAAACCTGCGATCATATCGTTGGCCATAATGTCTTGGTGTAATTGACTTGAATCATTTTCACACAATTCTGAGAAGAGAAAACTTATGTGCCAAAGTGGGTTTCGCATGTTTAAAGCATTCGAGCAAGTGTGATTCTTTAAATTTAAATTGTCATGCGTTTTTCTTTTGTGGAACTGTCCTATTAGAAACGCAAATTTAAGTGCACTGTCAGTGACAATTGTATATAATTGCAAGAAAGACAAATCCAAATTCAGGAAGTAACTACAAGTTAAGTTTTGAACATTTCTTTCGTAGATCATAAAATCAAGTTACTTTTTACTTACTTAAGATGTTGATTCAGTCTTTGCTCGTATAGCATTGCTGAATAGAAGATTTTACTTTCTCATTCAAAACTAAAGTCCGTTGTGGACTTGGTTCCTAGCTAGCTGTCTCCAGTTTTGCACTCCAACTTGACTGAGGTCGTCTTCCACTTGAGTGCGCCGCCTGAGTCGCGGTCTTCCCTTCCCTCTACGGCCCTCGGGAATATTGTCGAAGGCTTTCCGGGCCAGAGCATTGGTGTCCATCCGCTCTAAATGACCGAGCCATCTGAGTCTCTGGACCTTGACCCTTCTGGCTAGGTGCATGTCGTTGTACAACCCGTAAAGTTCGCTGTTGTATCTTCTTCGCCATTCCCCTTCAAGGCACACGGGGCCAAAGATGACCCGAAGAATTTTCCTCTCAAAACAGCCTACAGGCACTTTCATCCGATGCTTCCGCACCATACAGCAGGACTGGGATGATGTGGGTGTTGTACAGTTTTACCTTAGTTGCTCGAGAGAGGGCTTTTCCACTCAATTGGTTTCTTAGCCCAAAGAAACAGCCATTAGCAAGAGTTAGTCTGATCTCGGCCATGCATTCCTCTGACCATATCTTACAGATGATTTTGTGCATGCTCCTATCTAGCTCGTCGCTTACTGCTTTGATATTGCCGTTTTCACTTCTTCTTGATCGGGTTCACGGAATTGTTGGCTATCATGGTGTCCGATGAAAGGCTCCTGCCTGACGGCGTAGTTTTGTTCGTCGTCGCCGTTATGCAGTCTAAAGAAGTGGATTTTCCAAATCCCCATTCTTCGTCAAACCAGGGTTTTCGTTTTGGTGGTTGTGTGAAACCCAGCACATTAGAAGCGGCATCTCTAATGATGATGAGAATCTGGCGCTCTTAAAAAGAGAGAGAGAGAGAGATGTCTTTTCATTTTGACAAAATAAAAAAAACTTGACATAAGTATTCGCACCAAGGCTCACAAGCACACCAGTGACATCTCGCTGTTTTCTTGTAATACTATCAATGCGCGAACTTTTGAAAGGCCGTGTCTGTGATGTTGGCATGTCAGTTTTGCATAATCATTTTACAAATGATGTCGACAGAAGTAGAAATTAACAACAAAGTTTGTTTTTCAGCGCGCCAGGTTTAAAGTACTCACCGTGTGAAATGCTACTTGACAGGGGCTGGTTTATGGATTTTTCATCATTTTCCATTAGTAGGTCATGAGCGTAAATGGGGTTTACTTTGGCGAATTAAGCCCTCATGCAACTTGTGATGAGTTCTAATAGAATAGAATGGAACCGTAGACGACACTGTTGCATCCATTTTGAATATCATTCTGGTACCATCTGTTTTAAGGAAGTTGTAACAATGTTATGTTTTACAATGACTGCAAGAGCCAAAAGAAGTCAACAATTCAGGTGATTCTGGGCAATTTAACTTCCTGATTGTGTTACGTTTAAATGTAATCGATTAATGGTAATTTCTGCTAAACAATTTGTCCCATTTGCTTACATAAGTAGTTTATTCCCTTTGAAGCTGAGAAAATAACAAAAGATAAATGCTCAGGGAACAATTTTGTGATTTCACGAACAATTCTCATTATTGACATGCAAACAGATTTATATGCTAGAAAAGCGTTCACGTTCATACTTACGTTAAATAACATTTATTTTGCCAAGAGAAGTTTGGGAAACAGCAACGTCAAACTTTGGACTATAAAGTCAAGTTAAGTAAAGTAAAATGACTGTTCTACGTAAGTCTGAATGCGTGACAATAATTACGTTAAGCGTAAACTCTAACGAACCAAAGCGAATGTCATACTCCATTGAGCCTTAAAAGGCATTTAGAAGTAATATGTGTATACTGAAGGCATACCAGTCTATAAAAATACCAGGTAGCTTAACATCCTCTTGAGAATTGTGCCAGAATCTTAATAGAATGTGGAATTCAATTTAACGTTCCTTTTCTTTTTCTAGTAAGCACTGGCAGCAGAAAATGTCACCTTATTCTAAGTGGTTTTTAACCTTTAAATAAACTAAGCTAGAAATCGGGCGTACCTATTCTTACGTTTCTAAAAAAAAAGTCTATTCTGCGAACTACTTGCGGGACAAGACCAAGTAGGTAGAGGTACATATCATAAATTTCTAAGAGCTAGACAGATAAGGCGCAATAATACACTAGCTGTAGCCTTCAATTTCCAGCCACGTGGAGGTAATTGCTGTTTCGTGTTCCAAGAAAGTACTTTAAAAATTATTTAATAGAAGGAATTAGATAAAAGTAGCGCATTTCAATTGCTAAAGATTTCATAATAAAATCAAATTATCGATGTTGTAAGCAGTCAATAAAAAGTCTTAAACACTCTTTGTATTACCTTATTATATTACTAAGACAAAAAAAAAAAACAATAACAAGTTGTTAAATAATGAAAACATTATTTAATATAACCGCACGACACCTGTCATTTAAGTTGTCATTATTCTGCGTTGCCGCTAAACATCATGCCAATAAGTTGGTATTGATTCCTCGTGCTTTATTAATTATCAATCATCTCTTTGCTTTACGGTAAAATAACGATAAAATGTATCAACATTTGTGTTTTAGAGCAAAATATTGTTTATTGATTTTATCCGCCGAAAAAAACTGCCCAATGCAAACAGGGTAATAACCCAACTATAATTGCTTAAATGAACTTAAGCTAATGTCAATTAACCGAACGAACATTTTCGTAAGGGCCTATTACAAGCGGAAGCTAGTGTCAGAACCAAACGAAACGCTCTCTTCCGAACTGTCAAATAAGCAAATTACCCGTAATGTATGGAAGTATCTTTCAAAATAAAAAAAAAACTGTTTTTCGTTTTGAATAGATAGTTTGCAAATTTTGCTGGCCATACAACGAATAAAAAATTACAAGAAATAATTACTTTAAATCGACAACAAATCGACTTTATCTTTAGAAAAATAAATAAATGCAGTCAGATGTCAAATTTTCGTCCATAAAAAGCGATAGAGAGTGTCGTTTACGTCCGTGAGCAAAACTGATCGAAAAATTGACGAAACAGAGCAATCCGCCATTTAGGACACAATATACGAATTTCATGTTCTCGCTCAGTTACGGACGGCTCTGTCCGCTCCGTTCCGTTCATTATAGTTCTGCCTTTAGGTTAGAAAAAGAAGTAGACTTGGGCTTTGTGTATATATATTTGACAGGAATAATCAACCTGGACTTTGACTCTAGCGCCACCTTCCACCTAGCTATAAGCAGAAATGGCCATTTCTTCTTGCATAAGTTTGTATTGAGCAAACATTTTCGATGAAGCAGAGAAAATTGAAAACATCAATCTTGACTATACCAGTAGAAGTAGTAGATAATCAAAGGACTTGGCCTTCTCTTCTTCAAATTTTTAAATTTACTTAAGCAGTGAGCATGGACCTAGCCAGAAGGGTCAAGGTCCAGAGACTCAGATGGCTCGGTCATTTAGAGCGGATGGACACCAATTCTCCGGCCTGGAAAGCCTTCGACACTATTCCCGAGGGACGTAGGAGGAGAGGAAGACCGCGACTCAGGTGGCGCACTCAAGTGGAAGACGACCTCAATCAATTTGGAGTGCAAAACTGGAGACAGCTAGCTAAGGAACGAGCGGGCTGGCGGAGACTGTTGATTGCGGCCCAAGTCCACAACGGACTGTAGCGCCAATTTAAGTAAGTAAGTTAGTGAGCAACTGAAAGCGCACTAATAAAAGTTGAACTAAAATTTAACGAACGTAGCTTAGGTATACATTATGGTTTGCTCATAAAGTTCGTGTGTATTCGCTGGCTCACTTAAGCGTGCTTGTGTGGGCGAAATAACATTAAAATTCAGTTCAGTTCATACAAATGGGTACACCACAGTACACAGAATACAAGGTATTATATTGCGCATCTCTCAGAGACCAAGATGACAGAAGTGAGAAAAGGCACAAAAAGAAATGCCGATAAGACAACAACAACTTTTGTTGTATTTTGACATTTGGTCTCTGAAATGTGACATATGCGCGAAAGGCACAAAAAGAAATGCCGATAACACAACAATTTTTGTTGTATTTTGACATTTTGGTTTCTGAAATGTGACATATGCGCGAACTTTCGGAGAAGAAAATCGGGAATATAATACCTTGTATTCTGTGTACTGTGGTGTACACTACATCGAGTAGTAGGGGAGTAGCTGCTCGTTGCGTTTTTCTCTTTTTTTTTTTTGCTCTGAAGAAAACTCTGAGCGATCACAGCTAAGGCTAACCTCCGAGTAGATTGCATTCAGAACTGTTTTTCTAATAAAACAAAAACCGAACTGTAATTTCTGTAAAATTACTAACAAAATGTGTAATCCGCCAATATCGGAGGTAAAAAAGAACACAGATTTTGTTTGACAGTTCGGTGATTAACTCTGAGGTAAAAAAGAAAAACGCCAACAATATGTTTGTTTTATTCGGTGTGCGCTCTGGGTCGATCTGTGGCGCTCTGATTTCGCTGTTCGATGTCGCTCTTTTTTTGCCCCGGTGCATTTCCATCGTGTTCGATATGTATTCAGTGATCGCACCGGGAACGTTTTGATTCGCCCAAAGTTTTTTTTCGGGCGAGCATTTCGAAGCTGTTCTAATCAGCTGTTGCTACACAACAAAGAGAAAAAAAATAGAGCACTTCTAACGCGTTCGGTGTGTAACCAAACCTAGAGAAATTTTTCAATTTTTTGACAGTTCCTTTCACAGTATGACAAGCACCGGAGCGACTCGGGGTTGGTAACATCGAACAAGCCTAATGTTCCCCAGTGATGCAGAGTGATTTCTTGCAACTAATACTATCAGAACTTCAGAATCTTTAGAATACAAAATAATTGGAGTTCTGGATGGAAACTCAATTCTGGATTTGTAATTGAAGACTCGATGCATACATAACATTCAATCACTTCCTAGTTCCTAGGGCTAGTTCTCAAGGGATATTTATATGTACGTCAAAATGAATAAGTGCTAACTAAAACAGCGAGTCAGTGTTTTTCAATCACCTCTCTCTGAAAATTTGATTCTTATAGCGGAGACCCATAAAATCCGGCAATCCGCCAACCTACGCCAACGTATATCGAAAAACGTATGTCGTTTTCCGTTGGTTTTATTTTTACGTTTCTTTTTCTACCGCCAATAAAACGGGATAAAGTTCATACTGACATCTTTCCATTTTTGTTTAGTTTCTTCTCGACGTTCAATGGAAAACAAAAGCAGAAAGTTAACGAACTCTATCTGTCTCATTCTGCAAGCTTGTTGCTTATGTAACGCGTTCCATAAGAACATCATGCATATTCTATTGAGCTGTCGGTCGGTTGAAAATGTCAACGTTTACGAAATGCCGGATTATATGGGTCTCCGCCTAAAGCCTAGTACGCAGATCGGGAAAAAACAAATTTTATCTCTACAAATGAATTCTTTATCCCACGCAAAATTTTGAAGTTGGAGAAATTAAGAAAAATGTCTGTTTGTCGATAATAATGGCGTTTTTAACTGACATTCTGGTTTTAAAATCAAAAGGGAATTATCTTCTTTTTACTTCCAGAATGCCAATTAAAAACGGCATAATTGCCTCCATACTGATATGCGATTTATTGCCAACATAACATATTTACGATATACCAACATATATGCATATACTTTTGTTGCGAATTGAATAGAATTTGTTTTTTTTTTTCTTGATTTTATGTTGGATTTTATTGATAATGTCTTCTCTTCAAAATATATGCTAAAATAGTCCATCTTAGTTTCGTTTGATGTTTCGCTTACTTTTGTTTTTTTTTTCTTGTCACAATTTTTCCGGCAGAATAATGCTTCGAACATTATTTGTCCAGACAAAAGTAAGCGGAGACTTTTTGTTTACAGCGGTTCCAAATATTAAAATTTGCGCGTGAGCTGCGTACCGTTTGGAAAAATATTGAGGACAAAATTTGTCCAAGGAAAAATTTTGTATGAGAAATAAATTTTTTCCCGATCTGCGTACTTACTGCGTAAGAATACTTGAGAGTATTTCTAAGGTCAATGGCTTCGTTTAAGCTTCAATAATCTTCTTTTCCGAATTTCAAGATAGTGTATGCCTTGCAATATCTAATCAAATTCATTTTATTGCCTTCCCTACAATGGACAGAGATCGCCCTTCTATCAAATTTTACGTTTTTTCTCTGATCTTACGAACATCTTGCGTCGGAAAAAAATGTAACGCTATTTTTAGCTCCTTACATTTGACAGCCATTTCTTACTACTTCTCCATTCTCCTTCTGTCATTTAAAACTGAATCAAAGCTTCGAAAGACGTAGTTGAGTGGTTGAGTCAGTAAAATTATTATAAATGATGTACATATACACAGGTATGGAATGGATATCGTACACGATAGGTCAAACAAAACATCTCAAGCGGATGCGTTTAGTTCAAGCTGCCAACTGCTAGTTTGGTGTTGCTTAATATATTAGTAGGTGCCTGAGTGTGATGTGCCTGGTCACATTAATAACAGTTTCCGATTCGTTTGGATGACATAAAAGTGATAGTATGGTGTGATCGCTGTGAGCCAAGCGCCGCGCCGATAGTGCCACGATTGTTGAGCATGCCTTATTTCACTTTGAAGTGAATGTTTGACTTGTGTATTCGTTTGTTGTATGTCACTGTCATCTGTCATCTGTCTCTCTCCAATTTTGCTTTTACTTTTATAGATGTATGTATAGGTATACTGTATACACTATACATTTTATAAGAGTTTTTTTTTAAGTTAAATCAAAAGCTACACATACAATGTATTCATTAGAAAGGGCTTGAGATGTCGACTTGTTGCTTTCTTTTAAATTGAAGGTCAGAGAATTAATCAATATTGCGAATTGTTGAATCTTAATTGAACCTTCGTTTCACCGTCTTTGACTTTGAAAACTGGTTAGACTTTATTGACCCAGAAACTAAATGAAGGAACATGTTGTGGTGGGCCTCTCAAGTTCAGGGTGACATTTTTCGCAATATTCTTCTTGGTTGTTTTTTGTTTTGATTTTGTTTTCTGTCTTAAGAGAGAATCACTTACATTCACCTTGTTGCCCCTCATACCCAATACCTTGCCGGTTTGACGATGTCATGATGTTGTTTATTTGTGCTTTTGCTTTAAAGTTATTTTTTTTTTTTTAAATAACATACACAAGCATTGAGTCATTTTGATGCATTTCTGTTTAAAAATTATTTTTAAATCTACATTTGGGCTGTATTTGTTTTGCATGAGAGCATTCCTTTCAAAGCAATGACTTGGAATTGGAAACAAAAATTAAACAGACGGGAACAACAGTTGCACGTGTGTGGGCCCGGGAGGGTATATGTAGTCTTCTTCCGACACTAATAAAACAGCGTGTAAGAAAACCTTTTTACTGGAGATAATATAATGTAGTTGAAAAATTCCACGTTTGTGTATCAGCTGATGTCAAAACGGTTCTAATGATTTTGATACTTACTTATCTGGCTCACAATCCATGAAGAATCTCAGCCTGAGATATTGTAGCCTTCCATCGTGGACGGTCTCTTGCACGCAGCTGTTGGAAGTGCTGCTTGAACACATCTACAATTGCCTGTGCTTTAGTAACTAGGTTGCCTTCACTGTTTCGAAGAGCCTGTGTCCCGATTCTGAAACCAAGGGTGTGTGTTCTTGGCCCGAGATTCTTCTTTCGTCCTTCGCAGGGTTTTCTTTCTAATTTTTCGTTTTTGTTCGGTACTCTTCTCTTGCTGCTTTTTTTCCGTTGCAGCAGCTGCAAACGTGCAATTTCCGTCACTCTTTTCAATAACGAGCACTGGTAACCTATGGTGGTCTCTTACATTTTTAAGTATTTCGCGATATTGGTTCCACAAGATGTTGACATCCGTGCTATTTGGGAGGACGGCGGAGAGCCGCTCACTGTAGTCTCTGGCATTATCCGGAGTGCCAACTGCCAAGGCAAACGATGTTGAACTTTTTTCTTGAGGGCGCACGTGTTTTCTTGTCGTTTGATTGTCGAGCTTTAAACTTAGCCACTACCAGAAAATGGCTATAGAGTCTACATTTGCTCTTCGGAAAGTGCGCACGTTCAAAATGTTGGATGCGTGCCTTGTGCCGATTAGCACATGGTCGATTTGATTGGTGGTTCGACCATCCGGACATCGCCAGGTTGCTGTATAGATCTTTCGCCTTGGAAACCAAGTGCTACTTATCACCGTATTACGAGCTGCAGCAAAGTCAATTAGTCGGAAGCCGTTATCTTTTGTAACTTCGTGGAGGCTGTGCTTTCCAACTAATCCGCCAAAGATGTCTTCCTTCCCGATTTTTGCGTGAGGACAGATTTAAGTTTTTGAGTTGCACCTTTGGAGTGTAGAGTGTTCTTACATTCCAGGCACAAACTCTGAATGCATAGTCCATTGTCGTTCCGGGTCTGGTTGCCATAAGAGGAGTTGGTCATTATCCAAGGCTACTATGTCTCTCATAATTTCTGAGTTTTTTTTTACGGTGGAGAGGTTGAAAGACTCTGACCTCCAAATCTGTTGGTCCGTTGGTAAAGTGCTTCTGTTTCTCCACTCTATCTTTCCCAATAATTGCAATGTCCGGGAATTCAAGACCAATGTACAACGACACCTTCTTCCTTCCTTCAGTCCTAGTGCGCTGACTGTCTCTCTATGACTACATTTTTTGACATTTGGGGAGTGATGGAACATAGCATGTTCCGATACAATCATATTTACGTTTACGTTTTTCCAGATATGCTCCAAAAGATTCGTTTAAAAACTGAGCGCCTTCAATAAAACAGTTTTTTTTTTATTTTTGTTAACATAATGCTATTGTTCAGTACTAAGTATTTATTCCGCTCCAATCGTTTTTTAAATTATCATAAATTTAACCAAAGCAAAGATTAGGATATTGAAGCTTTATTTATAAATTGACTGTTTAAAGCGTTTCTAATTACCTGCTTGCATTACTACCGATGAGTGCTTCGTGATTAACAAATATCACTCTACCGAGAAACTAAACGTCACACTGAACTAGTGACAATGAATGTATGTGTATTGTATATGACTTAAGGTTAATAGAAAACGTGGAAAGATAAATCTTACTGAAACTGATATGTATATCTTTGTAAGGAAATACGTTGCTCTTCGTTTTCTTAAAATTTAGTTTTAATTTCAAGTTATATTGTGAAGTGGTGGAAGACGAAAGAGGACAAGCATTTCTGTGGTTGGATAGACACATCGTTCCAAATTGTCGATGATGAACTGTCAAGTGTAATTATAGAACTGTCAAGTACTATTACTATTACTTCAAAATACCAGTAGGTTCATACCGTGGTGTCAGGTTGGCAGCGCTGACATTTAATAATTGTCAAACTTAAAGAGATGAACAGAATGCATCGCCAGTCACCCGGTGACTAAAATGACAGCTGTCAGAAAAATGAAATTAGTATGGAAAATGGAAGTCACCTATCGGCAACAAAGTGCGTTGTTCGTAGCCGAAGGAATCACTGGAAAGTTGAACTTTTTTTCAACATTGTCGCGCGACGAGTTTGAAGTTTTCATGTTTATGCGTCGTTTAATTTAAACTAAATTAAAAACTTTAAGAAAACCATTTTTCATAATGTTTCGTTTTGTTTTTGTGTTCATATCTGATAGCCCGTCGCGCGACTGCATTCTGTTAACACATTTCTCAGCGATTTGAGACGCGAATGTTTTTATAGCTGTAATTTTCTTCGCCGAACGACTGGCGACTACATTCTGTTCAGCTCTTAACTGGCATCTGAAGTGTCATAATATTAGCCGAATGTTTGCCACTTACTATAATGGATCGGTAAACAAACGAACAACGGGTGTTGGAACAATAGACAATGAACACTGATTTTTGAACAACATCTTCTTTAGTGAAATTGTCGTATATGTGTCTTAGAAAACACACAAGTGATCGCAAAAGTTCCATTGCATCCGAAAAAGTGAAAAGTGATTGTTTGGTGTGCTCTATGGTCGAAATGTGTCATTGTTCCGTATGCCAATGGGCGGACGGTTAAGGCTTAACTGTAATGCAATTTTGTAAGTGAACCACCAAACAAACCCATAACGTACTTAAGCAACGTTCGTTAACTTTTCGTTCAAATTTTACTAGTGCGGTTTCATTTGCTCATTGCTTAGGTGAATTTGACAATTTGACGAAGACTTTTTTTGCTTACTTAAGGAAATTTTCGTCCGGTTTTTTTATATCAGCTTAAGTTCACATAAGCCATTATAGTCTCGCCTTTACAGTCAATTCGGAGCGATAATGTCCGAACCCCCCATGGGGTAAGCCTTGACGTGGCGGAGCGGCTTACGGAAACTACTACTATGAAGCTCAGAGCTATGCGATCTCGAAACTTGTTTTCGCAGAAGGGCCTCTCTTGGTCGCCAGGTCAAAGTGGAGTAGGCTGTTACTACTAATTACCCCACAACGAAGGAGTGTTCCCACCAAGGCCCTCTCATCAAGGGAGGGCAGCGAATGAATTTCTTTTTTGGAATCAACGGTGGTGTCTTCAGTTCCAGTTAGGCCGAACTACTTGGTGAACACCTTTACGGGCTACTTCGACTTATTTGAAACCCAGGCCGTAAAAGGAGCGAATTTTCCGGCCTTGCACTTGGAGTCACATCAAGTACCTGTTACTCCAGGTTGGTGGTTGTACGTCGGGGTGACTTCCCAACTACGTAGAAAAGCACTTAGTTGCGGCGACCCAAGCAAATGTCCCGGTCCTGCTGTATGGTGCAGGCAGAAGCATGGGCCTTGACAAAATTAAGATGTTTCGAGAGGAAAGTTTTTCGAGTCATCTTTGGCCCCGTGTGCATTGAAGGGGAATGGCGATGAAGATATAACAGCGAACTTTACGGGTTGTACAGAAAGGTCAAGGTCCAGACACTCAGAGGGCTCGGTCATTTAGAGCGGATACCAATGCTCCGTAAGAGGAGAGGAAGACCGCGACTCAGGTGTCAGGTGGCGCACTCAAGTGGAAGACGACCTCAATCAACTTGGAGTGCAAAACTGGGGATTGCTAGCTAAGGACCGAGCTGGCTGGCGGAGAAATGTTGATTGAGGCCCAAGTCCATAACGGACTGTAGCGCCACCTATTCAGATTTCTCTAGCACTCACTGACCTTTTTATAATCATGAAACATAGACAAGGCAAAAAAACTCCATTGCATTTAGATGGTGGGTTAAAATGTTTCATGTTTCATTTTTAAGAAATGTGAACCTACTGTGAAACTAATGGTTTCACACTGTTGACAAATGTTGAAATGTTTTAGATTTAATTTTGCCGGTCAACTAATAATGAATCCATGAAAGTATATTTTTTTCGATTGTTTTTTAATAAACAACTATTCCCACCTCTTTGAAATAGCATTCAAATTTGAACTCGATATTTCATTAAATATACAAAAATTAAAATTCTCCAACAAGTCAGCTGACAAGATTTGATTAAGTGCAAGAAACTTGTGCAAATTTAGTGCTTCCTACGAGTGGCGCCTAGTTATGACAGGTGTTGTTGTTTTTATTCTTTTTGTCATGAAATAAATTATAATTTTTAGTTTAATATAATTCTTGATCTATTAAACCTGTTACAATGTTAGGAAACCCACGCCACGTTAGACTCAACCATAAACGTAAAGTAATAAAAATGAATGATTTTTAATAACTTTATCGAATAATTAAAATATAATTTTTAAGGCCAATATGAAGGCGGCTGTGATTTGTTAACTAATTTAATTGTCCTTTTATAAGGCTGAATTTACAGGAAGTGATGCATTTTAAGTTTTCTATCGCTTTTGACAGTATTTTCTGTATTTTTTTATTCTTCAAACAATAATTAACTGCTAGTCGAGTGCCATATTATTAAAAACGTCAGAAGTAACCCTTAAATTGCTTCCATCATGTTTAGACCAGACGGACAGACGTATAAATATAAACACAGTTCCCAGACTATATTTTCTTAAATTTACTCTACGGCCTGCTCTACCATATTAGAATTTTACGTCTTACGTGCCATTTCGATAAAACAATGCCAAATTTTTAAGGTTTCACGTGTCTATTATGACACTGCTGGGTCTCTCATCCAACGGCCAGAGCAGAGGTGCGTCTTCGACTTGAGTATCGTTCCCGTGTGGGAATTTTGTTTTGAAGTTATTTCAAAACAGAGGACTCTCTCTAAATCGAAATTGTTCTTAACTCGAAGCCATCACACACAGTGCCTTGCATAAGTATAACCACACCCGAAAAAATGCATTTAAAAGAAAACGTACAATAGGAGTGACTCCATACTATTTTTCTATTGAGTTACATCACTGATGAAGCAAATTGGAAAGAAATTAAAGTACCGTTATTTCCTCTCCTGGTGTTTAAAAATTAAAAACAGATTTTGATGTATTGCAAAAATATAACCGCACAATGCAAATCTCTTTGAAGCTGCATTCAGTAAATTGCTTTCAAATAAAAAACAACAATGCCACGCGGTACGCATTTAAGCGAAATTGAAATAGACAAAATCTTGGCCCAAGATCAAGCGGCCTAAGTCTTAGGGCTATTGGAAGACGAATTTCACGATCGGATCGTGTCGTTCGAAATGTTTTAAGACATCCAGAATCTTATGGGACAAAAATAAGACCCGGGCGTCCGCAGAAGCTGACACGTCGCGACAAGAGGCGTTTAATCAATGCTGCATCCAATTCGGTGCATTCTTTGTCGGAACGAATTAGGTTTAGGAGTTTCGGTTTCAACCGTTTCTCGTGCTTTAAAAAGCAGTGGAGTGATTGTTCGGGGAAAATGGTGCCAGCTCCAAATTCAAAAAACAAAAAAGATTGGAATTTGCCCGCCAAAACATAAATCGGGATTGGAAAACCGTAAGTGACTTTCTATTAATCTACACTAAAATCTCGTTATTCCAAATGGCATACTGAAATGAATGTTTTTTATTAGGTTATTTTTAGTGATGAAAAAAAGTTTAATCTCGATGGACCAGATGGTCTTAGCGGATATTGGCACGATTTGAGGAAACAGAAAAAGATTTTTTCCAAGAGGAACTTTGGTGGTGGCAGTTGTATGGTTTGGGGGGCCTTCTGCGAGCGCGGTAAGGTTGCGCTTGCCCTCACCTCTACCAGAATGAACAGTTCTGACTACACGGTCCTTGAGGAGAATTTGGTACCTTATTTAAGACAATTTCGCCGAGTTGAGCATGTCTTCCAGCAAGATAATGCCCGAATTAATGTTAGTAGTCAAAGTTTGGATTGGTTCGAACCGAAAAACATTAACTTGATGGAGTGGCCGTCACATTCTCCAGATTGCAACCCCATCGAAAATCTTTGGGAAATTTTAACTCACAAAATGTATGCCCATAAGAAGCAAATTGCTAGTGTTGCTGCCTGCGAGAGGCAGTTGTGACAGAATGGAACGCTTTAGACGACTCCATATTGAAAAATCTAGTTAATAGTATGCCAAAAAGAATTCTAAGATTGGTGGAAAATAGAGGCAACAAAATTGCGTACTAATTTTTTGTTAAAAATGAACTTAAGAAAAATGAAAAAACAAAAAATGTGGTTATATTTTTGCAATACATTAAAATCTGTTTTTAATTTTTAAACACTAGGAGAAGAAATAACGGAACTTTATTTTCACCTCAATTTGCTTGATCAGTGATGCAACTCAATAAAAAAAATAGTAAGGAGTCACTCCAATTGTAGGTTTTCTCTTAAATGCATTTTTCCGGGTGCAGTTATACTTATGCAAGGCACTGTATGTATAATTTTAGCTACACTATTACTATTCGTAGCTTATAATCGTAACGTTGTATAGCTAAAACCCTTCCTCGATAAATGGACTATTCAATACAAAAAGAATTGTTCGATTTGATTAAGTAGTTCCCGAGATCAGCACGTTCAAGCAAACAACAGAAGTCTTCAAAAATGAATATTTTTTGCCATTTTTTCCACATTTTTCACTGACGCTTCGCTTCTATTGATTGCAGAGTAAAATTAAAAAGCTTCAAACCTTCTACGATAAATAGACCATTCAACATTAAAAGAATTGTTCAATTTGATTTAGCAGTTCCTGAGAAAGCACGTTAAAACGCAGAAAAATTAACATTTTTTGCAGTTTTTTCCACATTTTCCACTGATTCTTCGCTCCTATTGGTCTCAGCTTAATGCTAAATAGCCTAAAGCCTCCTCGACAATGCACTACGCATTGTGCTAACAACTCCACTGATGTTTTGGTTTCCCATTGCAAGATAGCTTACTTTGAGGTGCTTGTAAAAATGTATGTATATTCATCGCAATTGATAAACAATTAAAAGTCTGCAATGTGAAACCAAAACATCAGTGAAGTATTTAGCAGAGTGCGTAGTGCATTGGCTTCCCAACTAGCTGGTCCTAGGTTCAAATCCCAAATGTAAACTCAAAAAGTTGTTCGATTAAAATGAAAAAACAACTAGACATAACCACTAATAAAGGAGTCTGATGATCGGCTTGGCGCCCGTGAAAAAGCTATAACTCCAGCCAAATAAAGGAATTGACGGAAAAAGCCATTGGTGGAAGCACCTCTTAGTTGTCATCGTTGTTCAAATACATAAACGTTGATTTTTCATTTAAGAGGGTTAACATTCAACAACATGCTTATCAACTTGTGTGACATTTCTGACATTTCTTCGCGAACTGAACACAACAGTTGTAATTTGACATTTCCTATTGTTGTTGTTTTAATAGTTTCACTTTTTTAAGTATAAATTTATTTGTTTCAAACAATTTCGGTGCTGTATATTTAAATAATAAACAGTCATTGCACATTTGCACAAAAAAATTATTTCGTTTGGTATAAAATGTATGCGCCTTCGGTTTTAGGCCGCGTAAAGTGTACCAGAGAAAAACCGGTTGCTGTTTTATTATAAAGGGGCCGACCCATAGAATCTGTCAGTCCGTCAACGTCAATGCATACGTTGCTGCCAACGTATTTGCTGGATACAAAACCGCAAATCTGAACAAAAAATTATTATTAAAATTATTATTATTATTAAATTATCAAAATCGTGTCAAAATTATTTTTTTGCACATAGTTTTGATAATTCGTTGCTTTTCCTTGTTGCTGTGAGAACACATTGAATTGACTGCTCGTCATTCAGTTGTCAACGGATCAACGGACGCCAAAAGTAGAAAATTAACCAACTCTATTCGTCGTATCCGTTACATGCGTTGCTGATGGGACGATTTTCATGTATAATGTATATTCTATTGTGCTGTCAGTTAAAATCGTCAACGCTGACGCACTGACGGATTCTATGGGTCGGCCCCTTAACGGATTCTATGGGTCCGCCCCTTAATGATTAACTTATGTCGTTTTCCATTGGTCGCCCAGAATCATTCGGAAGAGCACAGAAGTCTTCTGAAACCATTCCATTTAACTGACTTTAACAGAAAGAATGCTCCTGAGAAGAGCAGAACTCTTCTGTTTTGAAAACAGAATCATCCGAAGAATGACGAATACACCCTAACCCGTTCCATTGCAGATAGAAGAAGAAACGTCAAAAAAGACTAATGGAAAACGACATTAGTTTGTTGTTCATTTTGAAAATACAAGGATACGAACTGGTTGTATGTATGTATTGCTTACTTATTTAATTTCTTACATCTGTGAAGTGAAGGTGAATCTATCGATGTTAAACGTAGGTTTAAGTTGAAGTATTATTTTGATACATTTGAATATTTTAGAATCTGAATCAAGTAACCAAATTCCATTTAACCCAATTCGCACGACAAAAAACCAACATTCTGTCCCATTTTATCGAAACAGAAAAATGTCAATAAAAAAATAAAGAGGCACATCCACACACTGGCTGAAGCAAAACACGCTTTAGCTTCGTCCTTATCTATGTTACGATCAGACATCAGAGACAAAAGGAGCTCGGAAACTGACTTACGTTTTACCCTCCGGATACCGCAAATTTTATTTTATCGTTACTTCGTGTATGTGAATAAATGAGAAAAACAACAACAAAAATGAGGTGGTTTGCTCAAGTTTACTGAAATAGTATTGGTAAAAACACGCAAACTCTTGCAGTAAACTTGAACCATAGCTTGCAGGCATTGTCATTTTGACAGCTTGGTTTCCCATCTCCTTTTTAAACTCATCTGTTGTTACGGTGCTCTTGTTTCGAGTTTGCTTAAATTACATTTCTCCCTCCAAGATCATCATCCTTTTTTTACAGCTGTTGAAGTGTTGAGCTGTAAGACAAGGTAATGTTCAGCATACATTTGAACTAGAGCTTCCGTTTAGAGTCACATTACGTAGCATTACGTTGTTTTCTTTACGTTTGTCAAACAAACGTGAGATTGAAGCTTCATTGCATTAAATTCCTCTGGCTAAGCTCGTAAACGTCAGGCGAAGCCAGAGCTAAAGCGTGTTTGCATTTGAGCCATAAAAATCTTTATTTCTACAAAATGTTAAATTAATATGGTAGACTGTAGTGTTTTTATGGTCGTTTGTAATAAAGCACACACAATTATTTCCGTGTAAGGTTATAACTTTTCACCATCTCACAATCGCTTTTAAGTTTTTTTTTTTTAACATTTTGTTATCTCTTTTGGACACCAAGTCTGAATTACTTTGGCCAATTCTAGTCCCTCTAATTTGGTTTTTTTTTTAATATTCAGTCCAGCAAGGTTAATGTAGCTTGGAAACATATTTTTATCACACACATACTCTTACAGCAAACTTGCTTTTAAGTTCGTAGGCAAATGTCATTTTGACAGCAAGCTTTCCCATCTTGTTATAACTGATAAGTGGTCTTAACACTTCTTCTTCCAATCGAAAACTAGGTTTTTTTTAGTTGAAAGAATTAAATTTAAATAAAATAACAATCAATGTATGGCTTTGTCACATCATTTTTTGTCAATTAAACATTCCATATTAATTTTATATGCTATAAAGTTTTCCAAATTGGGAAACACATAAACCGCAAAGAAGTTTGCGGTAATTCCATCAATAAAAACGAATATAGGTAGAGTAACCTGTTCTTTTTTTTACTTTTGTATGTGACAGTTAAATAACATTACTGACAACGTTCATATTTGCTTACCTACCTCTCATCGAATTACTCTCGTGAGCCAATTAAAATTGTTACGTCAAAACAACGCGGATTTAATCTCTATTGAATCCGGTGCCCTCAATCATTTGACACAACATTTTTCAAAAGCGCGCCATATTTTAATACACATGTCACATTTAACACAGCTCTATGGAAATGTCAATCAAATTATTTTGAAGTTAATCGTTTTTCAGTTTGCTGTCAAAGATCGGCTTAGGATATACAAGTTTCTCTTGATTTAAATGGAATTCTTAAACATATTTTTGTCTAGCTATGATCATTTCAAAGTTAAGTGAAGAAAATGGACGTGCTTTAAATAAATTTAACACCAACGACTTTTGCGTGTGGAAGATAAATCTTAATTTAAAAGCTTAAAGATGCACGCTCATATCATTTGATAATTGAATAGAGGAATAGGGGAAACGTGGGCAAGTTGTGCAATCAAAAAGCTCAGAACCTTGTTTGTTTCTTGGAATTAATTCCAATGTTCAGCTTTGTTTTCAATTAATTTTAGGCGAAGTACTTCGATGATTTTTCCCATCCTACCCCATGCTCCCCTTGCTTCTATTTTCGTGCTTTGAGTAGAAGCTTTGCATGCTTTATCTAAGAAGCGTTGCACAGCACTACGCATATTGTTCTGCTAATTTAAAAGTTAATGTGAATAGCACTTAAATTTTTGAATCAGCCGAAGTTGAAAAAAAAAACATGTTTTTCTATTAAAATTATAGGAATTAAGAAGTTTAGACCCTTTTTGCTTGCACTTACAACTTGTCTAACAATTTAATATAATATTTCAGGTAGTTTGGCAACACTCCATTATTGAACATCGTGAAAAAAGGACCTCTGTGTGGGAGGACCACAAAGGGTCATCAAAATGAAGACGAGTCCGGCATCAAATCACGTCTATTTCAACGATGGCTTCAATTGTTCAACCTATAGCATAACAACAAATGCAGATGAAAATGGTGGGTCCCAAGGATCAAATGAATTCATATGTGAGTTCTTAGAAAATTAAGGAAATTAAAAATAAAATATTCGAGAATAGAAGAGTGTAAATAAAGTCATCAGATGAATCATTGGAATTCCTGAAACTTTTTTTGCATCAAATTAAAATCAAACCTCTTATTAAAACTTAGTATCGGAGGTGCACGTTAGCAGTAATTTGTATTCACAACCCGCTTCAGTCGCCGCTATCGCCAATCAATTGCCCCCCTAATCAATCACGCTGTAAAATGATAATACTAGATTTAATTGAAAGTATTCAAGCGCATCCATCCGAAAAATTGTCTAGGAAATTAAATGGAGGGAAAATGTTTATCTGAATCTAATAGTTAGTTTGTCTTGAATTGAAAATATTTAACAAATGTTTTCTGGTTCTTAAGTGTTTAGACTTTAAAAATATTTAAAATAAACAACAATTTGGTGGTATTATTAAATCGTTTTGTAAACCAAGAATCTAGATCTATTATTGTTATTATGAAGCTTAATCAAAGCAAAACAAAAACTTAGTCTTAAAAATTAAAACTTAAACATTCAAGACTTAAACATACTTACTTACTTTACTTAAGGTGGCAATTGAGTCCATTGTGGACTTGAACCTCAATCAACAGTCTCCCCCAGCCAGCTCGGTCCCAGTCTCCAGTTTTGTACTCCAAGTTGATTGAGATCCTCCTCCACTTGAGTGCGCCACCTGAGTCGCGGTCTTCCTCTCTTCCTACGTCCCTCGGGAATAGTGTCGAAGGCTTTCTGGGCCGGAGCATTGGTGTCCATATACTCTAAATGACCGAGCCATCTGTGTCTCTGGACCTTAACCCTTCAGGCTAGGTCTATGTCGTTGCGTAAAGTTCGCTATTATACCTTCTTTGCCATTTCCCTTCAATGCACACGGGGCCAAAGATGACCCGAAGAACTTTCCTCTCGAAACAGTATAGGGCAAATTCATCCGATTTTGTCAAGGTACATGCTTTTGCACCATACATCAGGACTGGGATGATGACTATGTTGTACAATTTTACCTTAGTTGCTTAGTTGCTCGAGATAGGCTTTTCCACCCAATTGCTTTCTTAGCCCCAAGGAACAGCGATTCGCAAGAGTTATTCTTCGTCTGATCGCTGGTGGTTATTGGCCGTGATTATAGCGGAGCGTAGGTAGACAAACTCCTCTACTACCTCGAAGTTGTATGCGTCTATTGTGACGTTCTGTCCGAGCCGTCGGTGTTGGCTGTCCTTCCTCGAAGACAGCATTATGCTTCGTTTTTCATTTACTGCTAAGTCCGTTTTTGCCGCTTCTGTCTAAATTCTCACAAGGGCACCATTGACATCACGCTTTGTTATTCCCATTATATCAATATCATCGGCGTACGCGAGAAGAAGAACAGATTTTTGGAAGATAGTGCCCCTGTTGTTGACGGTGGAGTTCTGCACTATCTTCCTAAGAACGATGTTAAAAAAATCGCATGACAATGCATCGCCTGAATAATGTTTTGACGTCGAAAGATTTCGTAAGCTCGTTGCTATCCTTGATGGAGCAGCGTGAATTCTCCATCGTCATTTTGCACAAGCGAACGAGTTTGGCAGAGATGCCAAAACTAGACATAGCTTTATACAGTTCGTCTCTGTAGAGTGTAGATGCTTGAGTGTAGATGGCCTTAAAATTTGGTCGATGGTTGACTTTCCTGGCCTGAAGCCACATTGATAAGGACCAATCAGATTGTTGACGAAAGGCTTCAGACAGGATCTTGTAGGCTATTTTAAGTGGACTGATTCCTCTGTAGTTGACGCAGTTTAGAGGATCTCCCTTTTTCAGGATACATATCGGCACCACTACTCAAAAATTAACACTTTTTTAAATCGCATCCAGCCCAAGCAGAAAAACACAACATCACAAACTTCGTACGCCTCAGTTTAGGACACAGCCTCATAACCCACGAATACTTATTGAAGAAAGAAAATCCTTACATATGTCCTGATATGGCCTAGTCACATTCAATATCGATCACGTGTTATATCACATCAACCACCTTCTACCTAATACTAACAATGACATTGTTATGAAATATTAAAACCAATAAACTTAGATAATTTGAAAATCGTTCAAAGAAAACATACTCTATACTTAAATTTAAATTACAACATTTTTTTACATTTACAACCTCTGCCTAATTTTCTGTTTAAAAGATCGAGCCGAAAGCCTCAGCAGCTAGTAGTCCTTAATTTAAGTACTAACCTAGCAACTTAAATTACCATGTTAGTCTTTATATCATCACTCCAAAACTGTAATTTTTGAACATTTACACATACGGTGTGTTTTTAAATGAAATCATTTTTAAAATTTTGATCTAATATAAACCTTCTTCCAGTACCGAAGTGTAATTAATGTTTAAATATATAAATAAAAAATAAATAGAGTGGCGCAACAGCTCTTGAAGAGCCAAGGCCTAAGTGGCTTACTCTCATCAACAATTCTCTAGATGCGTGTGAAGAATTGAGGGGACCTACAATTGTACGCTGATTCCGAACAGCAAAGTTGAGAAGCACTTTTTCATGACAGATGATACTCTTGGAAGTTTTGTCAGTTCTTCGCAAGAAGCAGTGTCCGTGAAAGATGAAATAAAAACTTTGGGCCCCAGTAGGATTCGAACCCACGACGTTCGGCAGCCAACGCACCTAACCACTAAGCTACGGACACTACAATGTTAAAATATATAGACATTTAAATCACCAATTGAACTCAAGCATCTATTACTTTCGAAATGAGTTTTCAGCCTTCTAAATAAGCATAATTTTCGGATCTAGAGTTGAGATTTTAAATTTAAATTTTATACCTCACCGGGAAGATTTGCCGCAGCTTTGTGAGCTTTGTAATAGAAGAGAGAACGAAGATATATGTCACTTCCTAGCGGTTTGCCCAATATTACAAGAAATTCTTCGATTAAACTTTTTGGAAAGCTCTATATCAGTGAATAGACTTTATGAAATATTAAATGGAGACTTGGGTTGGCTCAGTCTATATGAATTTTGTCGTGATGCTCTAAACTACCGTAACAGCTTTTTGTAATATGTCTTATTTCATGTGTTTCAAATCAAGTTAAAAATATTAAATTTCTATAAACATTTTTTTAAACCCTATTACTAATTAAAAAATTATTTACTATTTTTGAATTCTTAAATTTTTTATTATATGTATGTCTATGAAATGTCATTTCAGGCAGACGGCAGTTATTGCCAAGTCTTTATTCTTTCGAAAAAAATTGTAAAACAACATATACGATGATCTACGATCATATACGATCTATCTATCTTAATGTTAGAAAAAATTAATTAATTAAAAGTTGAGAAATAAGAATAGATGCTACAGAAAAAGCCTGTGTGTCAATCATCCTTAATCAAAAGAATTAAAGAACAAAATGAATTTTAAAGCGCCAATTTCATCGCAGTGCAATTTGGTTCGTGAAATTCAGCTCTCAGAAGCAGAATTCAATCCACACTCACTCACTCATGACCATCAGAATAGACAATAGAACTAGTACCTACTTCCCATAAACACAGAGAGCAGAAGTTTGGTAAAGATTTAGGGTTTAATGGCCCCTATAAAAAGTAGGACAATCGAAATTCTGGTGTCCCTAATTAGAAAGCACAAAGAGCCCAACAAAATTATTAGAGATCGACATATCCCGGGCATACGTATACAGGGAACAATTCCCAATTTGTGTGATGTATAGCCTTAAGAATTCACAAGAGCCAAGGTCTTAGTCTTAAAAATGCCCTCGTGGACATTGGCACCTCCATTTCTTGTGGCCAAGCCAACGTGGCGTTTTCACGAGTAACCAATCTTCATGGGGTACACCTCATAAATGTTGACTTCAAGAGTATAAAAGCTCAAGCTTCAGCGACCACCGAATACAACCGGCCTAGCCGTAAATACATTTTATCATATTTGTTTTTTTCTTACATACTAATTAAAATTAGGTCGCTAAAAAAGATATTTCGAAGTTTACTGCGGATGCAATGAAAACGTATACTCGGGCGTATACGTAATTTTTTATAGATTCTTTTTATTCTAAACGTTTTTTTTACTTTTTGTTTTGATCTTATCCTTTTTATCAATTGTTATATCTTTATTTTTCAACACCTCTACAGGGGCCCTATTCTTGAATCAAAAAAATCAAATATAGCATAGATTATCGCATGCGATATCATAAATAGTTTTCTTGAACGTTATTTTGAAGCTCGAGATTCTTTTCAGAGTACTCCGTTAAACTGAGCTTGGAAGAAAATTACTTCGTTTCGTGGCCGGCAATTTGAACGCAAAACACGAAGATTTGGGAATTGGGAATTGATGAATCTTTGCAGTGTTGAGTATGGTGTCGGCCTGCTGGCTACAGAAAAGCCATCGTTCCCAAGAAGCGATTCCTTCTTGGACCTTTGGCTGTACGATAACAGACTGAAAATAATAGACAAAGTGGGTAATCACCCTCGAGTACGATAGTGACCACTGTGGCTGGGCTGCTGTAGACCAGATTCCAAACGAGCTTGTGGAATTGGATGAATTCGTTATAACGCATTCTTACATGAGCTGGCCGCGTTTCACCCAAGTGCTAGCAAAAGAACCTAGTTTGAGTGACATAGCCCCACCAAACAACAGAAACTTGACAAATATGGAAATCGACCACTATCTTGAACAGATAGACAACATAATAAAACAGACAATGGAACGGACAATACTGAAGTACAAGGAACGCGGCCAAAACAACGGCAAACAAAAAGTAACGCGACTATAGACGCTCTGCACAGATAGAAAAGCGGACTACTGACAAGACTTAAAAACTTGTACAGACGATTTACAAAGCCGAACGACCTGGAGATTAGGACATTGAAGTCGTCGATTAAAAGTGTCAACACCTTGATCAAGGAAAACTACAGGTTGTCTATTAATCTGTCCTGGGAGCCTGGGACAAGAAAATTCGGGCCGTTAAATCTATAACGACCCAAGTTTGTTCCCTCTAATTAATAAATTATTTAAGTCCAAGAATCAGAACGAAGTTCCGTGTCTTAAGCTCCAGAGAACAGAAGAGAACAGAGACGTACTTCTGACAGCTCAAATTGATTGATTGAAGATCTGCAGGACGATGACTTCTTTGTGATTGAAGATCCGCAGGAGAAAGTGGAGACAGTTGGCGATGCTTTCCAGCTAGTGTATAAGGTGAATGCTTGAACTCGCCTGAACCACGACCTTAAATAACAGAGCTTTACTTCATCACTTCTACCTGAGGAATGATATTACGCACTGGCGATCTGAGAACCGTGGTTTCACCCGGTTTGATGACGATTTCTTAGCAAACGCTATAATCGCCGAACGAACTGACCCAGGTCTCTTGCTCATCACGAAGGTAGCTCATCTTTGATTCAATTAAAAATAAGAAGTCAGCAAGTGTCGATGGTATATCCAATATTGTACATAGACACTAACCGATTGAGTCTATGCACCACTCTGTTCAATGAATACGCTGACTAAATCATATTTCCAGAGCGTCGGAAGACAGCTGTGGTTCATCCTCTTCCGAAAAAGGGAAAGGACAACTCCAATCCGTCAAAACTTCGGTCGATAAGTCTTCTACCAAGCATCAGCAAAGTATTCGAAAAAATCATCAATAGAGCTCTGATTAAGTAGGCTGCGGACAACACAATAATTTCGGATAATCAGTTCGAGTTTAAGGCGGGACATGACACCATCCATACCTCGTTTAAGCCGTTCTGTACGCCCCGACACGTTTCATCAACAAATCAGGAATCCACGGGAATTTCGTTTTTTCCGGTGTTCATCTTCAAGTCAAGGAACTTAAAAATGTCCGAATGCTCCTGGTCGCTTGCCACCTCCTTGATCGACGAACCGAGCAACATTGTTGAAGACTCTCAACATAGTAACAAGTCCATATGAAGTTCCATTCGTGCCGGCAATAAAACCTTATTTAAGTTTACCTTTTATTTTGCTTATTTAATTTTCCAAATTGGCAACTTGAAATAACACGCTCTGTCAACAGTGTCAATATTGTGTCAATATAAGTATTGCCAGATATTGCTGCAATGAAAATAGGCAGAAAATTTAGAAATAGAGACATCACGCAGCGCTGTTCTGCATGCAGAATTTGCTCCCATAAAAGCCTGTGTATTTTTAATTTTGCTGCGCAGAAATTCTGTTCATCTTTTTTGAGCTTCACTCTATAACGTACTTCAGAAAGTTTTACATCATAAATCATGTGATAGGTACATAGACAGATAGGTGCACAATATCAAAAAGGTAAAACGTTCTCATCTAGACCGCAGTCTTGTTGGATGTTTTGAAGAACACTTCCAAATACCTTCAGGATCCATTGAGATGCCGCAGCAAAAGAAATAAACTAGTGCGACACTTATCATCGCACTGCTTAACCAAGAAGAACAAGAAGCTTAAAATCTTTATTTTACCTTCAGGTAAGGTACAAGACTTTGTGATGTGCTTTTTGTTTCCCAGCCGAGGTTTCGCTCGTCGGTCTAGCCAAGGTCTACTGAAGAAAACACAAAACCTCAATTATAGGTCTTTCTGAACCTAATAATAATTTCTTTATTTTTAACACTTAATAACTACAATTATGATAAGGAAAATAATTCAGTTTTTGCTAAAAAAAAGGATATCCGCTGGTGTCACTTCCGGTGGGTGCTCGGATCTAGTTCTAGTTTCCGTTTTACGGATGTCCGGTTACTTGTTGCCTTTATCGGGGGTTGGGTTTACGCTACTAGGCTTTAGTTCCCGTTCCTGTTTGTTTGAGTGTTTGGTAATTCTTTACTCGCCCCTAGTGGCACTCGGCACGGCAGGCAATAGTTCTGGTTGATCAGCGGGTTTATTTACGGCCCCTGGTGGCATGCAGCACGGCAGGCAATAGCTCTGGTGGATCAGCAGATTTATTTAAGGCCCCTGGTGGCACTTAGGACATACCTATCTGCTTCAACATTTTAACCCCTTACAACTTGTGGGGGGAAGCTTACATAATGAAATGACGGTTGCTGCACGGTCGGAACTCAGGACAATTTCCTTCGATTTTAAAACCCCTTTCTACTGGTAGGGGAAGCTTTAATAAAGAAATGGCGGTCGGCGGCGGAAATGACCAAAAACACTCAATTCAAAACCCAAAGTTGAAATGATAACCAAAAGTAGTGACAAAAGGCAAAAGTAGTGGTGATTTTACTTCGAAAGTACTGGCCCTCATATGAATTTAACTTCTAAAACCGAGTGTGAATTATTTGACTGCAAATGTTAAGCTTTCCTGTGATTCGGTGTTATTTGCTTATGTCATGCATTTTATGAAGCAGTGAATGGCATTGATGATGAATGCAAACACTGTATGGGTAAATGAGTCATATGCGGTATTTTTGCCTGTGTAATATCTGGTATAGATTCTTACTTAAAGACATTTTTTTGTAAAATTGCAAACATTTTCTATTAATGGCACAAGTTGCTAAATAAAACTCAAACAAACAAAACAAACAAACCTAGGCCAAATCGATATGTGTGATAATACAGGCTGAATTAGTTTTGCCTGAATGTGTGCTATTTAATACGAGCGTGAATTGTGTGATGGCAAAATGCATTTATTAGAAATTCGATATTGATGTATAAGAACATATAACACTTCGTTACAACTTTTAACTTAATTGTAGTACCGCTTTTAATTGGCAATCTTGAAGTTCAAAAAGCGCTTGCGAGCGGTCCGAATCAGGAAACACTATTAACTTACGCGGATCAGTTAACGTCTATTGGATAAAACAAACTCGGTCCGATTTCTCATCGGCGGAAAGTCTGATAGATGAGAAGCGGAAGTACAAGTCCCCAGCTGACACCTAAGGCCATGATAGATCAAGAGATACCAAAGCCCCTAGTAATAAAAAGAACCATGAACATTCCAACAAGATTATCGAAAAAAAAAAATCTCAATAAGTTTTTGAAGTTTTTACAAGTATGTAGATGCTTAAAAGGGGTGAGAGGGTTACAAACAGCATCATAGTGCTCCGTAAAAGAAGATACCAGGCACCCCAGGCGTAAAAAACTATTATGTCAAGCTTTTTGTCGAAAACACGGGTTTTGGGTTGGTGTGAAAACAAACACATGATTTCGATTCAATTTTAAACTTCATCATTTTTGCTATCAAAGTACATCGATGTATTTAAAAAAAAGTGACAGAAGTTGGGTAACTCACCCTATTCTCTTCGATCCTACCTAAAAATTGTTCTGACAACTCACTAAGGAATGTTAATTTCATTTAATGTTTTTAATTGGAACAAAATGCTTGAAATGATAATTTCAAAACTAACCATTTTTTTCTCATGTAGAAAAACGTTAATAACTGAAAATTTCAATAAATTTTCCAACATTCCAAACAACAATAGGGAATAATTACATTAGATTGTGCTAATTTACATTTTACTTTTTTGATGTAAATGAGTAATACCAAGCGTAGTTTATGGCGATAATTATATTTATATTATGGAGCCATATTTTTCTTGGTAAATTTAGCGGGCCTTAGAAATTTGATAGCCAATAAATTGACAAAGTTTTTTTGTTTGTTTTCAAAACATTCCATTAAACATATGGGAGAGAATTACGATGATCGGACAAAATTATCATCTTTGGGTGCTAATTTGCGAATTCTCTTACAATAAACAAAATTTGTTTAACATTTTGAAATTGTCAAACGATTATTAATTTTATTGTATACGTTTTATTTACTTCAAGCTTTGTTATTGGTTATTGCGCATGACGTCAAATATCAACAAAAATAAAGGCAACAATGAATGGGACAAATTCAGAAAATTACTTGAGTAAAGATTCATCGTTCTGGGTCATGCGTCGTGTACTTAATTGAACATTATGTTTTATGTTAATAAGCATAATGGCTAAAACACAAATACGCAAAAGGCTGAATCACAAAGACGCTTCAGCTTCAGCTTCGCGTGACGCTTACGAGTTCGGCTATAGGAATTCAATGCTTGCTATCACAATGAAGCTTCGACCTCACGCTTCGTTTGACAACCGTAAGGAAAAGAACGTAATGTTACGTAATGTTACGTAATGTTACTCCAAACGGAGAGTTCGTATTTGCTGAACTTTTGCTTTATCTGACAGCTCAACAGCTGTTTAAAAAAATAGTACACACAAAAAATGCATTTAACTTTTGGGACAGCGTAACCACTTGAAAAAGGGACATACAATTGTTATCAAAAGTTTATAAAGACAGATCTACAATATGGGCCGTGTCCGAATTGTATAAAAATGTTCGATTTAATTTTGACACTATATAGTGAATAAACTGTGTTAACTAGCAGGCCGAAATTTGACTTACTTACTACAGTCCGATGTGGACCTGTGCAGTCTCCACCAGCCAGCTCGTTCCCTAGCTAGCTGTCTCCAGTTTTGCACTCCAAGTTGATTGAGGTCCTCTTGCACTTGAGTGCGCCACCTGAGTCACGGTCTTCCTCTCCTCCTACGTTCCTCGGGAATAGTGTCGAAGGCTTTCTGGGCCGGAGCATTGGTCTCCATCCGCTCTAAATAACCGAGCCATCTGAGTCTCTGGACCTTGACGCTTCTGGCTAAGTGCATGTCGTTGTACAATCCGTAAAGTTCGCTGTTATACCGTCTTCGCCATTCACCTTCAATGCACACGGGGCCATAGATGACTTTCCTCCCGAAACAGCCTAAGACACATTCATCCGATTTTGTCAAGGTCCAAGCTTGTGCACTATACAGTAGGACTGGGATGATGAGGGTGTTGTAAAATTTTACCTTAGTTGCTCGAGATAGGGCTTTTCCACTTTCTTCGTACAAAGAAACAGCGATTAGCAAGAGTTATTCTTCGCCTGATCTCGATGCTGGTATTATTGCCCGTGTTAATAGCGGAGCCTAGATAGGTGGTGTATGTGTCTATTGTGACGTTCTGTCCAAGTCGTCGGTGTTGGGTGTCCTTCTTCGAAGACAGCATATACATCGTTTTTTCCTCATTTACCGCTTAACCCATTTTTGCCGCTTCTATCTCAATTCTCACAAAGCTGCCATTGACATCACGCTGTGTTCCCATTATACCAATATCATCGGCGTACTCGAGAAGTTGAACAGATTTTTGGAAAATGGTGCCTCTGGTGTTGACGGTGGAGTTCTGCACTATCTTCTCAAGAACGATGTTAAGGAAATCAGACGATAGTCCATCGCCTTGTCTGAATCCTTTTTTGAAGTCGAAAGATTCCGTAAGCTCGTTGTCAACCTTGATGAAGCAGCGTGAGTTTTCCATCCTCATTTTGCACAAGCTAACGAGCTTGGCAGGGATGCCAAAACTAGACAGCTTTATACAATTCGTCTCTGTAGGTGATGTCATATCGCGGCCTTAAAATCGATGAAAAGGTGGTGGGTATCGATTTGGAGCTCATAGGTCTTTTCCAGGATCTGCCGCAACGTGAAAATTTGGTCGATGGTTGACTTTCCTGGCCTGAAGCCACATTGATAATTGTTGACGAAAGGCTTCAGACGTTCACATATTACGGCAGAGATTATCTTGTAGGCGATGTTAAGTAGACTGATTCTTCTGTAGATGGCGCAGTTTAGAGGATCTGCCTTCTTCAGGATCGGGCAAACAATGCTTAGGTTCCATTCATCGGGCATGCATTCCTCTGACCATATCTTACAGATGATTTGGTGCATGCTCCTATCCAACTCGTTTCTTCTGAGGTTTTTTTACCTCAAGTTGACAAACATTGGGTATTTTACCCTAAAGTTTAAATATAAAGTTAAAAATATAAATTTAAAACAATACTTTCTACTAATTTTAAACAGCGAAATATTTATTTAGAAAATTAACTTAATTTTAAAACATTTTTTCTTGCTTACAGTGACGGAGGATGGCAAAAAAATCATACCGCACACAAAACCTCTGGATTGTGCCAAAAGCTGGCTTCAAAACAGAACGAAAAAATCGTTTACGAAAAAAGTTCTTCACAAGCGTTTTCCTATCTTGCAATGGCTTCCAAAATATTCCAGTACCGATGCGATCGGTGATCTTGTTGCTGGAATAACAGTTGGCTTAACTGTGATACCTCAAGCATTAGCCTATTCCGGAATTGCTGGGCTTCCAGCTGCAGTACGTTGCTTTTAATCACAATAAAAACTTTCTCGATCTAAAAATCTTTTTCTTTGAAACAGTACGGTCTGTATGGCTCATTTCTTGGGTGCTTCGTTTACATTTTCCTGGGTAGCTGCAAGGATGTGCCAATCGGACCAACAGCCATTGCTGCGCTCCTCACTTTTCAAACAGCTCATGGATCATGGGAGAAATCAGTATTGCTGTGTCTACTTTGTGGCATTGTTGAACTTCTGATGGGTCTCTTCAATTTGGGCTTCCTGATTGACTTTGTGTCGGGTCCAGTTTCTTCGGGATTCACTTCAGCTGTATCGTTAATCATTGTCACCAGTCAAATTAAGGATATTCTTGGAATACCAGCGAAGGGAACTACATTCATTGAAATTTGGACTCATATTTTTGAAAATATCGGAGAAACACGAGTTTTGGACACAATTTTGGGAATTACTTGCATAGTGATTTTATTGACATTAAGAGTAAGTTTGCGCGATTCAGTGGTACTCGAACACAATATTCTGAAATGTCACTTTAAATTTGTAGCGTTTGGCATCACTAAAAATCGGTGGTGAGGATGAAACGGCATGGACAAACCTTCAGAAAATCTTGAACAAAAGCTTTTGGATCATTGGAACTTCGAGAAATGCAATTTTGGTCATTGTTTGTGGAGCAATGGGATTCTACTTCCATACCACCGAACACGGAGTGCCGTTTAGGATAATTGGTTATATTCCGCAAGGGTTGCCGACTTTCCAGTTACCACCATTCTCGGTTACAACAAATACCAGTGACGGCCTCAAGACGGAAACATTCGGCGATTTGTTAAGTGGCATGGGTTCGGGTTTGATTGTTGTGCCCCTGATTTCCCTCATGGAGAACATTGCTATCTGCAAGGCTTTTGGTAAGATTGTCTTGTTTCAATACACTATTTGACACTTACTTCATTTATGTTTCTTTTAGCAAATGGTAAGCCTGTGGATGCTACCCAAGAACTAATTGCAATCGGAGCAGCAAATATTGTGAATTCCTTCGTTCAGGGATTTCCCGGTACTGGTGCCCTAAGCCGTGGAGCTGTCAATCATGCGAGTGGTGTTAGAACCCCGATGGGAAATATTTACTCCGGAGCTTTGGTCATTTGTGCCCTGTTGTTTTTCACGCCGTACTTTGAATTCATACCAAAGCCATCCCTGGCTGCGATAATAATTGCTGCTGTCGTTTTTATGGTCGAGATCAAAGTAATTAAGCCCATGTGGAGGTCTAAAAGTAAGTCAAGAATTTTTGATTGTAAATGACATCTGTCAATAATTTCCCTTTTGTTTCTTAGAAATCGATCTTATTCCTGGATTGGCTACATTCCTTGCATGCCTGGCTCTCCCCCTTGAAGTTGGAATTCTCTTGGGAATTGGCCTTAATATCATCTTTATACTCTATCATGCAGCTCGTCCAATCCTGACAACCGAGAATCTCACAACTCCCGGCGGAGTGGAATACCTCATGATCACTCCCGATCGCTGTCTGATCTTCCCATCCGTCGATTACGTTCGAAATCTCGTCACGAAACAATCAATGCGACAAAACATTCCAGTTGTCATCGATGCCACCCATGTCTATGGGGCTGATTATACGGCCGCCACTGTTATCGAGTCACTTTTTAATGATTTCGCTGTTCGTGGCCAATTGCTTTTCTTTTACAATCTGAAACCAAGCGTCTGCACCATTTTCGAGAGTCTCACACCATCCGATTTTACTGTCTATTATCAAGAAGAACAGTTGGATGAATTACTTAAGGAGAGAAATTACTCTTCACAACAAAATAAACAAGTGACAGTGTAACCTAAAAGTGGTTAAACTCTGGGTTTTTCAAACGGTTTCTGTTAACTATGGGATATTTTTTTTGTAGCTCACTGTAGTTGTTGTGATTCTCCAGCAAACGAGTGTTTCTGAGATAAGTGCATTCATTGATAGTTTTGTGTTTAAGGATTCGTATTTATTTATTTAGTTTATGGCTTAAGTTTGCTATCCCTTAGTTCGTAACTCGATATGTACATACGTAGTAATAAAAGGATTAAGATATAAGTAAAATGATATGGCGTAGGAATTTTAAGAAAATGTAAAATAAGTAATTTGAACTCCTTTTGCACTAAAATAAATTAAATTTCATTTTGACAGATGTTTGACAGATAGACTTAAAGTGATAACAAATAGCAGTTGTACAAAAACCTTTCCATAGGGTAGAGTACTCTTTTGACAATCCGTAAATAGAGCAGTCAGCTGTCATTCAAAAGGTTTTGAAATAATCCGGACCTTTGTATATTTGTTACTGGTATTATCAAGATTGAAGATTTCAATTTTCTCTGCTTCCTCAATACAAACTTATGCAAAAAAAAATTGCAATTTCTGCTTGTAACTAGGTGACGCTAGAGTCGAAAACGTCATAATTTTTGTTTTTAATTTAAGTATTGAAATTCATGTTGACATTTGACACTAATAATCATTTTATTTTAAAAAAAGCCTTAAATTGCTATTGAAACCGTTATGTATTAAACTGTCTGTTTGTGATAAGAAAATATAAGCTTTATGTTTAAGTACTTATACAACAAAAAGTAATAATTCTGCTTCGAGAAAATAAATGCAATGCGTTTGTATTAGTAATTTTTAAATAGCTTAATTTAAAATAAGACTATATTTAGTTTTAAATAAAAATTTAATTAAAAAAAAAATACGAGATTAAATAAATATTTTCATTTTTAATTACGTTCTTAACAGTCAGAGATCCTGTAAACACAAGGCACTAGTGTCGGAAATTTTTGATGGCTATAACACAGTATGTAACTCTCTTTCTTGAATGGCTGGGACTGGGAGAAAGGGAAGTTTGCGTCCATCTGTCCCGTTCAACCTAACAACTTACTTACTTACTTTCTTACTTATTGTGGCTCTACATTCCATGTCGGACCAGGGCCTCATCCAACAAACGTCTCCAGCCAGCGTGGGCCCTTGCTAGCTGTCTCCAGTTTCACACGCCAAGTTGGTTCAGGTCCTCTACCACCTGAGTCGCGGTCTTCCTCTTCTGCGATCGTCTTTCCGGGTTGGATTCGAAGACTCTACGAGCTGGAACTTTATTTTCCATTCGCTCAACATGTCCCAACCATCTAAGTCGTTGGACCTTAACTTTTCTGGCTAGGCCAGTGTCGTTGAACAGCTTGTACATTTCTTGGTTGAATCTTCGTCTCCATTATCCATTTATGCAGGCAGGACCAAAAATCACTCGAAGAATTTTTTTCTCAAAGCAGTCCAAAGTGTTTTCATCGGATGTTGTCAAGGTCCATGTCTCTACAACATACATTAGGACTGGGATGAAAAGGGTTTCGTATAGTTGTCCAGGATAGGACTTTACTACTCAATTGCGTTCTAAGTCCAAAGAAGAAGCGATTGGCAAGAGTGATTTTTCTTTTGATTTCAGCGCTGGTGTTGTTGTCTGAGCTAATAGCGGATCCTAGGTAGACGAAGTCGTTATCTATCTCGAAGTTAAATCTGTCTACGTTGATATTTGCTCCAAGACGTCGATATTGGTTGTCCTTTCTTGTTGACAGCATTAACTTGGTCTTGCCCTCGTTAACCGCTAGACCCATCTTCCTGGCCTCCGTCTCAAGGCTCACATATGCTCCACTGACAACACGCTGTGTTCTTCCAATTATGTCAATGTCGTTTGCGTATCCTAGTAGCTGGACGGACTTTTGAAAGATTGTGCCTCTGACGTTGTGGTTTTGCACAATCTTTTCAAGATGTTGACGAAATCGCATGACAGCGCATCGCCTTGTCTTAAACCTTTTTTGACATCAAATGCGTCCGTTAGGTTTTTTCCTACCATGATGGAACGATGAAGAGGTGGTAGGTATCGATTTGAAGTTGTTGGGTCTTCTCCAAGATCTTCCGTAGGTCGAATATTTGATCGATGGTGTACTTTCCGGGTCTGAAGCCATACTGATAAGGACCCATCAGACTGTTGACGAAAGGCTTCAAGGGTTCCCACAGCACGACAGACAAGATCTTGTAGGCGATGTTAAGAAGACTTATACCTCTGTAGTTGGTGCAGTTCAGTGGATCTCCTTTCTTGAGGATCGGACATACGGTTCCATTCGTCGGGCATGCTTTCCTCCGACCAAATGTTGTAGATGAGATGGTGCATGCTCCTAACCAAATCACCGCCAGCAGCTTTGAACAGTTCAGCGGCTGGCCCGTCTGCTCCATCGGTTTTGTTCGACTTAAGTTTAGATATCGCTATCTTCACCTCGTCAATGAAATTTCACAGAAAATAGTACAAAGGCTGAACAATATTCAATTTTCTTCACTCTTACTCAAGCTCTCTTAAGTGAACCAGCAAATATACACAAACAATATGCCTATGAGTAAACCAGCAAACCATAATGTAATTAAGCTACGTTCGTTAACTTTTCGTTAAAATTTTACTAGTGCGGTTTCATTCGCTCATTGATTAAGTGATTTTGACAGCGTAAATAGGCCAAGCCTATTATTTAATATTTTGTTGTTGTATTGAGCAAAAAGTGAGTGGAAAAGCCCTCTTTCGAGCAACTAAGGTAAAATAGTACAACACACTCATCATCCCAGTCTTGCTGTATGGTGCAGAAGCATGGACCTTGACAAAATCGGATGAATGTGCCCTATGCTGTTTCGAGAGGAAAGGTCTTTGAGTCATCTTTGGCTCCGTGTGCATTAGAAATGAACGGCGAAGATGATACAACAGCGAACTTAACGGGTTGTACAACGACGTGGACCTAGTCAAAAGGGTCAAGGTCCAGAGACTGAGATGGCTCGGTAATTTAGAGCGGATGGACACCAATGCTCCGGCCCGGAAAGCCCTCGACACTATTCCCGAAGGATGTAGCAGGATTGGAAGACCGCGACTCAGGCGGCCCACTCAAGTGGAAGATGACCTCAATCAACTTGGAGTGCAAAACTGTAGACTGCTAGCTAGGGACCGAACTGGCTCGCGGAGACCGTTGATTGAGGACCAAGTCAACAACGGACTATAGCGCAACCTTAAGTAAGTAAGTAAAACTGATTCGAACTGGTCTTGAATTCCAGTGGAAGCTAAAATCCATATGTAACAAGCAAATGGTGGTATTTTGTATTACATATATTATACAAGAGGCATTACGTATCACTTGACTTGACGTGCAATAATTAAATTAATTTTATAACCTTTTATAGAGGACCGTAATGTACTTCAACCAAGTTCTGCCATCTACCTGTCAAAACAACAACCTTCTTATCGCTCAAGAAAATAAAACATCCGTCTCCCTCCCTCTCATATGAATTTGACACTTGCACCTGCAAAATTTTTCGATTTTCTTTTGTTCTCATTCCTTTGTGTCAACTGTCAAAATCAAACAAAAGTGAGAGTTGCCAGTGCAAGTGCACTTCATACATACAATTTTGTAATTGTTAGAAGAGACAAGAGAAGAAAGCAGAAAATAAAACGCACAGATTTTTATCAACATTCAATCACCATCGAAAGTTTGTCCAAAATTTAGCATAAATTAATATTTAAATATTGCATAAAAGTGAAAATCCTCTAATTTTATTGTGTGTGAGTGTTTTAATTGAATTTAACAATCATGTGTGGAGGTTTTACGTGCTCGAAAAACGCTTTGATTGCACTCAACATCCTTTATGTGGTAAGATTTTCATGGGGCAGCTGTGATTCCACCCCCAAGAAGTCGCTTTTGTATTGATTTTTCTTTTTCATCTCTAAAGTTTGGGGATTTTTTTTTATGAAAATTGTATTCAAAATAATTTTCTTTTTTATACAGCTTGTGGGCTTCCTGCTCATAGGAGTTGGTGTCTATGCCCGTGCAGCTTCCATTGTTACAAACCTTCCTATAGTCAGCGGAATACTGGCATGTGGTGTTATCCTGATTATGATATCGATGCTGGGACTGGCAGGAGCTGTGAAACATCACCAAGTTATGCTGTTCTTTGTATCCTTTTTAAAGTGCACACGTTACTTTCTACAGATTTGATGTGTAGGATGGAAAGATGAGGAATTGTATTATCTTTCACGAGAGGTCAAATATTAGGTCATTGAAATTCTGATAACGTTTTCACTGTTAAGAGTGTTAATTTGAATGAAATGAGGGAACCTTGAAGAATCAAGAAGAACACGGAATATTTGTTGCTCAGAGTGAGCGGAAGCGGAACATTTCCTTCCCCTTCCAGTAAAGTAGGGATTAGAAAACCAAATTGATTTTTCTGTATGTGTTGTGTTTCTTAGACAATATTATGCAAATTATTTCGTTGAAAGAAAAAGCCACCGCTACGTACAAAGGACATTAAATTAACATTATTTAATCCTAAGCCTTAAACAGATGATTTATAAAAGCGAGAATTACGTAAAAATGAAACAGACTTTTTGTAATTTTGCATGCTTGATAAAATTTCAAGCTTGACTTTGATTAAAAATAACGTTGCGATGGTACCTTCTTCTCCGGCTCCCCATCCATAGGTTAGGTAAGGGGCTAACAGTTGATGTCGCTACCGTCATACTTAGATCAATACAGATCCATTGTGTTACCCGTGAGTATTGCTTACTTACTTATGGTGGCGCTACAGTCCAGGTCGGACCAGGGCCTCACCCAACAAACTTCTCCAGCCAGCTCGGTCCCTGGCTAACTGTCTCCAGTTTCGCACGCCAAGTTGGTTCAGGTCCTCTACCACCTGTGTGCTCCACCGGAGTCGCGGTCTTCCTCTTCTGCGACGTCCTTCCGGATTGGATTCGAAGACTACGAGCCGGAGCATTATTTTCCATTCGCTCAACATGACCCAACCATCTAAGTCGTTGGACCTTAACTTTTCTGGCTAGGTCAGTGTCGCTGTATAGCTCGTACAGTTCTTGGTTGAATCTTCGTCTCCATTCTCCATTAATGCAGACAGTGAGTATTGCTACTCAAGCTAATAAGAAAAACCTACGTGTTCAGTTAATCAAGCCGTTTAGCGAGGCTTTGACGAAGTTGAGAATGTTATTACCTGGTGTACTAGGAAGTTCTTCTAAATCCCCGAAGAAATAGTTGGCGAGCAATTTCCTCCTTCGGTGAGAGAGTGCGGGGCATTGGCATAGAAAGTTCGAAGTGTCTTCATCTGTATAGATCATCTGAACTGATTCTCATCTTTTCCTCATGATATCCTTACAGATAATGTTCGGTAATTATGCTTGCAAGTGTCTATATACCTCAGCGATATGGAGAGAAGTAAAGGTAGTATTCATCCCCAAGGCGGGCAAATGCTCGTATGTCAACCCTAAAGATCTAAGACCTATTAGCCTTTCATCATTCATTCTCAAAACTCTGGAACGATTGATCGATATCCATGTACGTAATAGCATTGATAAGGGGCTATCGATGTCTCAGCATGCTAGCTGCAAAGGGAAATCGGTAGAAACAGTCTTGCATACTCTGGTAAGAACTATCGAATACTCCCTAGAACAAAAGGAATATACTATGGTCGCCTTCCTTTCAACAACGTTGACACATCTGCTATCACTTCCGCTATGACGAATACTCATTCTATGAGTTGATTATCCTGCAGGATATTTTTTGTACGAAAAGGTCTGTCATTAGAGGCACTCCGCAAGGTGGTGAACAGTCCCCTCTGCTGTTGAACATAGTAGTTAACGAACTGCTTATATCCCTCGAGAAGGAAGGCTGTAGAGTGATTGCGTATGCAGATGATGTTGCCATCGCCGTCACAGGAAAACAACCTAATACCCTGAGAGATCTCCTCCAAAACGCACTTGATATGCTCACTAGATGGGCTGATCACTGTGGACTTAATACTAATCCTCAAAAATCAGACCTCGTCCACGGAAATACAAAATTCCAGTAATTGTTCCTCCTCCAATAAGAGGTGTACCACTTAATTTTACCAATGGAGCCAAATATCTTGGTCTGATATTAGACACAAAATTAAGATAGAAACCTAATATTCAAGAAAGGGTTAAGAAAGAGATTACAACGCACTGCATGTCTCTGCATAAGCGGGGCATTGAGAACCACGCCTTCAGCAGCGTTAGAAGCTCTCCTCCATATGACATCCTCGACATCTTCAGCAAACAAGTGGCAGCGGGTACAGCTATAAGACTCAACACCTCATCTCAATGGACCAACAATAATGTGGGACATTTCTCATTTTGAACTTCTTCGGTTCTATACCAAAGTACATGGATTACACCATTCCAAAACCCCAATTTGGGAAAAACTTCCAGGTATCCATTCCATCCAGAGCTGAATGAGAGGACATAAAACTCCTGGATGACAAAAGCATCCATTTTTATACAGATGGATCCAAGACAAATGATGGAGTTCGTAGTGGTGTAACTCAGAAAAGCTTAATCTAAGCCTCTCATTCCGCCTCCCTAATCATTGTAGCGTCTTCCAAGCGGAAATTTTAGCGATCAAAGAGGTTGTCTCCTGGCTAAGAGAAAACGTGATATCAACTTCTGATATCCGCATGTTCTCTACAAGTCAGGCGGCTATTAAATCTCTCGACGGTGTCTCAACCCACTCTCAAACGGCCCTCGATCGTCGATGATCTCTTATGGAGATGGCGCAGCAATTTAATATTCACCTCTGCTGAGTGCCGGGCCAAAGCGACATCATGGGAAATTGTAGAGCCGATGAACTCGCTAAAAATGAAACCGCCCTGAAAGGGAAATGATAGGTATACCAATAGCTACATGCAAACTTTTGCTAAAAGAAACAGCCTTCACGATAACAAGGTCTAGTGGTACAATTTACCTACGTGCGCAGCCACAAAGCTCATATGGCCGTCACTTGACCTAAAGCGCTCTAAGGACTTGTTATCTCAAAGCAGATTTCATATTAGCTCCCTAATAAGTGTCTTCACGGGACACAGTCTTATAGGCATACGACTTGGTGGAGCCTCAAATGACTTCTACAGGAGCTGTATGGACGTGGAAGAAGAGGAAACAATCTCTCACCTTCTCTGCACATGCCCTGCTCTTTCACTAAGACGCAAACTTCATCTGGGAGAATACTTTTATGATAATCCCAGTGAACTAGCGAATATCTTCTTCGCTTTATAAAAAGCTCAAAATGGTTCGACTAGTAAAAAGTAATTCTCTAGACTCATGTGGTATCACAATGGGCCTTTTCTTTTGGCCTAAGTGTGCGGATTCTGTATCCTAACCTAACCTCACCTATTTCTTGCAACTTTACAGACAATAACGGTCTCTAAATAGCAATTTTCGAACACAGTTATATTCCTTAACACACAAACAGTACATGATCATTCTCTTCCTGTTGTTCCTCATCCAATTCTCAATTGCCAGTTCATGTCTGGCTGTTAACTCGCCACAACAACAAGAACTCGCCGAACAAGGCTGGAACAATGTACCCAACTCCATTCGAAAAGAAGTCCAAGACACATTCTTCTGCTGTGGCTTCAATTCAACTTCCATCTCGACCGATGACACCTCATGCGACATCATCAACAAACAATGCTGTGGCGGTTCGTTCGATATGTCCTGCCAGTGTCCACCATGTCTACCAATGCTCGAGGATAAAATCGATTATGCGTTCAAATTGTGCGGTGGTGTTGGAATATTCTTCAGTTTCACTGAGGTGAGTTTGTTTATTATCAATTTCATACTAAAAAACCATTACTAATCCAATAATTTATTTAAAAACGAAAAAAAAAAATGGTCATACTAATTCTATTTTTAACAGTTTGTTGGTGTTTGGTTAACTGTTCGCTATCGAAACCAAAAGGATCCTCGTGGATTGCCAAGTGCTTTCCTATAAAATAGAAAATCTTCTTCTAACTCACCTTCATTTCCTCCACAGTTTTTAACATCGCTTTAAGTTATTAAATACGATAATACGAAGACATAGACAGGTTGATGTTTGAACAGAGGAGACTTCTAATCCCAATGTGTGTGTGTCCTTACAAATTAATCATTTTCCTATGCAAAAGAAAACTAACAAAGCTCCATAAAATTTAATCGAAAGTATTATTTAACTTTGATGAAACATTAACCATTTGTGTTTGTTGTGCTTGTCGCTTGTAAAATTAAGATTTAAGCTTTGAAAAACAAAAAGAATAATTTTAGGGAAGAATAGTTAAGTGTATGTTGATTTTGATTTGTGGCTTCTCGATGGGCGCTTTGATTTGCAAAACAAACAAAACAAATGCTAATTGGAAAAGGAACTCATATTTTCTAGGTGAGATTTCAATATTTTGCTTTTGCGATTATAGATCTTTTTTTCCTTCTTATTTTCTGTTGTGACTCGTTTGTGTTGCTTTTTAAATTTATCCTTATGATTTTTTTTGTCTAAAAATACGTTTATCTACTTGTCCCAATCCTTCCCTGGCGCCACCCACTTCTTCAGGGTCCCAGATGATTCTTCCAACATCACCATAGTCGGCCTGGCCGATGAGTCATTTTCTCTATCTGCACCACAGCCGAGGTCCGGTTCGGGCCTCCTGCAACAAGTTCTTTCACCCTTTTTCGACCGTAGGCCATCTTCCAGGATACAACCTCCACTATTAATTTTACCGCTAAAGACTTTCCTAGCCGGTTCCTCATCGTTAATTCGCGGAAGGCCCGCGTGGAAGGAAAAAAACTCCTGAAAAAAAATGAAATAGAAGCAGCTTTCCTAGAAAGGCAACAGAAAAAGTTAACAAAAGCGGCACTAAAAATAAACAGGATGCTTGAAATCATACCAAAACGAACAACGAAGACGACCAACGATTCCAGCTCAGAAAACACGGTTGAAGAAGTTATGTAGGGAGCTCATAATAATGTGATATCTGGAATCGTCCTTCCTGTCGAACACTCCGAAGTCTCGTCACAACGGATCGATGTAAGTTACTTACTACCTTATCCGGCTCCCAATCAATGTAGGATCTCAGCCTGAAACACAGCAGTCTTCAATCGGGAACGGTTTCTTTCCAGTCGCCTTTACTCTGGCAATTTGACATCCACAGTCACTTGGTCCTTGTACCGGAGGTTCAGTCTCCCTTTCCGTCTCGAGCCTGGAGGTTGCGAAGAGAAGATTTTCTTGGCTGGAGCGTTGTCGTCCATTCCCTCGATGTGGCCGAGATAATATAGTGGTCTTTTCTCAGCTTTCTAGACTACATCCACATCTCGTACAGTTCGCGTTAAACCTTCTATTCCATTCGATTACGTCGAAGAATATTTCTTTCGAAGGTGTCCAAGTACCGTTTGCATTCTTTAACTTATCGTCCAGCACTAGATGCCCGCGCGCTTGAGTGGGGCTGGTAAAATCAAATTCTTGTGTAGCAGGCACTTTGCCTGGAGTGAGGAGTTTTGAACCGAAGTAGCAGCGGTTCGCTAAGGTAATTCTTCTTCAGAGCTCCACTAAGGCGTCGTTTGTGGGACTGATGTTTGTTCCAATTTAGGTGAACTCCTTAACGACATCGAAATTGCTGCTACAAACAGTGACATTTTGTCCTAGGCGGTGAACAGATCTTCTTTTGTGTCCTCATTCACTCTAAGACATCTTCTGTTCTTCAATCGCTGTAAAGGCGTCAAGCACAGCTCTAAGGGAGCGACCGATGAGGTCTATGTCGTCCGCATAGCCTAGGAGCTGGGTGGATTTGTTGAAGATAGTGTTTTCCGTGCTCACACCTGCCTTGCGCACTACCCGCTCTAAAACTATGTTGAAGAAATCACATGACAGTGCATATTCTTGTCTAAACCCAGCGCATGTTGGAAACAACTCGGATGAGCTCTGCACTGCGTATTGTTTAGCGCCATGCGGCACCGCTGGATCAGTTTGTTTGGGATCCCGAATTCAAACAACGCCATCATAAGCTCTTGGCGGTGGATGCTATCATAAGCAGCTTTGAAGTTGATGAAAAGATGGTGGGTTTCGACTTGAAATTCGTTGGTCTTTTCCAGTATTTGTCTCAGTGTGAATATTTGGTCTATCGTTGTTCTGCCTGGCCTAAAGCCACACAATCCGATTATTATGTTGCAGAAAGGTTTAGGACGCTCTCACAGTACGTTGGATAGGATTTTGCATGCAACATTAAGCAGGGATATAACTCGGTATTTGCATGACGTATGATCGCCTTTTTTGAAGATAGACCAAATGGAGCTTATACACCAGTCAGCGGACATGCATTCTTCCTCCCACACTTTATTGATGACCTCGTGTATGCGGTTCATCAGAACACCTCCTCCTATGCCATCCGACCCAGTGTACTTGTTATTTTTTAGCTTTTGCTCTTCCTATCTCTTCTGTGCTGGGGTCTTGCTTCTCTTTCGTCGTTGGCATTATGCGCTTTCAGCAGCTGTTGGAAGTGCTTCTGGAAAACATATACAATTCCCTGTGCTTCGGAGATTAGGTTTCTTTCACTGTTTTGAAGAGCCTGTATCCCGGTTCTCAAAACAGAAGCTAATATACTTCGAAGTTTTAAAGTTGTTCTTGGCCCGTGACTCGTTTGGATCTTTGAGCTGAGAAAGACATCTCATACCTCAATAACACAAACTTATCTCTCCTAAACTTGATGGCAATATGAGACAATGGGCCGTAGGTACAGTATGTATAGGATTGTACGTGCAAAATATACATCCTTCCTAACCCATCCAAATTTTTTTAGGATCTCATGAGGTATGGTATCAAAACGGCGCACTCAGCGCTAATTGTGTCCTACACGGAAGTGGGACAGCTATTTGTACCTGCCATACTTTTGTTTTAAAGATGGCTGGAATGCATTAACAATACATACATTTTTTTTTTATTTAAGTTTTCATTTTTGTTGTCTTGCCTTCTATGTTCACATCTCTGTTAATGTTCATATTTTTTGTCTACATTTTCTGTTGTAATTTTTTTTTAACTTTCTATTTACCTTGATACGAAGCCAATGTTATGTGAAATTCAACAATTTCAGGTTATAGCTGTCTTCATAGCTCGTCACTACAGAAATCAGCATGATCCTGCCTATTTGCCAGCTCGCGCAGTGTTTCCCACCAGGGGCTATATCTACTAAACACGAAGCAATAAAAAGCCCTTTTGTATTTCTGCAAAACAAACATCCACCGGAAGTACTTCGTCATGTTTTTATTTTATGACTTGCTTTAAAGTTATGCAGAAAGAACAAAACACCGAATCTGTTTTTGACGAAATCGACAAAAAAAAGGAAATCCTTTCCCAAAAGGCTGACAACGGACTCTACTAATTATTGCTCTTGATTAAAATTTACAAATTTCTGAGATTATTTTACTGTTATTTTGTGTTTTAAAAAAATAGAAAAATATTTTTTTTTGTTAAAATTAAGTTTAGGGAAATGTGTGCGTATTTTTATGGCAGCTTTTTGTCTCAAATGTTTTTTTCTTTTTTTATATAATTTTTAGGCCGTGTGCGAATTGGGTTAGAAATGGTTAAAACTTGACGTTTGGTTAAATTTTGACAGTTCGCATTGATATGCGCAAAATAGTCGTAAAAATTTAGGTGACTAGCTTAAAGCTTTGGCATGTCGAATCTTTTAAGTCACACTAATGTTCGACTATTTTGGCAATGTAAATTCGCTAGCGTATCGATGATAATTGTGAAATGCATTTTTATTTAACCTGCCCCGCAGCTAGTCTAATTTTTAACACATTTTTAAGCGAACTGTCAAAATTTAACCAAACGTCAAATTTTAACCACTTTCTAACCCAATTCGCACACGGCCTTAATATTAAAAATCATAAATTGTTGTTCCTTTATTTTAAAAAGTAAAATATCTGCCTAAATAGTCACAGAGAGATTACAATAATAAATTATAAAGTGTGTGTTTTTGATGTATGTGTACCTTCATTCTATCCCGAATAGCGAACAAATTAACTTTCAATATTAGTTGCTACGTGTTTACCTATAGAATAGCTATCAACAAGAATATGAAACAAAAAATGGCAAGTCTCAGAATTGTTAGGTGTGTGTTGTGTAGTATCCTGATTTCGCTATAAACAAAAATATTATGTAATATCGTAAAAATAGGTTTTTATCAAAAACTTAAAGCATAAAAATTGCTTTTAAAAAAATTATACACATCACAAAATATATTTAAATCAAAAGACACGTTAAATTTTGACAAACCAGAAAACATAACCTATAACACAAATGAAAAAAACATAAATAAAATAATGTAATAATTCTTTGTATTCCGTGCTGTGATTGAAATATAACGTCTTTAAAGTAAATCGGAATTTGAGTTTTATTAACGGACAAAGTCGCGAGGCTTCTCAGAGTTGTGGTGAACATTGTCCAAAGGTAGAGATTTTGGTCGCCGATTAAGCAAGCTTTCGTTCAGGAAAATTTAATTGTTATTGTTGTAAACGGACGGATACACTGATGACGACCCAAGCAAATGTATAAAGGACAACGAATTTCGGATATATACGTGGAATGTAAGGTCCCTTAATACACCGCGTGCCGCCGAACAGTAAGCGGAGACCCTCAGACTCAGGCAAAAAGTCTTAAGCTTCAAATACGTGAGCGAACGCATCACAACAATCCGAATCAAGGCTAAATTCGGCAACATTAGCCTAATATGTGCGCATGCCCCCACAGAAGAGAAAAAGGACGACACTAAAGACGAGTTCTACGAGCGCCTTGACATAACGTACGAGCAATGTCCTAGCTATGACATTAAAATTGTCCTCGGCGATTTTAACGCAAAGCTGGTGGAACAGTCGGAAAGCACAGCCTGCACGACACCACTTCCGATAACGGATTCAGGCTGATCGATTTTGCTGCGGGGCGAAATGTTGTGGTAGCAAGCACCTGGTTCCCTCATCTCAACATCCATAAAGGTACATGGAGATCTCCTGATCAATCAACCGTCAACCAGATTGATAACATTGCGATCGACGGAGGGCACTTGTCAAGCATTTTAGATGTTCGAACTTTCCGAGGAGCTAACATCGACTCGGACCACTATCTCGTCGAAGATCCCGACAACGGCCAAAACAAGGAAATGCTGCAAGAAAATTCGACGTCGGGCCGCAAGAGATCGCCAGATCCTTCTCTGATGGAGTGTCAAGTAACCTCTTAAGGAGGCCTATGCCGCCAACATCAAGTATCGAAGACCAGTGGCAACATTGCCAGAAAGCAGTTAGAGATGCCGCCTCTAATGTGATGGGTTTCACACAACCACCAAAACGAAACCCCTGGTTTGACGAAGAATGCAGGGAGGAGACAAGCAGGAGGCATACAAAGCGGCGCTGCATAGAAGGACAAGAGCTGCTCGTGAGCTCTAAGAGCGAAAGAGGAGAGAGGAACGCCGGCTTCTCAGGAGAAAAAGGAGAGAGCATGCCAAGCGTCAGATCGAGGATGTTGAGAGAGCCAACAGCAGGAATGAAATTCGGAGGTTTTACCGAAATGTTAAACAGCTGGCTAAAGGTCATCGAGCAAGATCCGATGCCTGCAGAGATAAACAAGGGAACATCATAGTAGAATTCCAATAGATTTGGGAAGACCACTTCTGTAGATTGTATAACGGTGACGACGAACAAAACACCGCTGTCAGACAGGAGCCTTTCATCGGACACGATGATAGCCAACAATTCCGTGAACCCGACCTAGCAATATCACGGCTGAAATCCAACAAAGCCACTGGAGCAGATGGACTAGCTACTGAGTTGTTCAAAGCAGCAGGCGACGAGCTAGATAGGAGCATGCACCCAATTATCTGTAAGATATGGTTAGAGGAATGTATGCCCGATGAATGGAACCTCAGCATTGTTTGCCCGATCCTGAAAAAGGGAGATCCTCTAAACTGCGCCAACTACAGAGGAATAAGTCTACTAAACATCGTCTACAAGATCCTCTCCGCCGTAATATGTGAACGTCTGAAGCCTTTCGTCAACAATCTGATTGGTCCTTATCAATGTGGCTTCATGCCAGGAAAGTCAACCATCGACCAAACTTTCACGTTGCGGCAGATCCTGGAAAAGACGTATGAACTCCAAATCGATACCCATCACCTCTTCATCGATTTTAAGGCCGCGTATGATAGCATCTACAGAGACGAACTGTATAAAACCTCTTCTGTTTTCATTTTACTTCTAATCATGTTTTCTCCTTTTCCGCAGTAGAGTTCCGGTCCTTATACCTTAAACCCCGACATGTCCAGGTATCCAATGAAGAGTTACTTTGTAACCTAACCAGAAGGTTGAAAGTCCAGCGACTCAGATGGCTCTGCTATATAGAGCGGATGGACACCAATGCTCCGAACCGGAAAGCCTTCGACACCATTCCCTTAGGGACGAAGAAGTAGAGGAAGACCCTGAATCAGGTGGCGCCCCCAAGTGGAAGAAGACCTCAATCAAATTGGATTGCAAAACTGTAGACTTTAGCGCCACCTTTAGCAAGTTAGAGTAAGTAGTAAAAAAAAGGAAAAAACTATAATAATAACTAGCTGACCCCGCGAACCTCATCTCGCCTCCCTTCAGATCAACTCCAGAATAATAATGTAATGTAAATTTTGTCAAAATGCAATGTTATTTCTAATTCAATAAATTGTTTCGCTCATGATAGAACCCTTAGCTTCACATATTCGTTTCCAGATTCACATCCCTCCTTTTTGGATGTGGAACTGCAACGGCAAAATATGATAAGCTGACTAAACAGCTTTGTACAATGGAGAATTAAAAACCGTGTAGAGTTTAATGCTTCTAAAACCTAATGCTGTCTTGTATCGTTGTAGCGAGATATACCCCCCTTGCCACTGTCCATGAGTGGCACTTGCATCAATGAGACCGAACATCTCCAGATTCTCGGTATGTGCATCACTGACCACCTCTTGTGTCAGCACATACGCGATCTCGCCAAAAATGCCGCAAGATTTTTGGGTTTCTTAAGACGGTTCTGGCTATTATATCTTTAAACACTATATCCGTCCATAGCTTGAGTAAAATTCACATCTCTGGGCTGGTACTCCAGCTACTTTCTTAAGCCTCTTGGAAGGAATACAAAAAAGAGCTGTAAGAATGATTAGTGATAGAGAGATCACTGATTCATTTACCCCTTTAGACCACCGTCGTAACGTAAAGTATCACTCCTTGTTCTATCGCTAATTTTACGTTAATTGCTCTAGTGAAATAGCCAGTTGCATTCCTCCCCTCAAACAAATCGGCAATAATACTCGCGCTTCTAGGAATGCCTATCAGTTTACCCTCGAGCCCAACTTCGGACGCACTCCCAAGTATAGAGAATTGTTCTTTAGCCGAGTTTGGAAATCTCTTCCACACTCTGTCTTTCCCAGTCATTACAATGTTCAAGAATTCAAGACCAATGTACACCTACACCTCCTTTCCAACCCATTCCCTTCTTTAATGCACTCACTGTGTCTCTGGCATAAAAGGGTATAAGAAATCCCTTGAGTGGGTGCAAATTATAAAAAATAAATATGACTTATTTGAATCCAATTGATGATTATGATGACGATGAGGATGACACACTGTGGCGTATGAGTGCTTTCTTATATTTTTATGATAAAATAACGATTCCGTTTGTAAGATAGAAAAGTAACCTATAGCTTTCCCCTTGTTTCAAGCTACCTCCCATCAATGTATAGCCAAATCCGTTCAACCGTTCTTAGAAATTACTAACATGGAAAAACAGCGTCTAACGGAACGGGGCTGTTAGTATGGCTGATTTATGGTTCTAAACCATTTAGGCCTAAGGCACCACCCGAACGTTTACAAAAAAAAAAAAAAAAAATCGTTCAAATCGGTCTTGCCGTTTAGTAGGAATTCAGTGACATACACACGTACAGTAAAATTTCATATATAAAGATAAGAGGTATATTTTAAGTTTGCCAACATTATTTGGATGAGAGAAACCCTTGTTTTGAACTTGATTTAAACATAAACAAAGACCTCCATATGCATAACTACTCATTTTGAAGAAGGGCACGCGTCACGATTTAGCTGTGATGTTGTTGTGGTCAGATTATAGAAAAATAAACAAATTGCGAAGCTAACAAAGCCACTGACTTATAAAAACTACACAATGATTCGAGTGCACGCTTTTGTTTGTTTTGTTAGTAAAACGTTGAGATAACAAACAGATGAATGCGATAGAAAAATAATTGCTCTACGCTCAATTTGACGTAGGTACATTTATTATGAACAACTGCTGGGTAGTAGGGTTGAGTAAATTCAGCTTCCTATTATTGGTCGCATGATACAGTGACACACTTACTGGCAGAGTATTTTGCAATCCAAACAGGAAAGCTTCTTCTCTGGAAAGCAAGGTTGTCCTTTATGGTAGCAAAGCAACGGATCTCGGCAATATTTGATCCGATTATGAAACAGACACAAAACCGCTAAACAAACCAAACCTATTAAAACTTACCTTTAATTCTTACCTTCTTAAGGTGGCGCTACAGTCCGTTGTGGACTTGGGACTCAATCAACAGTCTCCGCCCTAGCTAGCTGTCTCCAGTTTTGCACTCCAAGTTGATTGAGGCCACCTTCCATTTGAGTGCGCCACCTGAGTCGCGGTATTCTTCTCCTCCCACGTCCCTCGGGAATAGTGTCGAAGCCTTTCTATGACGGAGCATTGGTGTTCACCCGCTCTAAATGACCGAGCCATCTGAGTCTCTGGACCTTGACCCTTCTGGCTAGGTCCATGTCGTTGTAAAACGCGTAAAGTTCACTGTTATATCTTCTTCGCCATTCGCCTTCAATGCACACGGGGCTAAAGATGACTCGAACAACTTTCCTCTCGAAACAGCCTAAGGCAAATTCATCCGATTTTGTCAAGGTCCATGCAGCACTGGGATGATGTGGGTGTTGTAAGGTTTTACTTTAGTTGCAAGAGAGAGGACTTTTCTATCCTATTGCTTTCTTAGCCCAAAGAAACAGTGACTAGCAAGAGTTATTCTTCATCTGCTCTCGGCACTGGTGTTATTGCCCGTGTTTATAGCTCGTTGCCAACCTTGATGGATCAGCGTGTGTTCTCCATCGTCATTTTGTACAAGCGAAGGAGCTTGCCAGGGATGCCAAAACTAGACATAGCTTTATACAGTTCGTCTCTGTAGATCCTGTCATACGCGGCCTTAAAATCGATGAAAAGGTGGTGGGTATCGATTTGGAGTTCATAGGTCTTTTCCAGGATCTGCTGCAAAGTGAAAATTTGGTCGATGGTAGACTTTCTTGGCCTGAAGCCACATTGATAAGGACCAATCAGATTGTTGACGAAAGGCTTCAGACGTTCACATATTACGGCAGAGAGGATCTTGTAGGCGATGTTAAATACACTTATTCCTCTGTAGTTGGCGCAGTTTAGAAGATCTTCCTTTTTCAGGATTGCGCAAACAATGCTGAGGTTCCATTCATCGGGCATGCATTCCTCTGATCATATCTTACAGATGCGCATTGCGCATGCTCCTATCTAGCTCGTCGCCTGCTGTTTGGAACAGCTCGGCAGCTACACCATCTGCTCCAGCGTTTTTACATTTTCTTGGAGTGTATTCGTCCGTTTCCGAGGCCTGTTGTTGCTTTGCAACTAAATGCTTTTCTACGTAGTCTGGAAGTCACCCCTTGATGTTTGATTTCAGCGCTGGTTTTGTTGTCTGAGTTGATAGCGGATCCTAGGTAGACAACGTCCTTAACTACCTCGAAATTAAATCTGTCTATGTTTTTTTTCCGACCATGATGGAACAGCGTGAACATTCCATTGTCATCTTATACAAACGGACGAGTTTCTCTGGGATGCCAAAACTAGACATTGCTCTATATTATTGATCTCTAAAGACGCTGTCATACGCGGCCTTGAAATGGATGAAAAGGTGGTAGGTATCGTTTGAAGTTGCTGGGTGTGACAAGATCTTATAGGCGATATTAAGAAGACTTTATACCTCTGTAGTTGGTGCAGTTCAGGGGATCTCCTTTTTTGTGTATCGGGCATACGATGCTGTGGTTCCATTCATGGGCATGCTTTCCTCCGACCAAATTTTTGCAGATGAGCTGGTGCATGCTCCTTACCAAATCATCTCCAGCTGCTTTGTACAGTTCGGCGGCTAGCCCGTCTGCTCCAGCGGCTTTCTTCGACTTAGTTTAGATATCGCTATCTTCACTTCGTTCATGTCGGGTGGGTGGAATTGTTGGCCTTCTGCACCCAAATCGAATGGTTCTGTATTGCTGACGGAGTTTTGGTCGTCATCGCCATTATACAGCTTGGAAAAGTGGTCTTTCCATATCCTCAGCACTGACTGCGGTTCTACTACGATGTTCCCATGATGGTCTCTACAGGCTTCAGTTGGGGGTGTATAAGCCCTGGAGGTATGTTTCACCTTTTTTTAATACTTTCGAACCTCGTTCCTGTTGTCACATCGCTCTATCTCCTCGAAAGCGCGCTTCTCATGCTCCCTTTTTTTCTTTCTGAGAAGTTTATGCTCCTCTCTCCTTTTCTGCTCGTAGAGCTCACGTGTCCTTCTTTTGCAGCGCCGCTTTGTTTGCATCTTGTTTAGCTGCATGTGCGCCGGCATTCATCGTCAAACCAGAAGTGCGTTTTTGCGCTGACGATAGTTGACTATAGTTTTTATGTCAAAAAGAAAATGGTTGATGTGTCATAGTTGAAATAGTTAGAAATAGTTGAAATCATCCAAAAACGCTTTTTAGTTAGGTTTGGTTGATCTGTCAAACAAGAAAAAAAAAAACAAATCTTTTGAGGTTACATTTTTATTTTCTTTTGATCATAACAATTTTTGCTGCTCTAAATTTATTTCAAAAATTCAAGAATGATCTTGATATGGTAAGATTTTAAAGCCAATTGAGATGAGAAAATATTTATTTATTTTTGAACAACCCACAGCAAGAAAAGAAAAGAGAAAGAGACTGAAGACCACCCTCCATAAAGAAATCTTCAAGCTGTTCCAAGTAAGCCAGCTCCTGATATTCTCCTAATTGCGGCTCCCAGATTCAGTGAAAAACTCTCAATACCAATATCTAGTTCGTGATTTTATATAAATAAACGAAAAAAGTCTTTATTCTCCGAAACTAATTAAATATTTTTTATTGCTGACAGACAAACATAAAAACAATGAATTCAAATATGTATGCCGATTTCGTCCTTCAATCATTAATTTGGGTTTCCTTATGCTTGACTTCTGCGGGAGCGTCATTGAGCTTCCTCTCCAAATTGTCCTTTTCTCCTGTGATCTTCGTAATTTTCTCCCCAGTCAGCTCCATTCACCGCTGCGTCAATTTCTTCTCATGCAGAGTAACTTCCATTTGCCGTTCCTGCGGACTGACGTTCGACAATCATTATGCTCATGGGCAGTGGCCAACTTATCCTCCAAAACCATGTCCATGTCCTCGAGTTTTTCGATGACTTTTTGTAAACTAACCGAACGTAGACGCTGACTGTTTTGGCCATCTTTGGCAGCCTGCAAGTCGCCACGCAGTTGCAGTTGAAATAGGAGTGTTTGCGGATTGCAGTATAGCCAATTCGATTGGAAGGGTTTGTGACCGGTAAGAGAATGATTCTTGAAATTGGTGCTGAATTTTAAGCCACTTGGAAATGCGATCATTTCCTTGGTGTGTATCTCCTCGTAGTGACTGAGGATTTTCAGTTTGACTCGTGAAGCTTTAAAATTTGTAAGGGGAACCTTATTTTCTTTATATTTTTGAAATTAAATATTTTAAATTGAAGACGAAAAGAAATCTTTTGATTGGAATTAAATTTGCGGCGGCACGGATACGGACAACTACGACGGTAAAAAATGCACGAACAGAATGTTTTTTTTTTTGAGTCATTAAAAACACCATTAAACAGAAAAAAAAGACTTTGACACATCAACCATTTTCAACTCACCTCCTGAGTAGAGTTGGGAATAGTTAGAAATAGTTACAATTTGACACTTTAACACTGACCGCAAAAACGACAATTGTGGTTACGAAACGTAACTATTGGCGTGCAAAAACGAGAAATAGTCAACTATAGTCAACTATAGTCAGCGCAAAAACGCACTTCAGGGGTTTCGTTGTGGTGGCCGTGTAAACCCTAGCACTTCAGAGGCGGCATCTCTGATGGCTGCTTGGCAGTGTTGCCACTGTTTCTCTCTATATGCTGGCAGCAAAGGACTTCTGAGGAGATTTTCGGAGACACGACGGGACACTGTTTGATGTCTAATTTCCTCCTAGCATTTTCGCGTGTTACCCTTGATCGGGATATCCGCATTCGTACCTTGGCTACAACAAGGTAGAGGTCCGAGTCGATGTTGGCACCTCGGAATGTGCGGACATCTTGCATGCTAGAGAAGTGTCGTGCGTCGATCGCAATGTGATCAATCTGGTTGACGGTTAATTGGTCAGGAGATTTCCATGTTCCCTTGTGGATATCGAGATATGGGAATCGCGTACTTGGTACTATTACGTCTGACCCCGCAGCGAAGTCGATTAGCCTAAATCCGTTATCGGAGGTGGTGTCGTGTAGGCTATGTCGTCCGATTATTCCACCGAAGATTTCTTCTCTACCCAGCGGAGCAAAGTTCATAAGTAGGCCAGGACCATCCCATCGAGTTTCTTGGAAGGCAGTTTATATCTGCTTTATAGCAGTCAAAGGGCTTCCGCTAGTTGTTCGACTACACGTGGCCTGTTAAGGGACCTAACATTCCATTTGAAAACCGACATTCGTTGTCCTTAAATATTTTGCGTGGGTCGTCATCATAAATTTCCGTACGTATCGGAGGCTTGTTGGTGTTTCGGATCTATCTCTTCTTTATGTGGCCGGGCAGTCACCCCGATGCACGACCCCCAACCAGGAGGGCCAGGTCTTTAGTTTAACTCTAAGACGAAGAACCGGCCAAACCGCTCCTTATAGGCCTTGGCTGCGAATATGTCGTAGTAGCCCTATAAGGTGTTCACTAAGTAGTTCATCCTGATGGAGAGTAGGAGTTGATAGACAGAGGTTTTAGTGGACGCTTGTGTCCACTTGAATGCACGTGTCCACCCTTCACACGCCACCGTTGATTCCAAAAAATAAACTCATTCGCTGCCGTCCCTCGATCGGAGTGCATTGGTGGAAACACTCCTTCGTTGGTAGTAGTAACAGCCTACTCCGCTTCGACCTGTCGACCATGGGAGGCCCTTCTGCGAAAACAAATTTCGCGATCGCATAGCTCTAAGCTTCATAGTAGTAGTTACCGTAAGCCGCTCCGAGATCCGCCACGTCAAGGCTTACCTTTAATGCAATATCTTAAATTTAAATGGAAGGTTCCTTTATGCCGTGAGTAAAATGAATTGATTTGATGGTCCACATAAGTAAATTGAAGCATTGGAAATGCAATTTAATCATGGAAGCGTAGGAGATAACAAAATGTTATCGTCGCCAATTCCGTTGAACTTCCAAACAAAGATTAAAATAGCCAAGTTCTCGGACTAATGATAATTTTATTAAATACAAAAAAGAATTCTTAAAATAATCTCTACAGCATCCTGGTCGCTACTAATACATGCATTCATAATCATTTATATGACTTCAAAGTGTGCTTATTTAATAAACAAGATTCATGTTTGCGAAAGTGCAAAAATTATCGAATATAACAATAACTTTTCCAGCATTGCAATTATTGCTACTTAGAATGTGAAATAATTTCAAAATTGCTCAATGCCTTCCTACAAAATAGTCGTAATGTAGTCAAGAACACGTTTGTCACCCAAAATTGACATGTGATCGGCTTTTGGCAACTCGAGCATCGTTATGTTTGGTCTCTGGTAGTCCTTCCAGTACATACATGCTTTCAGAGATCTAGCATTCACTGTGCCATCGCCATCACCTTTGATCAGAGTCGGAGTCTCGTCGATTAGATTATCCTTCTTGTAGACCAGTTTCTCGACAGTTGGCACTTGGGAACCATACAGGCAATGTAGTTCGACGTCGGGCGGAGCAAAGTTCAGCGAGTATTTGATGTTGTCTTTGCGCATTTCCCAGCCCTCTGGGAAGTCAATGTCGTTGAAGAAGTCTTGCAGTGAAGAAACAGTGTATTTTCGTGACGGTGTTTCGACCAGAGCTTCTGAACTTTTCCAAAACAGTGGCGATGGCAGAAGGAAAGCCGTTGATGGCGTTGAAATTTGTTGCTCCCTCATGATCTTTCCGCTCAGGGCGAATGAATCCAAATCGTCACCGATGGCATAGACTTTGACTGCCTTGGCGCTCCCAGCCCAAGCACCAGCTAAACTCACAATTCTGGCAACGTACTTGGATTTCCAAGATTGCGTTTGGTTCTGCAAGAAGACCAACGTCATGGGACTCCCCATGCTGTGGGTGATGAAAGTGATTGGAGTTTTGTCGTTCATATCATACGCGTACTCAACCAGATGCTTAAGATTACCAAACCAGTCGGCATTCTCATTTGGCGCCTTACGGAAGTCGTATGGAGCTCCAAAAACGTTTCGTTTGCGTTCGTAGCCAAGAGCCACAAGTTGGTCGCCAATTACATTGAAATAGCTACCAGATTTGGCACGAGTGGGATCGATCCATTCGACAACGTTCGAATCGCCCCATCCGGGAATGCGAATTTTAACCCCGGGAGTGTTGTGTGACGTTCGCGTTATGTTGTCATACTGTAGTTTAACGTTTTCTATCCAGCACCCGATGACCAGCGGGACAAGTTGCTCCAAATTCAACCAAATATTGAACCAATCGGAATGTTTAACACAATAGAGATGAGCACTGGACGTTTTGTTGAGTTGTGCGTCGAGTTGATTGCCTCCATCGCCCGGTACAAATATTACAGGTGATAGTTTCTTTCTTTCATTAGACTCTAGCGACCTTGAATACACTTGCACAATAGTTATAAACCCGATAAGAAGTATTAGCAATTGTTGTTGTTTTTCTTTCATATTTGTTGGCTCAAAAACAACTTAATTATAATTTAACTTAAGCCTAAAAACAAGCGATAAGAGTGAAATTCGTGTGACCTAGTTGTTTGTTTAAATTAGAATCGCGAAACTATTAAATTCAAGAACTTTTGACCACTCTCAGCGCCAATGACCGACCGACACCCGAGACGGCAAGTTTTTCTTTGTTGATTTGATTTCGGTTCTACTTTTTTGTGCAGTGATAAAAAACAACATAGAAAAATGACACTTGAATTCAGTGTTGCCATGGAGTAGAAAATGATACTTTTTAATACCTTGCTAGTTTACTAATACAGTTGTGATGCAGATAGCAGCAAATGACAGTGCTTCCTTCCAGGGATTGATAATAATTGAACAACGGTATTTCTTCGATAGCCTAAGCAAAATACATAGACCAAGGAGATTTACAAGATAGAGAATTATTTCATGAATTTTACCAAACTTATTCTTTAATAGTGATCCATGAGGTCCTGATCAATAGACTAACATCCAGCAAGGAAACCTGACCATTCTGCATTTGCTGACTTCTATATGTTGCCTTAAGTACGGTTTTGGCAACTTGCGCGCGCCACCTGAGTCTTGGTCTTCTTCTTCCGGGTCGTCCTTCTTTGGTGGATTCGAAGACTTTACGGACCGGCGCTTTGGTGCCCATCCTCCTCCATTCACCGTTGATGGAAGCAGGACCATATATCTTGCGGAGAACTTTTCTCCCGAACTGGAATGAGGCGCTTCCATCCGTTTTGGACAGGGTCCATGCTTCTGCATCATATAGCACGACGGGGATGATAAGGGTCTTACAAAGCGTCATTTTAGTTGTTTGGGAGAGGGCTTGCTTTCTTAGCCCAAAGAACAGCGATTGGCAAGATAATTCTACTCAAGATGCTGATGTCACTGTTCGTGTTGATAGCAGAGCCAAGGTAGACAAAGTCTACTAGCACGAAATTATATGCGTCTATCGTGACTTTTGACCAAGACGTTGTTGTTGGGTGTCCTTTCTTTATTACACCATATGCCTTGTTAAGTCATCATTGACTGTCAAACCCATTATTTAGCCTCTGTCTGCACCTGTATACTCACAAATGCACTATTGACAATATTGACATCACACTGTATTCTCCCAATCATATCAATATCGTCGGCATACGCGAGTAGTCGTACAGACTTCTGGAAGATAGTGGCTCTAGAGTTGATGGCAGAAAGAAGTCGCATGACAATGTATCACCTTGCTCTGATAGAGCAGTTTGAGTTCTCCAATAGTCATCCTGTTCAGACGAGTGAGCTTGGTAGGGATGCCAAAACAGGACATGGCTTTATACAGTTCTTCTCTATAGATCTATAGATGCTGTCATATACGCGGCCTTAAAATCGATAAAAAAGATGATAGGTGTCGATTTGGAGCTCTTTGAGTTTTTTTCCAAGATCTGCCGTAATGTGAATGATCGATGTCTTTAGTCTTTCAACATCTCAATCGGTCGCTTTTCATACCTGCCTGTCTTCCTCATCAAACCAGAGAAAGCATCCCTAATGGCATCCTAGCAATTCTGCCACTGATTCGCAATACTCGATGCTCGCTATAGCGGACTTCTCATGAGGTTACTTGACACTCGATCGGAGAATGACGTTGCTATTCTAGCCGTCCAACGTCATACCTTCTTCAAGCAATTTCTGTTTTGGCTTTGGTTGAAATATCCGTTGTACTACCTTGGCGCATACCTATTAGGTTTATGATGTCGATTTTATCCTTGATGCGGATTGTCGTAAGGCGGTCGTTGACGGCAGCACCTAAGCCTGCCTCCAGTGACGAAGCCCCAATCACACAGACGCTGTTGTTGTTGTTCTCTGTAGCAGTCCGTAGTAAATTTCGCAGTTTTTCATCCTCCTTTTGCCAAACTCATCCCATCGATGGCGGTTATATCCGCTTTATAACGGTATAGGGCCTCCGCGAATAGTAAGACTGCACGTGGTCTGTTAAGGGACCTAACATTCCATGTGCAGATCCGAATCTCGTTGTCATCATCAGTCATCAGTTAATCAGTTCCGTTTTTGTTGTTTTTTTGCGATTGGGAAGTCATTTCAAAGCACGACCCTCAACCTGGACGACCAGGTAATTTTTTTAACTCCAAGTGCAAAGAGCCGGGTAAACCGCTCCTTAACAGCCTGAACTCCAAATATGTCGAAGTAGCCCGTATATGGTGTTCACAAAGTAGTTCAATTCTTACGCTTACTTACTTACTTAAGATGGCGCTACAGTCCGTTGTGGACTTGGGCCTCAATCAACAGTCTCCGCCAGCCAACTCGGTCCTTAGCTAGCTTTCTCCAGTTTTGCACTGAAAGATGATTGAGGTCGTCTTCCACCTGAGTGCGCCACCTGAGTCGCGGGCTTCCTCTCCTCCTACGTCCCTCGGAATAATGTCGGCTTTCCGCGCCGGAGCATTAGTGTCCATCAGCTCTAAATGACCAAGCCATATGAGTCTCGGACCCTTCTGGCTAGGTCCACGTCGTTGTACAACCCAATCCACTTCAATGCACGTGGCCAAAGATGACTTGAAGAACTTATTTCCTCTCGAAACAGCCTAAGGCACTTTCTTCCGATTTTGTCAAAGTCCATGATTCTGCACCGTACAGCAGGACTGGGATGATGAGTGTGTTGTACAGTTTTACCTAAGTTGCTCGAGAGAGGGCTTTTCCACTCAATTGATTTCTTAGCCCAAAGAAACAGTGATTAGCAAGAGTTATTCTTAGTCTAATCTCGGCGCTGGTGTTATTGCCCGTGTTTATAGTGGAGCCTAGGTAGACAAACTCCTCTACTACCTCGTAGTTGTATGCGTCTATTGTGACGTTCTGTCCGAGCCGTCGGTGTTGGGTGTCCTTATTCGAAGACAGCATATACTTCGTTTTTCCATCATTTACCGCTAAACCCATTTTTGCCGCTTCTGTCTCAATTCTCACAAAGGCGCCATTGACATCACACTGTGTTCTTCCCAATATATCCATATCATCGGCGTACGCAAGAAGTTGAACAGATTTTTGGAAGATTGTGCATCTGGTGTTGACGGTGGAATTCTGCACCATCTTTTCAAGAACGATGTTGAAGAAATCGCACGACAGTGCATAGCCTTGTCTGAATCCTTTTTTGACGTCGAAAGATTCCGTTAGCTCGTTGCTTACCTTGATGGATCAGCGTGAGTTCTCCATCGTCATTTTGCACAAGCGAACGAGCATGGCAGGGATGCCAAAACTAGACATAGGTTTATACAGTTCGTCTCTGTAGATGCTGTCATACGCGGCCTTAAAATCGATGAAAAGGTGGTGGGTATCGATTTGGAGTTCATAGGTCTTTTCCAGGATCTGCAGCAACGTTAAAATTTGGTCGATGGTTGACTTTTCTGACCTGAAGCCCCATTGATAAGAACCAATCAGATTGTTGACAAAAGGCTTCAGTTTAAAGGATCGCCCTTTTTCAATTATTCCGCTGCCGCCTGAAAAAAGAAGAACTGCCTCAGTGGAAAGCACTCTCCCCGCATTGTCAGTGAAGCAGATGCGTGGCTAGAAATTTCAAACAGGATATAATTAATCAACGAAATTCAGAAAATACCCTCAAGACAGAACAGAAATAAAGCGTTTGCAATGGTTTTGGCAGTGTGGAAGAAGAACAACAACACAATAGCGAGTGTGTCGAAACCATTAAAGACTCTAACTACAGTACTTGTGCAAAAGAAATGTTTCCGCCTTTAATTGAGGGTTTTTTGCCTGCTCCGGCGGCGTTGGGTTGGTACCCTACTTTCATATGAAAAAAAAAACACTGTGGGGAATGATTTAGTTTCACATTTCTTAAATAAGTCAAATAATTTTGTATAAAGGAAATTTCTGGTTTTATTTTCGGATTTCAGTTAACGTTCGATATCAAATTTGGGTTAGTCAAAACTCGGAACTCCACTTGAATTCCATGGTAAGGTATAAATCCGTCGTACTGGTTAAGCACTTCAAAATCTCTCTCATGTATTGTGAAGGTGTAAACGTGTCCCTGGCCGTGCGGCCGGAAGCCCATTACCTGCCATTGGTCCGTGCGTATTCTGTTGTCGTATTGAAATATTGAATGCAAAAATTCGTCCTTGAACACCAAATCTCCGGGTACGTAAGCTTCGACGACAATGTTTACGTTTCTCGGCGGCATAAATGTGTCAACAACGCCGACATTAGGACTTTGTTCAACAACCGGATCGTACGACCTCTCATTGTGATATCGCTGTGGTTCTGCCATCGACATAGACCTGTTGGCTACTGGCGATTTATAAGAATCGTCTATATTTGCCTCTTTTTTTGGTCTCCTGGAGACTCTGTTAGAACCATTTTTGTTATCATCATCAAATTCACATACGATTTCGGCACCTTCCCAAGGCGGTGGCATCCTTTCAACCATGTCAGCTAGGCATTCAGCCGAGTGCTTGTCGACAGCATGTAAACGATATATTCCACTAACCCAACTGCTTCGCTCGAATTTTGGGCTGATGTCTTGATCAGACATTAGATCCCGGTACATCATTTCGAAGAGGGCATTAAGCAACTTTGTCTTGTTACAATTGTCAACTTTTCCATGGGCGGTTGCCCTATCATAAACCGTTACGAGAATTACCATATTTTTTTAAGTTAAGCAATTATTAAGGATGTAGAATTATGAACTAATTGAAATTGAAACCACTAACGAATTTGAAAAATGTTTGGATTTTGTTTCAACCTTTTGCTTTTTTTTCTTTTCTAGAATGCGAAAATTTAAAGCACACGCCAAAAAAGTAGAAGAAGTAGAAACGTCAAATGGGACTTAAAACTGACAGTCTTAGAACAGAGGTGTCGTTTCTGATTAAGGTAAGTACAAGAGTACTAAGGAGAACAGTAACAATATGGGTATTCCAAAAAATTGAAAATATCGTATTTTTGATTTCTTCGAATCGAAAACAATTGCTTGTGTTACTTGCCACTGAACTCTCCTAAGGAGTAAGTAATAGCTATCATTGTTTTCTTCAATAACAACAATGTCCGGAAGTTTTATGCCGTATGCGAATTGGGTTAAAACTTGACGTTTGACACTTCTTATTGAGTAAAATGTGTTACTAGCTGTGGAACAGGCTAAATTTAACCAGTATTTTTAACGCAATTCACCCAATTCGCACACGGTCTTAGAAGAAAATAAATTCAAAGATCCATTCAAATATTTTCCGGATGAAGATGAACTTCAAAAATAGCTATAACCAACTCCTAACAAAAACACAGAAATTGTTAGTGTCAAATCATATTGCCTGCGTTTTAGGTGGAATGATAAAAATTATAGAATTGCTCGAATATTGAGGTAATTTATTGACAGATGCTTTTTCATCTCTTTAAAGAAACGCATGACCAGAAACGCTCAAAGGAGTAGCAGCAGCCAAAAGGCACAAAGTAGCAAAAACGCAGCAAAAACACGCAAAGAAGCAGCAAAAAATAACAAAGAAGCAGCAGCTGCTGCAAAAACGAACAAAGAAGCAGGAGCAGTAAAAACCGCACAAAGAAGCAGCTGTAGCAGCAAAAAAGGTCTTAATAAAAAAATTAGCAAAACAAGCATTAAGAAGAGCAGCAGCGCAAGCAGTAACACTAGCAGTAGCAGCAGTGGAAGCGACAGCAGTAAAAACACTAGCGGTAGCAGCAGCAGCAGTAGCAGTAGTAGTAGTCGTACCAGCAGTAGCGACAGCAGTAGTAAGAGCAGCGACAGCAGCAGCAGCAGTAGTAGTAGTAAGAGCAGTAGCAGCAGCAGCAGCAGTAAGAGTAGCGGTAGAAGTAGAAGTGGCAGTGGCATTGACAATAGTAGCATAATCAGTAGTAAAAGCAACAGAAAAGTCCGAGCGTTGAAAACAATTCAAATTTAATAAAATTTATGTTCAGATATAATTCATATTACTATGGAAATGCTGAAATTTTTTTTTATTTTACTATTTATTCGTTGATCTGCAGGTCAGAGCTAGCCTTAATTGATCTTAGCAGTTGTCGTTCTGCTTCGAAATCATGTTTCTACAACATCTTACCGTAGACAATCTATTCGTAAAGTTGTATGAGATTTTTGATACGAATTTTCAGTTTGTAGAGGATTGACATCGAGAGCATAGCGTTAATCACTGAAGATTTTTTAAATACAGCTGAATAACTATTGCTATCTACAGTAATTCCATTCACAAGTAGTATCTACCCTTGAGTAACGACAGTGTAATCGTTGCCTTGAATGAAATATAAGTTTTAACATCCCTGTACAATTTGACAACTACGAAAATATCGATTGACAAGCCAAGCCACCATGATTTTTTTTGTTTACTTTTTGTATAATCTTGAAATTTTGCATACAAACTTTATTTTTATTGCTTAAATATATTATAAAGGATAAGGAACAAGAATTTCCCAAATCGAAACTAAACAATTTTATAGTTTGTATTTCATCCTACCGGAAAAAATATGAATCAAAGACAACAAGACCAACGCCGAAAAGAAGTCAGTGTACCGGAGGAAAAGCCCCACGCTGGCGCTGACTTGAATTCAAGTGATGCTTCCAAAAGTCTAATGGATAATTACTTCGAATCTCAAAAAGCCATACAGTCCTTAACATCAAACTGCGATAGTATGGTAGCTGAGACCAAAATCGCCACATCTTTCAAGATTCCCAAGAAACAGCCAGCTCCCATCGAACCGGTTCGAAGCGAAAGCAAGAATCCAGTCAACGAAAACGGCAATAATCGAACAAATGATGATCGAAAGAATCGTCCGCGGGACGTTCGTCGAAGCCCACGAAGGGAAATCGACAGAAAACGAATAGACGATAATCACGGCGGTCGGGGTAAGGAACAGTCCAGGAGGAATGAAAGCGATAAACGCTCACCAACTCGAAGAAACACTGAACGTGACAGAGAGTCTAGACAGTTACACGATCGAAGACGAGAAGAGGGCAACAGCAAGAGTTCGCGTTCATCTGAAAATAAAGTTTCACCGAGTCGACGTAGCAGCAGAGAAACCAAACGACGAGATGAAAAACCTCGCTCGCCAAGTCAAAGTGTCGCCAAACGCCCGCGTTTGGATTCTTCTCCACGTAGCAAATCTCCCCTTGGGCACAGCAACACCCAAAAACGTCAATACTGGCGAAAACCAATCGAATTAATAATTACAGACCTGAGTACTCCCGATGGGACGATTTCCCCCGAAAACGCCGAGATTTTCTTGAATGCAATCCAAAAATCAGTTGCCGAGAGAATTCTCACCGATCCCATACATCAAACGAAATTCATCGGCCACAGACACGAAGACGGTTTTATATTCCTAACGTGTGCCGATGACTTTACCGTAAGTTTTATGCAACAAAAACTGAAAGAAGAACCCACTCTTTGGCCAGGTGCGCAATTGAAGAGCAATGTATCTACTCACAAGTTAACTTCGGTCTATATAAACTTGCCTAACTCGTTGGGATTTAGACATTTTTCGGAGTTTTTCGATGCTTGCAAGAAAAGCGATAGCCGCATGTGCACACTACGATGGTGGTGTATAGAATGTTGGGACACCGATGATGAGTCTGGAAGAATGTTCAAGCTTGGAATCGATTCAGAGTCTTTTGATTTAATAAAGCGGCAGGGTAGAAAACTTGTTTGCGGCGATACCAATATTCCAGTTGAAAATGAAAGACAAAATCCCCAAAAGAGAATAGAAATGTAGAATTGTGTGTATCATAATCCAATGTTTGAATTTTTGTGTTGCTAATTAATAAAATGTCGTATTATTGAATTCAATGCAATTCAGCGTTTCCTAATTTTTGTTGTTTATTGTTTAAGATCCAAAAATTACTGACCATTCGACAGGATGGATTGGCCTGCATGCTTACTTAAAAAAGCACTTAAAACCGTTGTCTAAGCCTAATGTGCTTGCCTGGCGAAAGGGGCGGAACGGAGTGTCTCGGATTTCTGAATATCCCGGATGTTACTGCGTTAACGTAAGTTACCACCGGCAACAATAGATAAGAAATGGCTCAGATATAGAGTCTAAGAAACCCAAAGCATGGCGCACACGCAGCGTGGCGCTACTGTCAGTTGTGAACTTGGGCCTCGATTTCCTCAGGTAGTTTTCTCCAGTTTTGCACTCCAAGTTGATTGAGGTCCTCTTCCACTTGGGTGTCTAGATTTTCCTCTACATCTTCGTCCCTTGGACCTCTGGACCTTGACCCTTCTGGCTAGGTCCACGTCGTTGTACAACCCGTAAGGTTGGCTGTTGAATCTTCTTCTCCATTCCCCAACAATGCGGTGTTGCTTGCTTACTTATAGCACAGATAATAAACTTATACGGATGTCTCATCCCTGCAGAAAAAAATTAATCATTGTTTGCCCTTAACAGACAAGGAGCTTTCGGGAGCAAATTTCTTTGCCTAAGTATTCATTTATAGGAGATGAGAAATAGATTTTGTATGCATCAAGTGAATGTGATTAAGCTTTTGGAAAAAAAAGCTTTTTTTTGGTAGCTTTCAGTTTCATATATAAATTCTCGCCATAAGGGTGAGACATCTGTATAAATTTATTATCTGTGCTTATAGTGTCGCTACAGCCCAGATCGGATCAGGGCCTCATCCAACAAACTTCTCCAGCCAGCTCGGTCCCTGGCTAACTGTCTCCAGTTTCGCACGCCAAGTTGTAACAGGTCCTCTACCACCTGTGTGCTCCACCGGAGTCGCGGTCTTCCTCTTCTGCGACGTCCTTCCGGGTTGGATTGGAAGACTACGAGCCGGAGCATTATTTTCCATTCTCTCAACATGTCCCAACCATCAAAGTCGTTGGACCTTTACTTTTCTGGCTAGATCAGTTTCGCTGTTCAGCTCGTACAGTTCTTGGTTGAATCTTCGTCTCCATTCTCCTTTTATGCAGACAGGACCAAAAATCACTCGAAGACATTTTCTCTCTAAGCAGCCCAAAGCATTTTCATCAGATGTTGTCATGGTCCATGTCTCGGCACCATACATGAGGACCGGGATGATTAGGGTTTTGTAGAGCGTCACTTTAGTTGCTCGGGAGAGGACTTATGTCAATGTTATGTCAATGAAGTCTAGTAGCTGGACGGACTTTTGAAAGATTGTGCCTCTGGTGTTGACGTTGGAGCTTTGCACAATCTTTTCAAGAATGATGATGAAGAAATCGCCTTATCTAAAACCTTTTTTGACAACAAAAGCGTCAGTTATGCCGTTTTTAATTGGCAATCTGGAATCTGAAAAAAGGATTCTGATTTTAAAATGGGAACTCTCTTCTTAAGGGAATCAGAACTGTCACTTTTGCCCAATTGACTGCATTCAGAATGCTTTTTTTTACTTCCAGATTGCCAATTAAAATCGCCATTAGGTTTTTTCCGACCATGGCACTGATCAGTTATAACAAGATTGGAAAGCTTGCTGTCAAAATGACATTTGCCTATAAGCTAAGGGAGCAGGTAAGCTGTAAGAGTATGCGTGTAATACAAACTTAAAGACACAGGTTAGCTGTAAGAGTATGCGTTTTATTGTAATAATGATACAATTGCCTACATAATAAAGCAAGTTTGCTGCAAGAGTATGTGTGTATGAAAAAAAATAACTTTTGCGGTATTTGGAGGGTAAAACGTAAGTAGGTTTCCAATCTTGTTATAAAGTGATCACTGACCATGGTATAACAAGTGTTTTGTTCTGAGTCCTTGAATGAACAAATATCAAAATTGTATTTAATAAATACGTCTTTATTGTTGGCAATTCAATTCAGAAGTAACAAAAAAATGTTCACATAATTTGTGAGTAGTTACATATATCAAAGTAATATTAAAATTAACACTCCTATTTTTAGTTGCAAGTCATTTCAAAATAATAATATAATCTGATAAACATAATTTTAATTAAAACACAATTAAAAAAAAAAAAAACTAGTATTGATTTCTTGTTTGTAAGTTCATCAGATCTCTTAATTGTTGATGTTTAAATTTCGGTAAAGCTTTCGTCATAACATCTGGTATTTGGTAATTTGTTTGCTTGCACCATTGAATAAGAAGTACACGAAAGGGTCTTATGAAAAAGAATTGAAGTGTTTTTCTAAGTAGTGTGAGTTTCACAAACACAAACGCATTACAACAGGGCTGGTCTGCAGTTTGATTGGATCAATTTCATCGATTTTGCTTCAACTTTTTTTTTTCAATCTAAATTCTTTTTTTAGCATGGTGTTTTAACACTAAAGCACTTTCACATGAGCACGACCAACGAACAACGAATGAATGAAGAAAAGTGGTTTTATTAACGTTGGAAGCCGTATTTCCTTACAAATTCTCAGCGAAACGATAGAAGTATAGCTTATGTTTGATTTGTGATACAAACATTAAATTTCTAATCTCAAATGTTAATAAATTTGAGTAAACAAATTTATTCGTCGCGAAAAGAATTGTAGTTGATACGAACTGCCAAACTCTATTCGCGTTCCACATCATCCACACTCCCAACTAACAAAATGTTCACGCGCGTCTAACCTCAAAAATCATTCTTGCCTTGTGTTTTGGTTCTTCATTCGCGACGAATTAAAAACTCACATGTGAAAGAAATGTCAAAATCGACGAATTCTCGTTCATTCGTTGGTCGCCGTTCGTGCTCATGTGAATAGTGCTTAAAGGTGTACTGCACGGTTCTTAATGTTTAATTATTTTATTTTAAACAGTACATTTTCTTGATTTTTCATCCGTAATTCATCACGTTTATTACGCATATTGTAATACAACCAACAAATAAAAACGTTTTGAAACACGATGGAAGAACTATTCAAAACAACCGTATACACTACGGGAACTCAACGAATTGCAGCGCCTTACCATCACGAACAGAAATAATACACCCCTGAACTCGACTGACAACACAGTCAAAGTTTGACAGCACCGACCCCAAAAATTGACAGCACATGTCCCAAAAATTGACACCATCAGACATTTTTGTTGCTTCACTCACGTACACTGTACATGTAGCTAACACCGCTTCCTGTACTTCTTATTCAATGGTTTGCACATACTTCAGCTCAAAAAGCCCTTCTTCATATTTATCACCAATGAAGTGATATCGTACGTCAATATGTTTAGTTCTTTTGTGGAACTCTGGATTTTCTATAAGTCGTATTGCGCTCTGATTGTCCATAAAAATAATTGGCGTATTTAATGTTGATTGGAGCAATTCACTTACCAGATTCTTCAACCTTTAATGGCATGTGATGCTGCCACATATTCGGATTCTGTCGTAGAAAGAGCAACTGATTTTTGACGTTCAGAACTCCAACTGATGACACTGTTTCCAAACATGAAAACGTATCCAGATTTTCTCATTTCAGGATCTTCAGCATAATCTGCATCACTGTACCCATATAAATTCAATACATTTCCGCCTCTGACACATATTTCCATGTCTACTGTTCCTTGAATATATTTGAAAATACGTTTGACTGCCTTTACATGAGTTGCAGATGGTTTCTCCAAATATCGACTCACATTTCCAACTGCGAAACAAATGTCTGGTCTAGTCGATACCATCATATACATCAAGCTTCCGATTGCTTCACGGTAGGAAAAAAAATCTTCTTCAGCTTCAAAATCACCAAGATTAAATTATGTATTGTCCGATGGTGTAGTTACAGCATTGCAACTAGACATATTGAAACGTTTCATTATTTTTCTTGATTTCGAGTCCCAAAAAACAATTCAAACTTGATAGCTTTATTTCAAAATTCAAACTCCTTTTGTAGGTGTTGAAATACAAGGTATATAGCTTCTTTTTTTTCTGCTGCCATCAGACCATCATCGACATAAATTGCAAGAAATATCATACCACCTTTTCCATTGCATATTATATAATATTTTTCTTGCAAAAATAAGATATTGGATTTTGACGCTTGTTCATATTATGTGCTCTTGAGCGTTGTCCACATATCCCTAGCAGTTTCACAATTCATTATTTGAAGTAGTGGTTGCTTCAGACAAGATGTTGAAATGGTACGTCTGGCCTTAGCATACAACCTCTTTCATGCCAAAATTGCAGACCCATAATTTTCAAGTCCAGCTGCTGGTTTTAAAATGGTTCCATCGACAACATCGAATAGTTCATTTGCTTCTAATATTTGCATCTGAAATTTTCATCGATAAATTTAAAATTTGAAATCGATAAAAAGGTGGTATGTATATGTATCGATTTGAAGTGCCTGGGTCTTCTCCAAGACCTGCCGTAGGGTGAATATATGATCGATGGTGGACTTTCCGGGTCTGAAGCCATTCTGATAAGGACCTATCAGGTTGTTGACGAAGGGCTTCAAACGTTCACAGAGCACGGCAGACAAAATCTTATTATTAGTTTGTGATATCTGGTAACACTTTCATTCTTATGAAAAAACTTTTACTTTTGTATCTTTTACTGTCACATTGTTCTAGAACATGCCACAGACATCTTTTGTAATAATTGGATGTTCCTCGAGCTTCTCTGCATATTATTAAGCACTATTCACATGAGCACGACCAATGAACGACGAATGAATGAAGAAAAGTGATTTTAGATACGTTTGGAGACGTATTTCTTTACAAATTGTCAACAAAACGATAAAAGTGAGGTTAATGTTTGATTTGTGATGCATAAATTAAATTTTTAGTCTCAAATGTTAATAAATTTGAGAAAACAAATTTATTCGTCGCGAAAAGAATTGTAGTTGATACGAACTGCCAAACTCTATTCGCGTTCCACATCATCCACACTCCCAACGAACAAAATGTTCGCGCGCGTCTAACCTCAAAAATCATTCTTGCCTTGTGTTTTGGTTGTTCATTCGCGACGAATTAAAAACTCTCATGTGAAAGAAATGTCAAAATCGACGAATTTTCGTTTATTCGTTGGTCGTCGTTCGTGCTCATGTGAATAGTGCTTTACTAACAAAACAACCTACACATTTATCTTTTTTCAATAAAGTTTATATAAAATAAAATTCGCATTCTTTTATTAACCATAAAACTATTCTTATGCAATTTGAAGCACTACGCTGCTTAACTCCCCACCCTTATCCGCTCACGCCTTCCCTTTTACACAAAGAAGGTATCTGTGTATTGTGTTGTATTGTAAATGCAACAAGATAACGGTTTTTATCGTTATCTTATTTGCCTTTTGGAAATTATTCTTTCGATAGCGGCCGAAGCGACAACCAGCTACTTTCGAGTTCCGTAAAGTTTTACTTCTAACCAGTTAGGTGCCTATTGAATTCTTTGTAATCTACAAATTAATATTTCTTAGTATTGCGTTTCAAAGAAGAAATTCGTTAGAAAGTGACATCATGGAAGAAAATCAAGCACCACGAAGAAAACCAAACTTCACTATACCGGAGGTAAATTTTTTGCTACAGCTTATTGAAGAACATAGGATAGTCACACTAAGAGGAAGACAAACACAATTTCAGGCCTGGGAAGAAATTGCCAATCAGTACAACACACAATTTCCGCATAGTGTAAGTAGGTATGTCTGTAGTTATTTTCAACTAGCCGACCCAAGAAACGTTGTTTCGTCTTTTTTATTTTATTTTTTTGTTCATTTGGTTTTTGTTTTTGTAAAGAGTCAAGTGATTTGAAATTATGTTGATTAAATTCTTTTAAATATTTTGTGACATTTATTTCATCAAGGAGAGTGGGCACGAAGGTTCTTTTTTTCATTAAAAAACTATTTAAACTCATTAAAAAACTAATTAAAGCTTTGGAATGACAAAATGGCTCTTAAAATTGATAAACTTCGGTAATTCAAGACATAACAACGGTATTATGGAAGGCTATCGTTAAATGTCAACGTAACGTAAACTCAATTATTATTTTTTTTTTATATTTGGAAAGATTCTTTCCTTTTTAATTTTCCCTGAACTTTTACAAATATTTCAATTTCGTTACAGCCTCGAAGTATCGACGAATTGAAGACGAAGTTCAACAACTTAAAATACTAATTATTGAGATGAACGATGAAGCACCAGAAACAGATTTTGAGTGGTTTTGGTCAAAGCTCTATGATGCTCCTTTTTCACGTTACGAATTTGGATATGAAGAAATAAATATATTTGAATTTGAATACAAAAAACAAAATCAGTGACCAGCCAAGTTCTCTAGCAACTAGCGACACCCGTATTTACAGGAAACAACTCAGGGCACACCCCTCTAACTTCTATACCAAAGAAGCCAAAAAAAAAAACTCACATTATTTGTTAAGCTAGTCAAGAAAAAGCACCTCAGTAAATTTCAGATATTTAGCATAAGCAGTTTCTAAGATACAATGTTCTAAAAATCACGAAAACCGTAACTGACTGACTGACTGATTCACTGATTCACTCACTCACTGACAGATCATCAAAATTATGAAGCACTTCCCGTTGCCCTAGAAACTTGATATTTGGCACATTGATAGGTCATGAACTACATACAAAAGAAAAAATCGAAGATTTGAAATTTTTACAATCAGAGGGCGTGGTAGCCGCCTACTTTTATATTATTAGTTTAAATTATATGGATCAAGTACAAGTACAACGTGCAAAAGAACAAATAAAATACGAAATTTATGATTTTCAACTGAGGGGGCGTGGTACCCACCCATTTAAAAATAAATTTTACAAAACATATGGGACACCTCTGATCATCGTACAATATTGTAATTTTGCAAACTAGCAATTCTGCCAGTCAATATAAAACCACCAAAAACATAAATGTAAAAAAAGAGCCAAGTTCTTACTTACTTACTTACTTATGGTGGCGCTACAGTCCAGGTCAGACTAGAGCCTCATCCAACAAACTTCTCCGGCCAGCTCGGTCCCTGGCTAACTGTCTCCAGTTTCGCACGCCAAGCTGGTTCAGGTCCTTTACCACCTGTGTGCTCCACCGAGTCGCGGTCTTCCTCTTCTGCGACGTCCTTCCGGGTTGGATTCGAAGACTACGAGCCGGAGCATTATTTTCCATTCGCTCAACATGACCCAACCATCAAAGTCGTTGGACCTTTACTTTTCTGGCTAGATCAGTTTCGCTGTACAGCTCGTACAGTTCTTGTTTGAATCTTCGTCTCCATTCTCCATTAATGCAGACAGGACCAAAAATCACTCGAAGAATTTTTCTCTCAAATCAGCCCAAAGCGTTTTCATCAGATGTTGTCATAGTCCATGTCTCTGCACCATACATGAGGACCGGGATGATGAGGGTTTTGTAGAGTGTCACTTTAGTTGCACGGGAGAGGACTTTACTACTCAATTGCCTTCTAAGTCCAAAGAAGCAGCGATTGGCAAGAGTGATTCTTCGTTTGATTTCAGCGCTGGTGTTGTTGTCTGAGTTGATAGCGGATCCCAGGTAGACAAAGTCCTTAACTACCTTGAAGTTAAATCTGTCTATGTTGACGTTTGCTGCAAGACGTCGATGTTGGTAGTACTTTCTTGTCGACAGCGTTAACTTGGTCCTGCCCTCGTTAACCACTAGACTCATCTTCCTGGCCTCCGTCTCAAAACTGACAAACCCTCCACTGACATCACGCTGGGTTCTTCCAATTCCAAAACTAGACATTGCTCTATATAGTTGGTCTCTATAGACGCTGTCATACGCGGCCTTGAAATCGATGAAAAGGTGGTAGGTATCGATTTGAAGTTCCTGGGTCTTCTCCAAGATCTGCCGTAGGGTGAATATTTGATCGATGGTGGACTTTCCGGGTCTGAATCCACACTGATAAGGACCTACCAGGTTGTTGATGAAGGCCTTCAAACGTTCACACAGCACGGCAGAAAGATCTTATAGGCGATGTTAAGGAGACTTATACCTCTGTAGTTGGTGCAGTTGAGGGGATCTCCTTTTTTGAGGATCGGGCATAGGTACGATGCTGAGGTTCCATTCATCGGGCATGCTTTCCTCCGACCAAATTTTGCAGATGAGCTGGTGCATGCTCCTTACCAAATCATCTCCAGCTGCTTTGTACAGTTCGTCGGCTAGCCCGTCTGCTCCAGCGGCTTTGTTCGACTTAAGTTTAGATATCGCTATCTTCACTTCGTCCATGTCCATGCCAAGTTCTACCCTACAAAAATTTTGCCTAACAAATTAGCCACGAAAAGTAATGAGATCTAGAAGTTCTAAGATTCAGCAAGTACTCTTAGGTGCATTGCAAATGTTTTAAGTTGACTTACATCGAATCAACTATTAGTTTTGAAAGAAACTTGTAAACTAATGTAAATTAGTTAATTTTTTTTACTAGGCAGGTTTTCTCTTAGTAACTAACTATTAAAAAAGTTTGGCAAACTTGCAGAGTGAAACAAAATTTAGAAAATCGGTCATTTGTCTTTTATTATATAGATACTAGCTGACCCGGCAGACTTCGTACTGACTCAAATAAAGGATCCAGACTTTTGTACCTCACTACCAAACCAACACCCGCTACTCCATTATCCCACTACCCCTACCCAGTTTCTCAATACCCGCTACCCAGATATCCACGATTTCTACCCCATTACCCGTTTTCGCGTGATCCACTACACAGTTACCATTCCACCCGTTACCCACTATCCGCAATCCGCTATGCGCTTCCGAGCTACCACTCTAACCGCTTAACCACTACCCGTTACCCTGGCCATATTTAATGAACAGCTTCGTCGCTTCTGTAAAGAATACTTAAAACCAATCTATACCACTACCCGAACATTCTCTTAAAATTTGGTAAGAGGGTAAAAATTTATGACGAAATGTATTTTTCAATTCAACACCTACTGAATACACAAATAAAATTTCATCAACATCGGTCAAGCCGTTTTGGAGAAGAATGACCACTAAAACTGTGACAGAAGAATTTTATATCTATATCTATATCTATACTATATATAAAGCTGAAGAGTTTGTTCGTTTGAACGCGGTAATCTCTGGAACTACTGGTTGATTAATTGAGGAAGGCTTTAAGCTACTTAACAGCTGTGACCATTAGGAGCAAAGAATCAGTGGAAAATGTGGGAAAACTGCAAGAAATGTTAATTTTTCTGCGTTTTAACACACTTTCTCAGGAACTGCTTAATCAAATTGAACAATTCTTTTAATGTTGAATGGACCATTTACGCTGGAGCGAAGCATCAGTGAATGTGGAAATGTGGAAAAAATGGCAAAAACTATTCTTTTTTGAAGGCTTCTGTTGTCTGCTTCAATGTGCTGATCTCAGGAATAACTTAATCAAATCGAACAATTTTGTTTGTGTTGAATAGTTCATTAACTATGGAAGGACTTAGGCTATGTAACCATAGGAATCAGTGGAAAATGTTTAAAAAACGGCAACAAATTATTCTTTTTCCTGATTGTTTGAAGGCTCTTATTCTAGCAACTGCTTAATAAAATTGAACAATTGTTTTTGTATTGAATAGTCCATTTATCGACGAAGAGTTTTTAGCTATAGGTACAACGTTACGCTAATAAGTAACGAATAATAAGAGCAAAGCATCAGTGAAAAGTGTAGCTAAAACTGGGAAAATTATACATAACTAGCCGAAAAAACCCTGCGTTGCGGGGTTTGAGAATTTCTGCGAGAGAGCTGTAGGTAATAACGCCAGAGGGAGGTACCGTTTTGGACCAATACAAACATTTTTTTTACATTTAATACATGAACGTTTAAAAAAATTAAACTCGAGGAAGTTTAAAAAAAAATCGTAGGAGGCGTTTTGAAGGAAATTGAAAGTTTTGGTTTTTGGCCAAAAAAAATCGTATGGTGGCTACCCTGAATATTGATCTTAAAACAAAAATAAAAAAAAACTGGGATATGAGTTTTTGCTCAAACCTCTAATTTTTAAGTTAAGGCTGTAGGTGCCTGTAAACTTCCCGACAGACAGACAGACGGAATAGCCGGACCCACTTTTTTCGACTTCTCTATCATCGTAATGTCATATCTCATCCTCACTTAAATTTTTTTTTTTACAAAAAATGTGTCGCAAGTAAAAAAGTTGATTTTAATTTACTCACCCGCAAATTTTGTTTTTAAATTCAGGAAACTGACAGCCGACATCAATTTTTTGAAATGTCTCTCTATTTTTCATTTCATTTCATTTCCAGTTCATTCTTCTAAATTATATTTAAGGCTGAACTCCTACTTAAGCTTTTGGACCAAGACAATGTTTACACTGAACATGCACGATTTTCTGTGCATAAACATTTTCGCTTTATGAAAATTGGGTACTTCGGTCTCTGTCAAAATTAGTTATAACTAACAACATTTTAGTAAGATTTCAATGTGACTTTGACAAAATCATTAAGTGGAACATAATTCTGAATTATCAGTGAGATAGTTACTGTGACCACACAAATGGAATTGAATTGAATCCAAAATATTTTCATCTTCGAAATCTCAGAAAAAAAAAATTTAGTTAGGGATGCATCAGACCAAAGTGCAAATACATAATAGGGTCAACAGTGGACACTATGACGTATACGTAATAATTGCGTTGCGTTATGGTGAAAATAAAAAGTTCTTCATGAAAAACTCGGAAATCTCATCGGTTTTTAAAGGGAAAATTGCATATTATTGGAGTGCATTGGTTTTCAAATAAAAACTGGAAAATTTCAAATGAGTTTTCGAATGAAAAATAGAAAGATATTTTATGAATGAAGTCATATGAACATTTTTAAACAAAGCAATTTTGTGGTAGTGCATTGCACTGGTTTTCAAATGGAGACCTGAACCCATTTTGAAATTTTCAGTTATTTATTTGAAAACGGATACACCTACAGTTACATGCAATTTTCCCTTTTAAAACCAATTAGTTTTCCGAGTTTTTTTATAAAAAAATTTCTATTTTCCATTCGAAAACCCATTTTAAAATTTTCCAGTTTTCCACTTGAAAACGGATACACCTACAGTTACATGCAATTTTTCCTTTTAAAACCAATTAGTTTTCCGAGTTTTTTATAAAAAATTTTCTATTTTCCATTCGAAAACCCATTTTGAAATTTTCCAGTTTTCCATTTGAAAACCAATGCACCTACAGTACATGCAATTTTCCCTTTTAAAACCAATTAGTTTTCCGAGTTTTTCATGAAAAATTTTCTATTTTCCATTCGAAAACCCATTTTAAAATTTTCCAGTTTTCCATTTGAAAACCAATGCACCTACAGTTACATGCAATTTTTCCTTTTAAAACCAATTAGTTTTCCGAGTTTTTTATAAAAAATTTCTATTTTCCATTCGAAAACCCATTTTGAAATTTTCCAGTTTTCATTTGAAAACCAATGCACCTACAGTAACATGCAATTTTCCCTTTTAAAACCAATTAGTTTTCCGAGTTTTTCATGAAAAATTTTCTATTTTCCATTCGAAAACCCATTTTGAAATTTTCCAGTTTTCCATTTGAAAACCAATGCACCTACAGTTACATGCAATTTTCCCTTTTAAAACCAATTAGTTTTCCGAGTTTTTCATGAAAAATTTTCTATTTTCCATTCGAAAACCCATTTTGAAATTTTCCAGTTTTCCATTTGAAAACCAATGCACCTACAGTTACATGCAATTTTCCCTTTTAAAACCAATTAGTTTTCCGAGTTTTTCATGAAAAATTTTCTATTTTCCATTCGAAAACCCATTTTGAAATTTTCCAGTTTTCCATTTGAAAACCAATGCACCTACAGTTACATGCAATTTTCCCTTTTAAAACCAATTAGTTTTCCGAGTTTTTCATGAAAAATTTTCTATTTTGCATTCGAAAACCCATTTTGGAATTTTCCAGTTTTATCTTGAGAACCAATTTTCATAATGCGAAATTTTCATGCACAGAGGTTGGAAAATAAAATCCATGCTTTTTTTGAACATCTATGTTGAAATTTTCTTTTGTACAGAAAGTCGTGCCCAAGAGATCGCATGTAAACATTGTTTTGGTCCAAAAGCTTAAGTAGGAGTTCAGCCTTAAATATAATTTAGAAGAATGAACCGGATATGAAATGAAATGAAATGAAAATAGAAAGACGTTTCAAAAAATTGATGTCGGCTGTCAGTTTTTTAGAATATCCAAACAAAATTTTCGAGTAAGTATATTAAAATCAATGTTTTTTCCTATTAATAATAATTTCTTTTTCTTTCAGAGTATCCTACTGCACATTCAGTGCATCGCAGAATATTTCTACTGCATTTATAAGGTATGACTTTTGTTTGTTTGTTGGTTTATCGACTACAAACATACAACCGACAAACAAACAAAAGTCTTACTTTATATATTAGTATAGATATGAAAGCTTCGAGTTAAGAACAATTTCGATTTTAGAGAGAGTTCACTGCTTAAAAATAACTTTGCAACAAAATTCCCATGCGGGCATGATGCATAAGAAGAAGACGCACCACTGGAAGGTGGATGAGGCAGAGGCGGACGAAGTCGCGGGCAACTGCTAGTATTAGATAATCTATACTAATATATAAAGTAAGACTTTTGTTTGTTTGTCGGTTGTATGTTTGTAGTCGATAAACCAACAAACAAACAGAAGTCATACCTTATAAATGCAGTAGAAATATTCTGCGATGCACTGAATGTGCAGTAGGATACTCTGAAAGAAAAAGAAATTATTATTAATAGGAAAAAACATTGATTTTAATATACTTACTCGAAAATTTTGTTTGGATATTCTAAAAAACTGACAGCCGACATCAATTTTTTGAAACGTCTTTCTATTTTCATTTCATTTCATTTCATATCCGGTTCATTCTTCTAAATTATATTTAAGGCTGAACTCCTACTTAAGCTTTTGGACCAAAACAATGTTTACATGCGATCTCTTGGGCACGACTTTCTGTACAAAAGAAAATTTCAACATCGATGTTCAAAAAAAGCATGGATTTTATTTTCCAACCTCTGTGCATGAAAATTTCGCATTATGAAAATTGGTTCTCAAGATAAAACTGGAAAATTCCAAAATGGGTTTTCGAATGCAAAATAGAAAATTTTTCATGAAAAACTCGGAAAACTAATTGGTTTTAAAAGGGAAAATTGCATGTAACTGTAGGTGCATTGGTTTTCAAATGGAAAACTGGAAAATTTCAAAATGGGTTTTCGAATGGAAAATAGAAAATTTTTCATGAAAAACTCGGAAAACTAATTGGTTTTAAAAGGGAAAATTGCATGTTACTGTAGGTGCATTGGTTTTCAAATGGAAAACTGGAAAATTTCAAAATGGGTTTTCGAATGGAAAATAGAAAATTTTTCATGAAAAACTCGGAAAACTAATTGGTTTTAAAAGGGAAAATTGCATGTAACTGTAGGTGCATTGGTTTTCAAATGGAAAACTGGAAAATTTCAAAATGGGTTTTCGAATGGAAAATAGAAATTTTTTCATGAAAAACTCGGAAAACTAATTGGTTTTAAAAGGAAAAATTGCATGTAACTGTAGGTGTATCCGTTTTCAAATGGAAAACTGGAAAATTTTAAAATGGGTTTTCGAATGGAAAATAGAAATTTTTTTATAAAAAACTCGGAAAACTAATTGGTTTTAAAAGGGAAAATTGCATGTAACTGTAGGTGTATCCGTTTTCAAATAAATAACTGAAAAATTTCAAAATGGGTTCAGGTCTCCATTTGAAAACCAGTGCAATGCACTACCACAAAATTGCTTTGTTTAAAAATGTTCATATGACTTCATTCATAAAATATCTTTCTATTTTTCATTCGAAAACTCATTTGAAATTTTCCAGTTTTTTATTTGAAAACCAATGCACCTCCAATAATATGCAATTTTCCCTTTAAAAACCGATGAGATTTCCGAGTTTTTCATGAAGAACTTTTTATTTTCACCATAACGCAACGCAATTATTACGTATACGTCATAGTGTCCACTGTTGACCCTATTATGTATTTGCACTTTGGTCTGATGCATCCCTAACTAAATTTTTTTTTTCTGAGATTTCGAAGATGAAAATATTTTGGATTCAATTCAATTCCATTTGTGTGGTCACAGTAACTATCTCACTGATAATTCAGAATTATGTTCCACTTAATGATTTTGTCAAAGTCACATTGAAATCTTACTAAAATGTTGTTAGTTATAACTAATTTTGACAGAGACCGAAGTACCCAATTTTCATAAAGCGAAAATGTTTATGCACAGAAAATCGTGCATGTTCAGTGTAAACATTGTCTTGGTCCAAAAGCTTAAGTAGGAGTTCAGCCTTAAATATAATTTAGAAGAATGAACTGGAAATGAAATGAAATGAAAAATAGAGAGACATTTCAAAAAATTGATGTCGGCTGTCAGTTTCCTGAATTTAAAAACAAAATTTGCGGGTGAGTAAATTAAAATCAACTTTTTTACTTGCGACACATTTTTTGTAAAAAAAAAATTTAAGTGAGGATGAGATATGACATTACGATGATAGAGAAGTCGAAAAAAGTGGGTCCGGCTATTCCGTCTGTCTGTCTGTCGGGAAGTTTACAGGCACCTACAGCCTTAACTTAAAAATTAGAGGTTTGAGCAAAAACTCATATCCCAGTTTTTTTTTATTTTTGTTTTAAGATCAATATTCAGGGTAGCCACCATACGATTTTTTTTGGCCAAAAACCAAAACTTTCAATTTCCTTCAAAACGCCTCCTACGATTTTTTTTTAAACTTCCTCGAGTTTAATTTTTTTAAACGTTCATGTATTAAATGTATAAAAAAATGTTTGTATTGGTCCAAAACGGTACCTCCCTCTGGCGTTATTACCTACAGCTCTCTCGCAGAAATTCTCAAACCCCGCAACGCAGGGTTTTTTCGGCTAGTAATAAATAAACAAACTGATAAAACCAACATAAAGGACAGCAAGTCACACGCCCGTGGAATAAGCAATATATACATGTTGCACGTTTGTGTGTTCACTTATATTCCAACCATCTAGCCATGGTGTTTGTTTCCTTAGTGACAACCGAAGCAGGACTTAATACTGAAGACAAAACTGTCTGTAAAACTTCAAGTTTTTAATTGCATTAGCGATAAGAATGATGTCACCGATAATTTTTTTGTTATTTCGTTTGAAAATCTACAACTGTTTGATTCATCAATGTATGTACGTACCAAGCAAATATGAGCATGAGTTTCCTTTTTTCCGATGCAAATTCAAAGACATTTAGGCCGTGTGCGAATTGGATGAATTGTGGTTAAAAATGGATGAATTTTTAACCACTGCTGTCATATTTAAACCTGCTCCGCAGCTAGTCTAATTTTTAACACATTTTATACAATACGAAGTTTCAAAATTTAACCAAACGTCAAGTTTTAACCACTTTTTAACCCAATTCGAACACAGCCACAGAATAGTTACGTAACATTACTGCCAGGAATTTAAGATAAGCATACACCGCAGTGAACCGCTGATTCAACAAATCTTTTGTGTGAACTTGCAAGTTGAAGGGGGTTTCAACTTGCAACACATGCACAGAGATAAGAAAATATGTTTCCTTCTATTTTAATTTGTTTCAAATACCGTTAGCTAGAAATGTGCATTTAAATTTGTTCTTAATATTATACAATACTTAGTCATGTACTTTCTTAATTTTCACAACGTCACTGCAAATAGGTTTATCGAGTTTACTGCACACTTGTGGCAGTAAGTACCAAATCTTAAGCTCTATAACTGTGATATTCAACAAGTGGTATTTGACCTGTCAATCACCTAGAGAACTCTTAGTGCCTTGTTGAATGCCATCATTCGGCGTTTCTAAGAAGACAACAAACATAGGATGATTCATTTCGTGGTGTCAAGCTGGTAGCGCTGATATTACACATTAAATTATTTGATAGTGACACTTAACTGACTAAGAAACCGCAGTCGAGGTTCGTTATCGCGCGTGGGAAATGCTTATCTGAAGAAAACTTTTAATTACTTACTTACTTACTTATGGTGGCATTACAGTCCAGGTCGGACCAGGGCCTCATCCAACAAACTTCTCCAGCCAGCTCCCTAAGCTAGATATCTCCATTAGTTTCGCACGCCAAGTTGGTTCAGGTCCTCTACCACCTGTGTGCTCCCCCTGAGTCACGGTCTTCTTGGTTGGATTCGAAGACTCTACGAGCCGGAGCATTATTTTCCATTCGCTCAACATAACCCAACCATCTAAGTCCTTGGACGTTAACTTTTATGGCTAGGTCAGTGTAGCTGTACGCTCGTACAGTTCTTGGTTGAATCTTCGTCTCCATTCTCCATCAATGCAGACAGGACCAAAAATCACTCGAAGAATTTTTCTCTCAAAGTAGCCCAAAGCGTTTTCATCAGATGTTGTCACAAGTCCATGTCTCTGCACCATACCGGTGGGATGATGAGGGTTTTGTAGAGTTCACTTAAGTTGCCGGGAGAGGATTTTGCTACTCAATTGCCTTCTAAGTCCAAAGAAGCAGCGATTGGCAAGAGTGATTCTTCGTTTGATTTCAGCGCTGGTGTTGTTGTCTGAGTTGATAGCGGTTCCCAGGGAGACAAAGTCCTTAACTACCTCGACGTTAAATCTGTCTATGTTGACTTTTGCTCCAAGACGTCGATGTTGAGTCTCCTTTCTTGATGACAGCATTAACTTGGTGTTGTACTCTAACCGCTAGATCCATGGTCCTGGCCTCCGTCTTAAAACTCACGAACACTTCACTGACGCTGTGTTCTTCCAATTGTATCAATGTTGTCTGCGTATCTAGTAGCTGGACGGACTTTTGAAAGATTGTGCCTCTGGTGTTGACGTTGGAGCTTTTCAAAATTTTTTCAAGACTGATCTTGAAGAAATCGCATGACAACTTTTTTGAACATCACAAGCGTCCGTTAGATTTCTTCCGACCATGATGGAATAACGTGAGTTTTCCATTGTCATCTTACATAGACGAACGAATTTTTCTGGGATGGAGGTTTGTTTCACCTTTTTGTAGATCTTTCGAACCTCGTTCCTGTTGTGAAATCCCTCTATCCCTCGATCGCGCGCTTCACATGCTCCCTTATTTTCTTTCTGAGAAGTTTGTGCTTCTTTCTCCTTTTCTGCTCGCAGAGCTCACGAGCTACTTGTGTCCTTCTTTGCAGCGCCGCTTTTTATGACTCCTTCTTAGCTGCATGTTCTCGGCGGCACTTATCGTCAAACTAGGGATTTCGTTGTGGTGGCCGTGTAAACCCTAGCACTTCAGAGGCGGCATCTCTGATGGCTGCTTGGCAGTGTTTCCACTGGTTTTCTACATTTTGGGCTACGCAGCAAAGGACTTTCGGTTTTCAATTGTAGCCGCTTGACGTCAAAATTATATTAGTATTTTTACGTGTTAGCCTTGATCGGGATATCCGCATTCGTACCATGGCTACAACAAGGTAATGGTCCTGGTAATGCGGCTAATACTGCGATCTTCAAAAACTGGGTGCAAAACATCGATCGTAGCTTCGGCTGTGTGGCACGTAGCGCCGCGGTCCTGTTGAAACCAAATGTTGCCAATATCCTCTTCTTAAATTTTTGTGAACAAAAATTCGTTCAACATGGCCCGATAACGGCCGCTCCTTGCTCATTTTCGAAGAAAAATGGCCCAATTATGCCTTTGGACCAAAATCGGGATTTCTTGGCCCCAAATGCGACAATTTTACTTGTTTACATACATACCAAGATCAAAATAAGCTTCATCCGAAAAGATGATTTTTTGGCAAAATCGACATCGATCGCAGGCCCACTTAGCGAATCGAAAACACACTGGATAGTCAACTTCAACTCCTAAACCAAGTGGAAGTGGAAACGCCATACAGCGTTATACCAAGGTCTTTATGCAAAATTTGTCTCAATGCTGCCTCCGAAATGTTCAATTGTTAAGAACGACGGTGATTGTTGTTGATGGCGCTTCACGCACACTTTCTGCTACAGCAGCAATTATCTCGAGTGAACACACTGTTTTTGACTCACCACGCTTGGGTTTATCGATGTGGTTTCTTTCACTTTTTTCACAAGATAATACATTCTGCAACATTACCATGAATTTCAAAGTAATGTCGCAATATTTCCCAGCGTTGTTCAAGCGAATACACAACCATATTCGTTCAGCGGAAGGATAAAACTAATTATCTGTCAAATCAGACATGAGCTAAGTGTTACCATTCACGAAATAAGCACGAGTTGAATAAATAAACGTTAGATGGCGGATCCATCAGAGAGCAAAGAAGAGATAGAAGAAAATAAGTCAATTCCCTTCGTTTGGATGCATTCCTAGATTTTTCGCCGTCTGCTTGGACTTCGCAACGAGGTTGTGGGTTCCGACAAAAGATCTTGATATCGTCTGCATATCTTACTGCCCATATTCAATGGGATGAACCTATAATCTCAAAAAGATCAAACCTTCGTTACAAAGACCAACTTAGCATCTGTAGACGAAGAATTCTTTAAAAAAGAGGGATTAAGCTGGTGAATAATTGTTTATTTTATTTACTCCTTTAATTTTTCAACACATTTTTTTGGATTTTCAAAATAGGTATTTAAATGTTTTCATATCCAAATTCGTCACGTGAAAAAGGGACAGCAGAATCGGTTTCTGATGCTTCATCGTTCGTCTCGTTAATTATTACCATAGCAATATTTCTTGTACATCATTTTCAATTCGATGATACTTCGAGGCTGTAACGAAAATGCAAATTTTTTTCATAAATAAATATAAAAATTAATTGGTGTTAACTTAGCCCTTGAAATATTTTTATGGAAGTTCGGAGAAAATTAAAAAGGAGAGAGTGTTTCCTTGGCATTTAAGGACCTTTCTCTATTAACTTTGTTTCATCTTAAACTAGTTGTTGAAGTTGGAATACGATCAAATCTTTTTTAAGAGCCATTATGTTATTTAAAAGCTTTTAAGAAAGTTTAACACATTAATTAAGGTAAATGATTACCATAGTTGAATTTAAAATATTCAGAAACTATTGGTTTTAAGAAGAATAAAAACCTTCATTACGTTCAATTTCACAAAATCTTAAACAACAGTTTAATCAACTTAAGTATGAATCAAAAGCACTTGACTCCTAGCACTTGAAAACTAAAAACTACGAAAAATACTGTCGAAAAAAATAAACAAAAGACGGAACAACGTTTGCTGGGTCAGCTAGTGGGACATAACGATATACTTACTTTGTTCGGAAATTGGGTGTTGTATTCAATTGTAATTTCTTTCCAGGCCTTTTCCACTTCAGCAGTCATTGCGTCGAATTCTTCGTATTTCACACCTTTGACTATTGGATGTCGCTCAACACACTCAAACAAAAATTCTGTTTCCGCTCCAAGGTCAAGTTGTTTTTGAGATGATTTTTCCATTTCTGCTCGCAAGAATTTCTTATAACGTACTTTTGAGATATATTTGTTTGCAGTTCACAGTTGTGTTACAAATTACGGAGCACGATAGTTGGTTGTTGATGCTTGGGTTTCTATCGAACGAATGAGCAGAAATTTGCTGCTTTTATATCCAACAGCCACATAAGATAACGAGAAAAACCCTTATCTGGTTGCGTTCACAATACAACACAATACAACTATATTAATACAAATCTATAATGCAAATATGTTGAAGACTCATTTCATTACTTTTATACGAATAGAGCGTTTGACTACACATTTTGAGAGAATGTTTGAATTGTGGTGTAGATGGTTTTTAAGTTTTTGTACAAAATCGGCCCAGTGGTTAATAGGACATAGCCACCTGATTTTCCCCGTATAAATGCCAAACCTCAAATAACTGGCTATGAAAATTTTTAAATTGGTGTCTTTTCTCTCTCTCTCTCTGGTGGTTGGGTGTTGTAGGATCTCCAAGTGGTAACACCGGTACTGGTTATATCACTTGATATAACTTGCAAAACTTGTATTAAGCGCGAGTGCAAAATGGAGAAACAGAAGAACTTAACCTACGGCCCTACAAATTTGGAGGTTAGGGGCTAATAACCCTCCACAGTAAAAAACTTGGAAGTTTCAAGAAGATTTCAATGCAAAAATCGGGTAGGAAGACATAATTTGGCGTATTAGTTGGAAAGCACAGCCTCTACGAAGTAACAACAGATAACGGCTTCCGAATAATCGACTTTGCTGCAGCTCGTAATACGGTGATAAGTAGCACTAGGTTTCAGAGACGAAAGATCTACACAGCAACCTGGCGATCTCCGGATGGTCGAACCACCAACCAAATCAACCATGTGCTAATCGGCGCAAGGCTGGCATCCAACATCTTGAACGTCCACACTTTCCGAGGAGCAAATGTCGACTCTGACCACTTTCTGGTAGTCGTAGTGGCTAAGTTTAGAGCTCGAATATCAAACGACAAAAAAACACGTGCGGCCCCAAGAAAGAAGTTCAACATCGGTTGCCTTGGCACTCCGGATAATGCCAGAGACTCTCCGCCATCCTCCCAAATACTGCAGATGTCAACATCTTGTGGTTGTGGAACTAATATCGCGAAATACTTAAATATGTAGCCGAGATGACCAAAGGTTAACAGCTATCCCCAAAAAAGAACCCGTGATGAATACGTGTTATTGAATAGAGAGACGGAAATTGCACGTTTGCAGATGCTGCAACGGAAAACAGAAGCAGCAGGAGAAGAGTATCGAACAAAAAGAAGAAATGAGAAAAAGACCCTGTGAAGGAAGAAAATAGTATCCGCAGTTTCTCAGCTTAAAGATCTTGATCTTGGGTCCAAGAACAACAACCGGCGTTTCTTTAAAAGGTCGAAGTAAAAAAATTTGGCTTCAGAACCGGGGCACAGGTTCTTCGAAACAGTGGAGGAAACCTAGTCACCTAGGCACAGGGAATTGTAGATATTTTCAAGCAGCACTGCCAACAGCTGCTGATTGTGCGTCTTCTTAAACACTTCTTTTCGCACTCTTAACTCCTTCTTACGAAATTCTCAGACCAAAAAAAGAAGTAATCAGTGATTTCTGTATCTTTTGTTTCTCTGGTGCTCATGTATTTTAATAGTATTTATTTTGATTTCTTTTTCTTTTGCAAGTGGCTTGTTGTTAGTGTATTTTCTCGATTTACAAAGTCCCTCTCACTTCTGTTATGCGACGTCTCGCCATCACTTTTGCTAGATTACTTGATTAAGTAGAACTACTACCAGTTACATTTATGTCTTTTAACCAATCAAATCAATTCGTATTTACACAAGCACAGTTGCGAAAAATAGTCTATGAACTCTAAGAATGAAATGAAAATGAATTACTGGAAATAGTAATCTTAAAGAAGGATTTAAGGAGCTCGAAACGAACCTTTATAAGAAATACCGATTTAAGAACCTTTTAAGAATTCTTTAAGAAGGAACAAGCAGAACGAATTAAGAATTCAAAGAAATAGCCGAATTAAGTAGGAAAAAATACTGAATTAAGAAGTTAAGAAGCGTTGAGACCCATTTAAGAACAAAATAAGAATGAATTAAGAAATGTACAACCGATATAATACCATTTTGTGCTACTTGTGTAATCAGCACGTACCACACTGAACCAAGAAGGTACGTTATATTAATAAAAAAGTACATTAAAAACAGGATTTGTTCATTATTTCTCAGCCGATGAAGAAGTTCATTGTTATAATAAATGGCAGTTGATTACTTGATGACGTAGTGTATTAAATAATTATTCCATCATTAATTAATTATATTGCATCATTAATTAATTAATTCAGTCATTAACCTATATACTTATTTACACATAACCCTTGAGTATATAATACGGTCATATAATGTATTTGAACATTATTTAATGAAATCGAACATTAAAGCAATGTATAACGTTCATTAAAAACCCACATTTAATTTAAAATTTCCATGCAATAATGTTTCAAATTCTTTATTTAATGTATATAATTCATTGATTAATGTCATCTTTACATTGATACAATGTACAAGGTAAATGAAATAATGTATAATATTGATTATTTAATGTAAATACTTAATTGATTAATGTCATCTATGCATTGATCCAATGTAAGCGGTACATTGAAATAATGTATCAAATTAATTATTCAATGTAAGTCCCTCATTGATTAATGTCATCCATTCATTGACCCAATTTACACCGTACATTGAAATAATGTATCAAATTCATTATTTAATGTATATACCTCATTGATTAATGTCATCCATACATTGATCTAATGTACGCTGTACATTGAAGTAATGTATGAAATTCATTATTTAATGTATATAACTTATTGATTTGTGTCATTCATACATTGATCCAATGTACGCCGTACATTGAAATAATTTATCATGTTCATTATTCAATGTATGTTATACATTGACTTATGTCATTCATACATTAGATTGATACGGTTCATTGATTGATTTCCTTTAAAAACGAATGTAAATCGAATCGTTTTTTTAGAATGTTTTAAAAGCTTACCAAGTTGATTCCTGAAGCAGGTTCATTTCTCCAATAATTGACAACCCTGAAAACCATGAAAAAACTTAAATCGTAATAAACCTGAAAGTATAATTTTTTCCGTTCAAATGATAACAGTTTTTTGTATCTTGTTATAGTTTTTTATTATGCGCTTTGAATTGTCAATTGTTTATGTACTGTACATATACTATTCAAATTTTATTTTTAAATAGTTTTAAGTGTCGTTTTAATTTAAAAATTAACTTTAGAAAATTTCAGCAAGAAGGAATTTGGAATATGATTTTAAGTTTAATCGTCAAGAAGGTAAAATGTTAAATTTTGAAGGAAAACTTTTTTATCACTTTAAAGCTGAAACCAAAACCTGGACTTTTGAAAATTTAGTATTACATTTTAAATTGTAGAAAAAAATTTGCATGAATGTCCAGAAAATCGTGCAGGCTACAGGGTATTCAAGATTAAAAACGTGGAAAATTTTGAAGCAAACGTCTACAGCACGAATGCAGCATTTAAATGAAAATCTAACCCCGTCGAAATAAACATAGAAATCTTGTAGTTTAGTTTCTGACTCCCCAACTGCAATGATGAAAGGCTGCACGCACTCGGACCTTTGATGTAAATGCTGCAAATGATCTTCTACCTCCTGGATAGATTTCGCTATGAAAATGAATGATTCCTGCGAATCGCGAATCGTGTACTTCAAGAAGCTTTTCTTGCCGTTCTTTTCCTTGGCAAGAACTTTTTGGGTAGGCACCAAATAAGCATGAAGGCATCTTAAAATATTCGCATTCCGACTATCTGAAAAATATATAAAATATTTGCATAAATAATAAATAATTACTATTATATTATATATAATATTATAAATTATAAATGTGAAAGTTACGATGTTTGTATGTTTGGATGTTTGGATGTTTGTTGCTCAATAACGCCAGAATGGCTGAATAAATCTGGATGAAATTTGGCCCAGAGATAGAATATAATCTGGAATAGCAGACAGGATACTTTTTATCCCGGTAAAATGTATGCTTCCCGTGGGATAGATTTGTTTTAATTTTTGCAATCACGCCAGAATGGCTAAACGGAGCTGAATGAAATTTAGCACAGAGATAGAATATTGTCTGAAAAAGCATACAGGATACTTTTTATCCCGATAAAATGTATGGTTCCCGTGGGATAGATTTGTTTTAATTTTTGCAATCACGCCAGAATGGCTGAACGGATCTGGATGAACATTTTTTTTTATATTAACGTATTTGACACGGGCGAAGCCGCGGGTAAAGCCTAGTATTATATAAATGAAATGTAAAATTATAAAATTGAAAACAATTTTTATATTTTACCCACTTACTTTCATTAACGTTGTTTTCATTTAGGGAATGTAAAAGTTTTAGTGTTGGCCTGTCTTTAATGTGGTGCTCTGTTGTTAAAAAAGTTACTATTGTTTGATAAAAGTCATTCCAGTTGTCTAGGAGGGAATACGTGGTGTTAAATAAAGCCTTAAAATCCATGTCCACCTATAGGTTATGAAAAATATCATAATTCATAAATGTATTTATTTTTCTTTCGTAAAATATTCTCACATATCTATGACCTTGAGGCAATTTGTATTGCGGCCATTTTTCTAACGCAGCTTTTGTGGTTTCGGCAGAATTGATTTCGCTTAACCGATATTTTGTGCAGCCTTGCCAATATCTGTCAAAGACATCCGCGGATAAGTTGTCAAATTTTAAGGACTTTACCAATTCTTCTGCATTTTGTTCAGGGACTAAAAATATGTTAATACCAAATTATTAGTAAAATCGAAATCGAAAAGCTAAAAAAGAACAACGATAGACCAAATATTCACACTGAGGCAGATCCTGGAATATACCAACGAATTTCAAGTCGAAACCCAACATCTTTTCAAATTCTTCAAAGCTACTTATGATAGCATCCACCGCCAAGAGCTTATGATGGCGATGTCTGAAATCGGGATCCCGAACAAACTGATCCAGTTGTGCCGCATGACGCTAACCAATTCGCAGTGTTGTGTGCAAATATGGGTAACAGCTCATCCGAGTTATTCAAACATGCGCAGGGTTTTAGACAAGGAGATGCGTTGTCATATGACGTCTTCAACATAGTCCTGGAGCAGATAGTGCGCAAGGCAGGTGTGAGCACGGAAACACTATCTTCAACAAGTCCACCCAGCTCCTGGCTATGCGGACGACATTGACTTCATCGGCCGATCCAAGAGAGCTGTGCTTGAGGCATTCACAGCGATTGAAGAACAGGCGAAACTCGTTGGTCTTGAAGTGAATGAGGACAAAACAAAGTACATGCTATCAACAAACACCACCGCCTAGGACAAAACGTCACTGTTTGTAGCAGCAATTTCGAGGTAGTTAAGGAGTTCACCTACCTTGGAACAAACATCAATCCCACAAACGACACCTTAGTGGAGATCCGAAGAAGAATTACCCTAGCGAACCGCTGCTGCTTCGGTTTGGCAAAACAACTGGGTTCAAAACTCCTCACTCGAAAGACAAAGTGTGTTCTATACAAAACTTTGATTTTACCAGTCCTACTCTACGGCGGCGCTGGACGATAAGAAAAGGGAATTGATACTGGGCACTTTCAAAAGAAAAATTCTTTGACGGATTTTCGCTCCCAAATGCGACGATGGCGAATGGAGAAGAAGGTTCAACCGAGAACTGTATGAGCTGTACCAAAGAAAGACGACTACATTGGCTAGGCCACATCGAGTGAATGGACGACAAAGCTCCAGCTAAGAAAGTCTTCTCATCCCAGCCCCCAGGTTCGAGACGATAAGGAAGACCATACCTACGGTACAAGGACCAAGTGACTGCGGATTCCAGAGCGCTTGGTTTCGGCGACTGGAGAGTGCATGCGAGGGACGTTCACGATGGAAGGCCGCAATATCTCCGGATTGTGAGCCGGATAAGTAAGTAGTCATTGCCACAAGTGTGCAATAAAAGCGATAAACCTATTCGCAGTGGCATGGCGTTGTGAAAATTAAATAAGTACATGACTAAGTATTGTATAATATTAAGAACAAATTTTAATGCACATTTCTAGCTTACGATGATTGAACCAAATTCAAATAGAAAGAAACACAATTTCTTATCTCTGTGCATGTGTTGCAAGTTGAAGGGGATTTAAGTTCACACGAAAGATCTGCTGAATCAGCGGTTCACTGCGGCGTATGCTTATCTTAAATTCATGGCATTAATGTTATGTAACTCTATTTTGATTAGAGTGTTTGACACTCATGTTTTTGTTCGATACGTATATATGTATGTAGATGAATAAAACAGTTGAACATTTTCAAACGAAATAAGAATACTTACATACTTACTTACATTCTTTCCGCTAATGCAATTAAAAACGTGAGGTTTTTGATAGAAGCGTTTGTCTGCAGCATTAAATCCTGCTTCGGTTGTCACATAGGGAAACAGTAGATTGTTTTTTTTTTTGCTTAACATCCTAGGAAAACGAAACACCATATCTTCATGTTTGGATTAGAAGTGAACACACAAACGTGCAACATGAATACATTGCTCATTTTACGGGCGTGTGGCTTACTGCATCCTTTATGTTGGTTTTAAAATGTACAAGTACTGTACAATGTACAGGTATACCTGAATGTTCGTTGGTACGAACAATTCATGCTTTTTCTAAACTTATCTTTGTGTTGTAGGTAGCAAACCACACGACCTATGTGAGTGAGATGTACATATCTGTACACTGAACACTGAACAGTCTATGAATTTCTTTTTATTCTTGGCTTTAAAAAAGGACATCGTATTCGTATTCATAGAATGAATGCTTAAGAGGATTTCATATCAAGTAAAAGCTGTTTAATGCGCAACAGTTTCCACCATTGTCAAAAATGATAAATTGAACATACACAGCGGCTGTAAGACCGATACTTTCCCGAATCACGACCTGGAAAACAGTGCTTTACTTCATCACTTTTACCTGAGGAATGATATTACGCAATGGCGATCCGAGAACCGTGGTTTTACCCGGTTTGATGACGACATATGACGTAGCAAACGCTATAATCGCCGATCAAACGGGCCCAAGTCCCTTGCTCATCACGAAGGTAGAGCTCCAGCTCATCTTTGATTCAATAAAGAATAAGAAGCCAGCAGGTGTCGATGGTAAATCCAACATTGTGCTAAGACACTTACCGATTGAGGCAATATACATCTACACCACTCTGTTCAACAAATAAATAAAATTGAGTGGCGCGACAGCTCTTGAAGAGCCAAGGCCTAAGTGGCTTACTCTCGTCAACAATTCTCTAGGTGCGTATGAAGAATAGAGGGGACCTACAATTGAACGCCGATTCCGAACGGCAAAGTTGAGAAGCACTTTTTCATGACAGATGATACTCTTGGAAGTTTTGTCAGTTCCTCGCAAGAGGCAGTGCCCGTGTAAATGTGGGCGCAATTAGGATTAGAACCCACGACGTTCGGCTTAGCAGCCAACACACCTATCCACTAAGCTAAGGACACTACTCTGTTCAACAACGTGCTGAATAATGCATATTATCCAGTGCGTGGTTCATCCAATCCCGAAAAAGGGAAAGGACAACTCCTATCCGTCAAATCTCCGGTCTATAAGTCTTCTTCCAAGTATTAGTAAGGTATTCGAAAAGATCATCAATAGAGCTCTGATTAAGTGGGCTGCGGACAACACAATAAGGCCAGAGGAACGGCTGTTTTACAGCAGTCGGCTTGACCCCAGAGTGAAGGTAATTTTCTATATGGCCTAAATACGGCCGATGATCGCTTATGGTTGTCCAGTGTGGTTCAACGTTGCACCATCTCAAATGGAAAAGATTCGGGTGTTTGAGAGGCAGTGTCTCCGGCGCTGTCAATGGTGCCATTGCTTGGTGGCTTGCTCTCAGCAAAGCTTACATAGTAAATAAGCTTACAAAGGTGCAGAGAAATGCTTACGTAGGGATATCAGAAGCAATCATCTCCTGTCCAACGGACTTAACTCATTGTGGACCTTCTTCCGATTGACCTCTTTATTAAACACCAGGTGTCCTGCAGCATCTTGAGACTCAAAGAAAAAAGGCTGCTGGAAAGCCAGATCCTACGGGCTCTTCAACCAAACAAGCCTGATACCATCTGACATCCTATCCACAACCACCGATTACTGTATTCTTACCCTAAACACCTCAAAGAAGTTTAGAGTCTTGCTTCCGTCAAGAATCGACTGGGAGGAAGGGGATGTGACGAAAGACTTCTACACAACTATCTTCGCGGATGGTTCGAAAATGGAATATGGTTTTGGTGCAGGTTTCTTCTGTGAATCTCTTAAGATTTCAAAACCCTATAGACTTCTCGATTTTGCCAGTGTATTACAGCACAATTGATTCTAACGGCTTGTATCATCCCTTAAAATATCCGACGAACCAAATGCATTATGCTAACAGACGTGAGGCAGCCTCAAGGATCTTGATATGAGCGTCTCTCTAATCCGGATACCGGCCATAAGGGCTATGACTATGAGGGAATTGAGAAGGCAAATGAGCTAGCTAGGCAAGGATCAGAGTGTATATGCTCCTCTTGGAGTTGTGAAGGTCTATATCCTGACCAAATACACATCAGAAGCAAATCGTAGGTGTGGAATAGTTTAACGAGTTGCTTTATATCTAGGAAATTCTGGCCCGCCTATAACAAACTAAAATCAATCAATTAAATATCCAAACCAAGGCATGATATAGCCAGGATTGTTGCTACCTGCACAGGACATTGGCCCATAGGGGAGCATGCGGCAAAATTGGGTATACCACATAACTCCTTCTCCTTCACAGCTACTGTGAGGACCAGGACTAAAAAGGAAACGGTCCCACACTTTTTCTGCCATTGCCCGGCCTTGGCTAGGAAAAGAACACTCCACTTAGGTAAAGATTTTTTCAACGGTACTGAGGAACTCTCAGAATTTAAGAAACTGGCTTTAGATAAGGGGGAGCTTATCTCTCCTAAACTAGATGGCACTATGAGACAATAGGACGTAGTGTAGGGAGATAAATACTACAATATTTATAGGATTGCCATTGCACGTGCGCAACATACATCATCCATAACTCATTTTTAAATCTATTTAGAATCTCATGAGGTATGGTATCAAAACGGCGCGCGCACTTAGCGCTAATTGTGGGACAGCCATTTCTACCTACCTACCTACCTTCCACTATTGTTAAGAAACAAAATTATTTTTATATATCTTTGAAACGTTAGGTCTTTAAGTAGACCACGTGCTGTCAAATAACTAACGCAGGCCCACGCTCGGCGATATCAAAGCGCCTTAGGTGGTTTTAACCCCAATCTTGGAAGATGATTACTTTGGGTAGCACTGCGTGAGCACATCTTCCTGGACACTTTGTCCATTTCTTTGCTTTCAGGTTGTGAGATTTCGCTGCGGGCCAAAACTTGATTACAACTATCAGTTCCAGAATCAATCTGATTGATCGTATCCCGATTGACGTAAGAGCTCTTCGTCATTATGTGGAAAAGCCAACATTAATATTGATAACTACGTGTTGCAGCCGAGACATGAATGTGATTGGATAGTCATGCTAAAAGCTTGAAAGTCTTCAAAGTTGGACTGTTTAAATTCCTTTTCAGAATAAGTCTGCAGTAAAATCGCTTAATATTTCAGCAGACCACTCCGAAGGAGGTGCGTGTCAGGAAGAGAAAAACAGGAGTTCTTGTAATTAAAAGATTGCTATGGAATGCTACCAGGAATGTAAGACAAAAGAGAGTTAATTTTTCGGTTATATGCAAAATTAATATTCGTAATCATATAATTCACATCCGCTCTCTCTGGAAAAGTTTAAAAGAAAAGTAAACGCTTCTGCCTCCCGTGCTGGCAAATGGTGCAAGGTTCCTGCCATATGTCAATCCAGCACCGGTTAGTCCTGTCTTGCAGAGTGCCCCCTGGGGTGAAGTACCTGCCTATCCACCAAAGGATCCTTGTCAAACCTACTTATGCCTGTGAACAGCCAATAATTCTCTTTTTACAATGAAAGGAGCTGAATTGCAAACTGTTCTTGAAAAGATTCTCATCACCCTATATCGGTTTTATGAATAACAAAAGCATGGGATTATGTAATATAAAATGGATTACTGACTACTTCAGACCGCTTTAATGTTCGCACCATTGGTGGGATCACACGGCAAGACAAAAAAAAGCAAAGCAACAATGCTCCACTCAAGAATAACTTCTTCTATTACCCTATCCCCCCAGGAGAAGAAAATCCAAATATCCGATGTTATATGGGCCAAGCAAACTTTCAGATGCCGTAGTTCTGGATTAGAGCACGCTGCACTCATACGTTGTTAGTTCAACAGTTGAATTATTTTTGGATTAAACCTTGATCCTTTTTTGTTAATTTAATTAAAAACACACTTTTCCAGTTTTGACATACAAATGTTGATATTAAATTGTTTCCTACTCAGAATCGGTTTCGGATACTTCCATACTTCATCCCATCGGTCAAGATAGAGATTTTTATCATTCGCAACTTGACTTTGCTGTCACATTCCCTTTTCTGAGCCTCCAATAAAGACAAACGGGCTTCGTGTTCCTTCTGTTGCTGCCGCAATCGTATTTGATGCTCTATTTCTCGCATTTCCAACTCTTTTCTCTAATAATTTTCCGTTTCAAACTTCGCACTGAATCATCTTTTCCATTTGTTCTAACTTCAAAGTGTTCCACTTCCGTTTTGGACAGTTTCACAGGAGTCACTTTGGGCTCACAAACCATCAACGGGTCAAAATCCGCGTCTGCCGATGACCACGATAAGCTTTCCTGTAGAGGTTCGGGCGCTGAAGTTGATATAAATTTGACTAAATCAGCCAATGCTTTGCTTTTTGACAGCCAATCCTTTTTATCATCATCACCACTTTCTGCCTCCTTCCGGGATGCCAATTTCTTACGGATTGATGTCTTTACGTTTGTGTATTTATCCTTCAGAGTCTTGATGTTTCGGGTCTGTAAATGAAATTTCAAAATAAGCAAGTTTGACAGAACAAAAAATAGTGACACACTTACAACATGCGGACATTTGGTGTTGAAATCAATGCAAATTTGTTCCCAGGCCCGATGCTTTTCCTTTAAAGTATCCGAGTCGGTTTTTTTACTTTCGACAATGGCAACATGTCGCAAAACACAATGAAGCAAAATGTCTTCCTCAGACTGGGTAAAATTTGAACTTCGAGTACGTTTTTTTAGCATTTCTATGAAATTAAATTTTAATGGCGCTTTAAAAATGTCCGATTTCACTCAAAGCCAATTTACTTCAGGACAACAATCTTAGAGGCCAAATTTTTGTTTGACAGATTGGCAGAGAGTTGTTTTATAGAAATTATTTATAAACAATCTTCGGCTAGAGTCTCCTTTAATCCAATAATCCAAGCCAAACAAGAAAAATCTAAGGTTTAATGGAATAACCGATTAATTGACTTTAACTATGCATGTTATCTGCTACTCTGATGTTGAGGTGTTTTTTGGCTTGATTCAGCTATTGCGCATACCAGAGAACTCACACTCTCTCTCTCTCTTTTTGACTATAAAAAGGGAGAAATACATCTCCCGCACTCAGCACTCAAGGACTTGGCGATGTTATGTAACTTTCCAAGAAAGCTTTTTAACGTGTTTACAATATTTGCTCAGTAGTTATTGACTTTTTTTTTCGGGTCAATTTTTTTATACTTCATTTTTTGCTATTGGAATTTGAAGAATCAAAATGGAAGGAAAAACGGACGTCGACACCACTCGAGAAGGATGAAAGTTGAGATGAAAAAAAATGAACAAATGAGGGTGTTGGGTTCTTACAGGCTCTGACAGAGGGAGGAAAGTTTGAACATTTTTTTTCTTATTTTTAGTATTGCCATGGGAAAAATATAATGTGAATTTAGACGTAGACGAGGCGGTGTTCGAGGACAACCTTCTCATCGATTTAAAATTATTGATTTTGGTCACAGTGGGTTGTTAATAACATTACTCCGTATTTATGTTGATCTATATTGAGTTCATAGGGGACTCTATTAGTAGAAAAGGGTATTAGATTGAAAATGGCACTTCAAATGTACGATTTTGAAAATGTTTTCAGACTTGATTGCTTAACTAGTGAGGATATAGCAGAATACTTTTTATGTTTCTATCAATTTGGTGTTAGTTCCAATTTTCAAAATGACTATAGTATAAACGCTGCTTCTCAGAAAAAAAGGGAGCATTGGAAGCGTCTGATCGAGGATGGTGAGAGAGCCAACAGCAGGAATGAAGTTCGGAGATACTACCGGAGGGTTATCGTCATCGAGCAAGAACCAATGTTTGCAGGGATAAACAAGGGAACATCATAGTAGAATCACAGTAAATGCTGGGGACAGACCCCTTCTGTAGATTGTATAACGGTGACAACAAACAAAATCCGGCCGACAGACAGGAGCCTTTCATCGGACACGATGATAGCCAATTCCGTAAACCCGACATAAAAGAAATGAAAACTGCAATATCACGGCTGAAATCCAACAAAGTCGCTGGAGTAGATGGTCTAGCTACCGAGCTGTTCAATGCAGCAGGCGACGAGCTAGATAGGAGCATGTACCAAATCATCTGTAAGATATGGTCAGAGGAAATGCATGCCCGATGGATGTCTAGTTTTGGCATCTCTGCCAAGCTCGTTCGCTTGTGCAAAATGACGATGGAGAACTCACGCTGCTCCATCAATGTTGGCAACGAGCTTACGGAATCTTTCGACGTCAAAAAAGGATTCAGACAAGGCGATGCACTGTCGTGCGATTTCTTTAACATCGTTCTTGAGAAGATAGTGCAGAACTCCACCGTCAACACCAGAGGCACTATCTTCCAAAAATCTGTTCAACTTCTCGCGTACGCCGATGATATTGATATAATGGGAAGAACACAGCGTGATGTCAATGGCGCCTTTGTGAGAATTGAGACAGAAGCGGCAAAAATGGGTTTAGCGGTAAATGAGGGAAAAACGAAGTATATGCTGTCTTCGAGGAAGGACACCCAACACCGACGGCTCGGCAGAACGTCACAATAGACGCATACAACTTCGAGGTAGTAGAGGATTTGTCTACCTAGGCTCCGCTATAAACACGGGCAATAACACCAGCGCCGAGATCAGACGAAGAATAACTCTTGCTAATCGCTGTTTCTTTGGCTAAGAAAGCAATTGAGTGGAAAAGCCCTCTCTCGAGCAACTAAGTTAAAATGTACAACACACTCATCATCCCGTCCTCTGTATGGTGCGAAGCATGACCCTGACAAAATCGGATGAAAGTGCCTTAGGCTGTTTCGAGAGGAAATTCTTCGGGTCATCTTTGGCCCCGTGTGCATTGAAGGGGAATGGCGAAGAAGATATAACAGCGAACTTTACGGGTTGTACCTTGTACAACGACATGGACTTAGCCAGAAGGTTCAAGGTCCAGAGACTCAGATGGCTGGGTCATTTAGAGCAGATGGACACCAATGCTCCGGCCCGGAAAGCCTTTGATACTATTCCTGAGGGACGTAGGAGAAGAGGAAGACCGCGACTCAGGTGGCGCACTCAAGTGGAAGAGGAACTCAATCAATTTGGAGTGCGAAACTGGAGACAGCTAGCTAGGGACCGAGCTGGCTGGCGGAGACTGTTGATTGAGGCCCAAGTCCCCAACGAACTGAAGTGCCACCTTAAGTAAGTAAGTAAAACTAGACATTGCTCTTTAGCCTTTATCGTTGGTTTTAATAGACGTTGTCTTACGCGACATTGAAATCGATGAAAGGGTGATAGGTATTGGTTTGAACTTCATGGGTCTTCTGTAAGATTTGACGTGGAGTGAATATTTAATGGATGGTGGACACTCCTGGTATGAAGCCACATTGATAAGGACGTATCAGATTATTGACGAAAAGTTTCAGAGGTTCAGAGAGCATGACAGACGATGTTTAGGAGATATAAACCTCTGTAGTTGGTGCAGTTCAAGGATCTCCTCTCTTGAGGATCGGGCATCCGATGCTGTGGTTCCATTCGTCAGACATGCTTCTCCATCTCCAGCTACTTTATTCAGTTTGGCGACTAGGACCGTCTGTCCAGGGGCTTTGTTTGACTTAAGTTGAGATAATGCCTTCGTCAATGTCGGGTAGGTGGAATTGCTGGTTTGTTTTACCTACATTTGTTAATCCGTTTGTAAAAATTTCGAACCTCGTTCCCTGTTGTGCTCACTCTTCTTTCTGTAAGAAGAGTTCAGCCATTTTGCATGTCTCCTGTTTATCTACATGTGCTCGCCGGTACTCATCGTACCGGAGTTTCGTTGTGTATGCCATGTAAGCCCTAGTACTTCAGAGGCGGTATCTAGCTGCTTGCCAGTGCTACCAGTGGCTTAACGTCCAATATCATTTTAGCATTTTCGTGTGTGTTCATTCCTCGATTATCCTGCATTCTTTACCCTCGGCTACCGCTACAACACGGTTAGGTGGTCCAAGTCAATATTCGGCACCTCGACACTGGGCGGACACCTAAACATGCTAGGAGAAAGTGTCGTGCGTCGATCCGCCAATGTTATTGTGTATCATCTGGTTGACGGTTGATTGATCAGGAGCTTTCCATGTCCCCTTGTGTGGATATCGAGATTGTGGAGAATCGCCGTATACCGCGTACTGCTCACCATTCTGTTTCGCGCCGCCAGGGAGCAAGTTGATGAGCCTCAATCCATTATCGGAAATTTTGTCGTTTAGGCTATGTCGTCCGATAATTCTACCAAAGATTAGAGATTAAAATCTTAGCATTAAAATCTCCAAGGACAATTTCCAATAGTTAGGGCATATTGCTCAAAGGTCTTGTCAAGGAGTTGGTAGAACCTGTCTTTGGTGTCTTCATCCTTTTCCTCGATAGGGCGTGATAGCAGGTGAGGCTGATATTGATGAATTTAACCGTGATGCGGATTGTCATGATGCGCTCATTCACTGAGTTGAAACACAAGACCTTCCTACTGAGTCGAGGCACAACTACAAATTTACACCCAAAAAGACGCTTATTTTGTTCCCAGTAGCAGTCGCCATAGTAGATATCACTCGTTTTTCCATTTTTTAACGAAGCAGGGCCTCGTGACCACTTCCCATCGCGTTTCTGCTGCTTTATAGCAGTCAAGGGCTCCCGCTAGTTGTTCGGCTGCACGTGGTTTGTTTAGGCACCTAACGTTCCAAGTGCAAAACCGAAATTCGTTGTCTATAAATCGCTTATTCCGTCCATATCCGAGGCTTGTTGGTGATTCGGAACTATCTTTTCTTTCGGTGGCGGGGCAGTCAATCCAACGCACGACCACAAACCTGGAGGGGAAGATCATTAATTTGACTCAAAGACAGGAGCCGGCCAAACCGCTTCTTATAACCATGGACTGCGAATATGTCGAAGTAGCACTTTGAGGTGTTCACTTAGTGGTTCATCCTGACTGGAACTGTAGGCGAAACAGTTGATTCAATCTAGGGAATTCTTCCGCTGACACCTGTTGAAGAAAGTAGGCATGACTTAGTCGACGCATATCCCATCCCCCTCTCTCTTTGCAGCAACAACAATTTCCCGCTGGAATTTGAAACCAATCTTCGGATGATGTGCTAGGTACCCGATGTTCACAGCGGTGAGTTGGAGGAATGGAGAGTAGGAGTTGATAGACAGATATTGCTGTTTGGGTCCTCTTGATTGCACCGCGTCTACCCTTTGAATATAATACCTACCTATGTATGTATGCAGTTTGACTTCGTAGGTGAACTAAAAAATAACATGATTTTCCCCGTAACAACACCCTTACAAGGCCGGTTTTCGTTAAGGCAGTTTTAAAGCTGTGCTCGGAGCGAATTCGGACTTCACTGATAGTCAAAAGGCAGGAGGACACTAACTAAATCCTGCGAAAAAAAAAAAAAAGTAGATTTTAAGGAATGATAAGATTCCCTTTTTTACACACAAGGCTTTTTTTCCCTTTAGCGATTTTTTTAGACAAAATTAATTTTGATTGAAAACCCATCATTTGAATGTTCGGTAATTCAATCCGTAAAGATCCTTTGCGAATTAATTAATGAGCTGGTGGAGTTGGAAGGCGATAGTAACATCATTACCCATTGCAATTAAAAAAATAATTGATTCTTGGATATTAATGAAGCCCCTTCCATCGAGAAAAATCCCTGCCAAAAACGCTTGAACAAAAAGAATTTTATGTCGCGAGCAGGAAAAAGAACGTACCAACATCTTGGTAATCAATTTATCAATTAATTAACGAACTTTGGATACGAAAATATTAAGTTCACGTTTCATAAACTTGAATGCTTTCCATATAATTTCATTAATTAAGTGCTAAATTCTTTTGCGTTGTAAATACATAATTTCCTCTGTTGAGCCAAAATAAAACCGATGAGATCATAGACTCTTCCGGAACCTCTTTCTACCAATAAATATGACACTTGTTGCCCATTATAAAGGAAAACTAACTAAACTAAAACGAAATTATTCCAATCCTTCGTTCCCCATCCAAACTATAGATAGATGTGTATCAGCCACACCCACTGAATCCTTGTAAATAAACAAGTATACACACTCTTTTGCTACAACCCTTTGGATACATAACAATAAGAAGCTTTGACACTCTTTTGACACTTAAACTTATTGACATGTTGCTGTTGCTGCTTGGTTCGATCGTCATCGTCATCGCCTTTCAACAGCGCCATCATGCCATCAAATCATCGGATCCGGAGAATTTTGACTGTCAGCAACATTTTTTCAAAAGTCACATGTCAAAATGTGTAAAATAAGTAAAAAGAAAAATAAAAACAATGAAATAGTGCGCACATGTAAGACTTGACCCCTAAAACCCCACTTTTCTGCTATCAGACCCAACAGCCAGCGGCGGGATATATACTCTACTCTGCTGTATAGATTGTGTTTTTGTGTACATCCAAACACTTTTCAGACAAGCTATGCTCTTCGTCTGGCTATTACATAACCAAATGTTGTAACCACAAGAAAAACCGTCGCACGCACTTAGTGTTTAGCGAGA
>CAKKXW010000003.1:31191773-31202926 GCA_920937365.1 Sphaerophoria rueppellii | reverse complement strand
AATCTTATTTCGAAATCTGAGCCCATGAAACCCACCTCGACTCCAACCTGAGCATTGTATCTAACTCAGTGCGAATGTATGGGTGCAGTTTCTCATTTAAAAAAGCATTGGAAAACTAACACATTCTCACTGGGTTAGTACAAAACGACCAAATTGCAGCTTGTAGGCAAAAAGAGAGCGAACACCCGAAGTCGTGACTCTAGGTATTATATATTCTCTATGGCCTTGTCTTTGATTAAATTAATCATCACGACTTAGCTTGGAATAAAAAAATTCCACCAGTACTGGGGCTCGAACCGACGACCCTGAGATCTCGAGCCGACACGCTAGCGCTGTGCTATTGATTGATTTGAAAACCTAGTGACTCACTTACTATTTTAAACTTGCTTACTTTTCACAAAACTTGAAAATAAACCACTGCTTAAGTCTTTCCTGCTCGAAAGTCAGAGATCGACTGGTAAGCGAGCGCTCTACCATCTGAGCTACATCCCCTTGTGAAAATTGTGTGTCAAATAATCGTTTTGACATTGATGGTGTTATTCTTCTTCAGTTATCAAATGAACCAACCATTGGACAATGGTTGGTGTCTTCGATATATATGTACGCCGGAAGTTGGTACATTTAAAATCAAAAGTGTAATAGAGGAGAAGAACGTTATCGTTTTGAAAAAAAAAAATAACTAAAAAATTCAAAATGTTTAATAAGTAGAGACTATTGATTTTTGTAATTGGATCTCCACTCTTTTCTTTGGTTTTTTCTAACACGCATTGATTTTCTTCCACGCACAAAATAAAAAATCCAATTGGATTCTCCAGTTTTTGCCTTTTCATAAAAAGTTTTTTTGTTTGTTTAACTTTCCATAAGAAGTTATTGTATGGGACCGATTTTGTGAATCTCTAATTTTTACATATCTCCATGCTTCCAGGTCACTAGAATCTGAATCAACCCTTTCTATAATGGTGTGTGTGTGTTTGTATGTATGTTCGTATGTGCATATATGTGCGTTACGTTTTGTCTGCTCGATTATCTTGCGAACCATTCATCTTATTGGCATGAAATTGGTCTCATTCGACGCGTCATTGCCTTGTTGTGAATGGAATTTAATGAGGATCAAAAACTGAAGACAACCCTAATATAATGAAAATTTAGTAATAATTAAGTGAAATAAATAACAAAAATAAAAATATGGTCTCTTTTTAAGTAGCAACCTACAAGTAAACCAAAAATATAACTGGCATACCGATGCATTCAAATTTAATACATGTTAGGGGCTGCAACTAGAATTTAAGTTGAGAGAGTACAAAAAAGCACGCCAACACACATACAGTAATTCCCGGTTAGTTGCACCTCGCTTAATTAAACATCCCGCTTAATTGATCGACAAAAATGGCTTTGAAAATTTCCCGTATTAGTAGCAAAGCTTTTTAGACTGTTAATTGAACCCCGCTTAGTTGAACTACTCGCTTAATTGATCTTTAAAATATGCAGCAGAAAAACTAAATACATGGACATTTTTCGGATAATTGGACGGAAAAAAAAATAAAAGGTGTGTTCAGCGACACTGTTCTGCACAGTTTGGATCAGTTTAAAACAGAAAAGTACAGAGTTTTGGTGTTCATTGACTCATTTACTGTTCAGAACTGTTTTGAGTTGGTGTTCATTGAGTTTTTTAAAGAACAGTTTGGAACAGTTTAGGATAGGATTTTCGGTTCCATCTTTTTAGGTAGAACATTTTTTGTGTTCTTAACTGTTCCAAACTGTTCTGACATTTCTCATGAAGCTGTACTGTAGTGTGCAGTGCTGTGATGTGCTCTGCTGCGCTGTACTGTGCTGCTTTTTTACGCTGATCAAGGCTTTAATGAAACAAATCTAAAAATAAATTCCCTTAAGGTAGCCCTAAACGACAAACTTGTTTTCCAAACATGCTCGTTATCGTTTCATGCGAACATCATTTCGTGTTGATTCTTGAAAGTTTGAGGATGTGTCAAAAAGAGAAGCAAGTCATTGCGATCATCTCCCTACATGGCAAACAACGAAACGGACGAACACGAGAAAATCGGAAATTTTTGCCAACATCGAACAGTTCGTAAACCATCGCTACACATCTAATTTATAGCGTGCATGTTCGGCAAACAAGTTTGTTGTTAGCACTATCGCTGTACATATAACAAATGAAAGCTAGCTTTTGTTTGACTGCTTTTACACGTTGACTCATGTTTGATTCTTTTTCGAACTCGAATTCTCTTTTGAAATTGTATCATCTGATTCGAACACTGTTTAGGCCCATTTGCTGAATCAGAACATAAATTTATGTTCAACTTAAAGTTTTCATTTTTATATGGGACGTTCCGGAATTCGATAAGTTCTACATAAATTCTCCATACTAAAAATGAACTTTATGTAGAACATAAATTTATGTTCCAAATCAGCAAATGGGCCTTAAAGAGTGAATTTTTGGGATAAATATTTTATTTTTTAGTTGACCTACTCATGCAATTATACGGGTTTCGCTTAATTGAACAGATATGTCAATTGAGCGGGATTTAGTTTATTGAACCACCCGGATAATTAACCGAAAAATCTGACAAAATGGTCAGTGGAATTAAGCGGGGAATACTGTAGTTGATTTTAGTCAGTGGAATGGGTTATACGTGTAGTTTTGGTCTCGTGTTTTATTGAAATAAAGAATACTATTTGATCTAGATTATTCGATGTTTTTTCATTTGAATTTGACTTTAACTGATTAGAGTTATCTTTTGTCCTAAAATTTTGTTTTTTTGGCAACAACGAACGACAATAAAGAATGTGATTTTTTTACAATAAAGATGGCATGCTCACATCCTTTATAAAGTGATGGGTGATAGTACTACGACAGCCTATAAAATACACGAACTTGATCGTCGTGGATACTGGTGTAGGGGCAGGCTTCTATTCTGAATCGCTCAAGTTAACCGACTGGCTTAGGTTTCCAGACTGCAGTAGTGTCTTCAAAGCGCAGTAAAACATAGCCTATTACTCCTGAATATTGTTTTTTTTTCACACTAACTATAAGATTTTTTGAATTATTGTTGAAATCATTGCAGAAAATTCCATAATTTTCATTATATTAGGATTGTTTTAGATTTTTGATTGCCATTAAAAAACCGCTAAGCGGGTTTCGCTCAAAACCTAATCAGCTCAACACAATACCGCGTCGAATGAAACCAATTTCATGACAATACGATGAGTGGTTCGCGAGATTATCGAGTCGAAAAAACGTAACGCACGCATACGCAGATACGAGCACACATGCACACACACACAAACATCATCATAAAAACGCTTGATTCGGATTCTAGTGACCTCGAAACATGGAGATATGCATAAATTGGAGATTCACAAAATCGGCCCCATTACAATAACTTCTTAACTCTGGGAAGTTAATAAAGGCTGAACTACATTGGAACACAAAGTGCCAAAAAGTACAAAATAGTGGAAATTATGTGCTGTATTGCTTCTACTAATGCTTTAACTGTGCACAAAGTTCTCAAAACGAATACACTCACTTGTTTGTACTTTTTACATACCTCATGTTGCGATGTGCATAGTGCAGCTTTAACTGTTAAGGCCGATGAAAGGTGGAACCTTCTTGACACCTGCGGCACTACAAGAAAGAACGGGAAAATTATGCAAATAAACAAGAGATCACTTTCATCTCTCGTAAGCATAGTTACTAGGTTTAATCTGGATATCATGTGGAAAAGATGAGAATCAGTTCAGATGATCTATGCAGGGGGTGCGGTGACGAGGGGCTGCATGAAGAAACTTCGCACTTTCTATGCCACTGCCCCGCATTCTCCCACCGAAGGAAGAAATTGCTCGGCAATTATTTCTTCGGGTACTAAGAAGAACTCTCTAGTACTAAATGGCTTGATTAACTGATTGCATAGGTAGCAATACTCACTGCTATCACAATGGATCTGTATTGATCTAAGTGTGACGGTAGCGACATCAACTGTCAGCCCCCTAACCTAATCATATTCAAGGCTTTTAAACACAAAAACTAAAAGTCTATTGAAATCTTTCAAAATAATTAATCGCCCAAAACCAATACTTCTGCCCCACTGAACGTCGTTGTCGTAATGTCGTAACGTAATGAGTCTCTCCCTGTTTTATCGTTACATCTATGGTCAGTGCCCACTGCTCTAGTTTAGGCAGCTCCATTCCTGCCCTTGAGCAATTCAGCCTTTATATACTCTACTCGCGCTTCCAGGAATGCTCATAAGCTTACTCTCGAATTGAGCAATCCTCCAGTCGTATCAATAAGTACAGACATTTTTTCTTTATTCTACTTTGGGAATCTGGAATTCATACCCACCCACATTCTGTCTTCATCAGTCATTGCAACATTTAGAAATTCATGAAAGGGACACCTAATTTTTACCATTTTTTTTTAATGAATAAAACCAGGCATTATTCTTAAGTGTTTGGTTTATTATTTTTACATTTACATTTATTTATTTATAATTTTAATTAATAAATAAAGCGATGAATCATGAAAAAACAAATGCCTTAAATTTAACAAAATGCAAAACCAAAAAAGTGTTTCTCAATTTATAAGTTTATCGATCCACTTTTTAAGCGAAGAAAATACATGAAATCATTTCTTTTAAGCATTTGTATTTTTTCTTTAATTCATTTTTTTTTTGTTTTTAAGGACACTCTTTTTAAGGCTCATTTTACATTAATCAATTAAATATTATTTTTCTTTGTATGTTAAATACACGTTTCTTTCTCTCTTCTTTGTTTTTAAATCTTGTTAAGGCATTTAATGTGGATTTTAATATTTAATTAATTAGAATTAAAATTAAAACTAAAAATAAAATGGTTAGCTTAAATAAAATTATGACAATTTTCTATTCTAGTAAATTTTAACAATTTTTCCTTAAGGTTAAATCTTGTAATTATGTAACTACACTGTTTTCTTCTACTTTTAATTATTATCGCTTTAAGCAAAAATCAATGACATTGACAATGAAGAGGCGTTTATTCCTTAAATTTTTGTGACAAGAATACTTTCAATTGGTTTCAAATTTAAATATTTTGAATTTTAAAATTTAATTATTTTTATTTTGTGATTTTCTTCACCAGACTGTGCAGTTCTTGAGGTCTTGAAAATTCTATTTCTTGTAGACGGTTTCGTTTTTTAGTAGGTTTTTGTTTTCTTTAACATTTAATTGAGAGTTTTGTAAAAATATTTATTTATAAACTAAATAATTATTAAAAAAGATTATTTTTCAAGTATTTCTTTAGTGTACAGTTTTTTAACTTTAGAGGCAGTATTTTCGGATATTACAAGTTATCATTGAAACATATTCTTTTTTTTTAAATTAAAATCTGCCTTAAATAAAATTATTAAGAGGTGCAAAATTGATATATTTAATTAATGCTTTAAATAAAATGTTAAACTTAAAATAAAATTTGACACATAAAATAAGTTTTTTAAAAAATATTTTGGAATGACAAAACCGAAAGACAAAAAGCATTACTTTTAAATTTCATGAAAATGTTAAATCTAATGAATAATAGGAACATTTAATCTTCAGCTTTCCTACAAAATTTTAATTTTTTCGTCGTTTTGCACCAAAAATTTAAAAATAAAATATTTTTAAGAAATTAAAAAATAAACCTTATAAACAAAAAATCTTACAAAAGGCCATCGAACCCGTTTAGAGTGTCGGTTTTAATAAAATCTTAAAATTTATATCACTTGTATGCAAATTAAAAATATATATTTAAAGACACCGGCCCTGTCGAAGAGCCTTAACTTAGAAAATATATTTTTGTTTTCGTATTGTATACATTTTTCAAGATGGTAGATATTTTTATAAATATTTTAAGTTTGAATCGAAAAAAACGTTTTTTTTTTCAAGTCTTAAAAAATGCGGCTTTTCTTAGAATATGTTTATGCGAAACTCACTGACTATCGCCTCGAGGAAGCCCTTGAGACTGTAGTAGGATCGATTTCGCCAGTAAATATTGTTATTGACCTGTTCCATGGCGAGTTGAATTGTGTTTTCGACAGATGTTAGGCCTAACTTGCGAGCTCGGGTGGCAAAACGTTGAAGCTGTTCGCGGTGGAAGTCTTTGTTCATAAACGAGGTGATTGAGTCAATCATTTTTGAGAGGGTCGAGAAACCGTCTCCAAAGCTGGGAATAAGAATTTTAAATTTAAGATTGAATGAAAGGTTTTGTACATTTGAGAAAAAAAAACTCACTATTCTGAGATCTCTTTGATATTCGTTGCGAGGAAGTCGAATGCAATTTCAAATCCAATCGGATTTTGAGCGACGGCACTGAAGGCACGAGCTCCGTCTTGTTTTAATATTCCAGATGATGGGTCGATGGTCATGTTGAGGTACCTGAAAAACGAAATATTTGTTTAATAAACGACGACAACTGTTTTAAACTCAAATATTATTCAAAAAGAATAAAGTGAAAATGGGTTAATATCGTGGACTTTGGGGAGCGATGCAAAAAGAAAATATGTTTCTCCGCGTCTGATAATTCGTTCTTCAAAAGCAGGGCGCAAAACATCGAGTGAAGCTTCATTTGTGTGGCACGTAGTGCCGCCGTTTTGTTGAAACCAAATGTTGACAATATCCTCTTCTTGAATTTTTGTGAACAAAAATTCGTTCAACACGGTGCTTCTTTTCTTCCAAAATCCGTACGCAATTTTCGTACACATTCTGCAACATTACCATGATTTTCAAAGTAATGCCACAATATTTCCCAGCGTTTTTCAAGCGCATACACAACCATATTCGTTCAGCGGAAGGATAAAACTAATTATTATCTATCAAATCAGACATATAATCGAAGGAACAATGCCGAAACAATAGTTTGAAAAGATAAGGCAATTTATTAATTTCAACGATAATTCGTTCATTCAACTAATAGGGTTTTTTTGGTCGTCCGGAACTGTTCCGAACGATTCTGAATTCGTTCACTTGGCACAAGATGACAGTTCTTGTTCTGAATAGAACAGAAAAACGATTCTGAACTTGAAGTCGGAATCACGCAACATGCCCACACTCGCACGTACATACGTACTTGCCGACATGTTTACAATTAAAGAAAATATGAATGCGACCATGTGGTCCACACGACAAACTTCCCAGAGTAGAAAAATAAGTAAAATCATTAGTTGTTTTGCAAAATCTCCAGCCACTGCATCCCGTTGGAGATGTACCTACGTTGGTTTTCAAAGTAAATTTCGGTAATGATGATTTGAGGACATACATTAATTTCATTGAATACTATAAGATTTCTTGCATTATTAGCTGCGTCTTATTATCACGATGATCTGATCCGGATCAGATCATGAAAATAAAACAGCTTCTATTGTATTCTTAGGGGAAAAGTTTTTGCTATATAATTGAAAAATATTTCATTACCGGATAGATGAATGTGTGAAAGTGGCAGCACAGTTTTTATTGAAAATATACGCCAACGTTTGAACTTGTGTGCGGAAGAAGAACTAATTTTTGGATCACAAAAATTGATCCAAGTGAAAAGCAAGATTTCAATTTGTTGTTGTTACACATATAAATCAATGATCTGATCTGGATCATGGTGATAATAAAACGCAGCTATTGTTGAAATTATTGCAGAAATTATCATAATTTTCATTATATTAGGGTTGTCTTAGATTGTTGATTGCCATCAAAAACCGCTAAGCCGATTTCGCTCAAAACCTAATATAACAACACAATACCGCGTCGAATGAGACCAATTTTATGACAATACGATGAGTGGATCGTGAGATAATGGAGCCGAAAAAAACGTAACACACATACGCACGTACGAATAGAGATATACACACACAGGCATCTTCATAAAAACGCTTGATTCGGATTCTAGTGACCTTGAAACATGGAGATATGCAAAAATTGGAGATTCAGAAAATCGGACCCATTACAATAACTTCCTCTGGGAAGTTTAAATTAAAAACAATGTCGTGACAATTCTTCATATGAGGTTTTACAATTACATAGCCATTCAACCATTAGAAGCAAAAAATATGTGTTTGCATGTTCGTTTGGTATCCGGAATCGGACAGTTCTGGACAATCGGACAATTCCGGATTGTCAAAAAAAACGCTATAAGAATTTTGACAGAATTGAAAACTGAACCCAACAGATCTCATGCAAAAAAAAAAAAATTATTGACATTTTGACAAATGGAAACTTAAAACAAACAGAAATCGAAGTACATAAATGGAAATTGAAAATTTTAACTTGCCTTAAAAACAAACCTTTAATTTGCAGAATGAGATTCCAACTTCAAGATAAAAAAAAAAACAGACTGCTGCATTGAATTCCAAACCAGCGCTGCCGAAGCTACTACCAAGGGAGTATTTGTACTCCCTTTGCGTTCAGTGTACTCTCGTACTCCACGAGACTCGAATATACTTCCCTTTATTTTCATCATTATTTGAGCGAACACAACCAGTCTAGTGGTATTAAATCGCACGAACGAGGCGGGCAATAGACTCGCCCATTTCTTGAGGTAACTCGCTCATCAAACCTACCTTTCAATAAAGTGATTGTGAAGTGTGCTTTGTTGTTTGTATTACCATCATAATCGGTAATTATGGTGCAATAACCCTGGCCATTCAGAGCGCCATAGAATTGAAATTGACTGATTTGGATCATTTGCAACGGACACCGGAACGGCAGCGATTATATCGCTACTTCGACCTTACCACTGTCTCACTGACACGGCAACATCACTCAATTTTTTGCACTCGACTTCTTAGTAGACATTCAATTCTATTTTTTTTTTTTTTTTGTTCCTGAATTGAACTGGCAACTATCAAAAATCAGCTACGACAAAATTCATTGTCGGGAATACCCAGCTTCAAGACAGGTTATCCGACCGGCCAGTGGCCTGTGCAAATGGCAACTATTCTCCCAATGTCTGACCTAAGTTTATTCAGAAGTTTCTTGGTACGTTTGTGGTCGGAAGTGGGCCATATCTGTCTCGAGATATTGCAGTTGTTGAGATCTTTCCATCTTATACGTTAAATTTCTTAAGAAAAACATTTTGAATACCCGTTTTCGTGACGGGAATCCTAACTTCCTCCACAAGGGTTATTAGAAGGCTTGATCCCGTCCTGGCCAGTTCATCAGCGATTTCATTATCTTGAATTTCGCTGTGCCCTGGTAAAACTTGCGAGCTCTTGATTGAAATCTCTTAAGATTCTGGACTTAGTCAGGGTTCTGTTTAAGGCCTTGATAGCTGCTTGGCAATCTTTTTTATAATTTCGTCAGACTTGACTGCTTGTTTTAGAATCCTACATGCTTGTCTAATCGCTAGAACTTAAGCTTTAAATACGCTACATTTGTCGGGCAGTCTAAAGGATTTTTTAATACTCAGTTCTTCGGAGAAGACACCAGCCCCAATACCGAGTTCCAACTTGGAACCATCAGTGTAAACTGTGATGTCCAAACTCTTTGTAGGGCTATTAATTTTCCAATTTTGCCTAGTTGGAATTTCAACCTTCCCAAGAGTTGGTAACGTGTAGTCAGACGGTTCTAGTTTTATTTCTTTAGGGAATAGATTTAGATGGATTCTCTCATTTTTAAAGCACCACAGGAGACTGTTTCGTGAATGTGAAGGTCGATGGGAAAAAGATTCAGAATGACTGTGAGTGCATCAGAAGGGCAAGATCTAATTGCTCACTAACTACCAATGCAGGTAGTTCTTTGAACTCTATTTAGCTTATCGGTGTTACATTTTTTGTCTAGGACAGACCACCAAACCATTGATCAGTATGTCAGAATGGGACGAACTAGTTAAATTCAAAGCTGTCACAACTCGATTTTTTTTCTTCTACCCAATTAAAAAGTATTCCTTAAAAAAAATTTGTTTGTGTACTCCCTTCAATAGCAAAATTCTCCCCTCTAGAACTTGAAATTACTCCTCTGTGAAAATTTGAAACGGCAGCCCTGTTCCAAACGATTGTAAGTATACAAACAAAAATGTGTGTAGAGCTATAACCTATATTGTGACGCTGACTAAGAGAATGAATACAAATGAAAAGTGCCTTACACAGTCCACCTAACGTCTATGGAGGAACTCAGAAAATTATTCTTACACACCAGCAGCAACGACGTCAAAAAAGCTGAGAGTATAAGTATGATGAACACTGCTTTCATATATTTGTATAAATATCAACTCAGACATCAAAATTTTATCGGTTCTATGGTGTAATGGTTAGCACTCTGGACTTTGAATCCAGCGATCCGAGTTCAAATCTCGGTAGAACCTGAAGTTCTTTTTTTTTTCTTCTTCACTCAATGTATCTCTATCTATCATGCACACTATTGTGTTGTTGGACAATGAAAAGATATGATTCTTGTTTTCAACTTACTTTGATAACAGCCAAGGTTTTTGCGTGCAGCCCAGAGCAATGAGAATTTGTTCTTTTTCCGAAGCGCTGGTTGTTCGTTTGTATTGTTTGTACGCGAAGTACCATTCCTGATAGGAACCCTCAGCAAGCGTTGTACAGTAAATAATTTCCTTGAGATTTGGTTGGATCCTATTGAAAGAAGAAAAAATAAATATAAACTTCTATTAAGTGAAAAAAATAATTATTTCGCCCAACGTGGGGCTCGAACCCACGACCCTGAGATTAAGAGTCTCATGCTCTACCGACTGAGCTAGCCGGGCAGTTAAAATAGACTATGTCAAAAGTGCAATTTAAAAATCAGCTTTAAAAACTCAAAATAATTTTACTTTCACATTACATATAGTCCAAGAGTTTAGTTTTTATTTTCAACTTTCCACTCATATCATACAAAATTGGCCAAAAGCAGCCGGAATGCTAACAGACGACTTTTACTTTTGAAATTTATTTTATTTGCAATTCGTTGAGGTGAAGTGTACTCCAAAATTATACTTACATGTTAGTTTTATTTGTCATCCACTCCCTGTACTTCAACTGAGCAGCAGTGGTGCATCTGTCATAGTTGAACTTGCACGCCATCCTAGCAACTCGCGCCCTATGCATCAATTGCATGTGCGAAGCCTCTTCGGGTTCATTCAAGCCATAACGATCAAAAGCAGGACGCACAATGAATCTCATGAAAGCCTTCAGAAAAAAAACC
>CAKKXW010000003.1:31123808-31172655 GCA_920937365.1 Sphaerophoria rueppellii | reverse complement strand
TGAAATTCGTTAAGACTAATGTGAGAATGAATGTCGAATGTTAATTGAGTTTTTTTTTTTATATATTTTTATTATTCTTAAATAAATTTTTTAATTTTAAACCTTTACATGGAGCATATATGTAAAGTAAAGAATAAGGTTTGAATTTGTTCGGCATATAAATTTTTGGAATGAAATGTATATACGAGGTACATTTCCAAATTTTAATTTTTTAAATAAATTCTTATTATTTTTATATATTTTTTTTTTTGAGTTAATTGTAAGCTGTAAGTAAGAGTGTAATCAGAATTGCTTAAAGTATATCTCTTATTTTAACACTACATTTTGCAAATTAAGTAATCATAAATATTTAGTTTTAGCATGCAGGAGCAAGTTCGTACGACCCAGTCGTGCACATTTTTTTTTAATTGTTTATAAATAGTCACTGATAATGTCAGCTTTCAAATATTTTGCACCCCAAAGCCAAAACCTTCCAACACAATTTTTTAAGTGAAAGTGTAACAAATCCACAGACCAAAAACCTAAATCTAAGCTGGAGGCAACCCACGTATTTAAAAACACAACCACTGTCAACCACTAAGCATACTTAAATAATCTTTAAAGTTCATAAATGAACCATAGAACCACATAGATTAGTACCCACACAATTTAATTTTGGCATTTTGCCAAAGCAAACGATAGATATTCTATTCATCTTCCAACTATTTTTTTTCCTATCCTTCCACATATTATGAAGAGCAACAGTGAGTCCATGATTTAGCCTGACGCCTGAGTAATATTTATGTACATAGATCTCCCAAAACTATGCGATGTGTGGTTAAATAGGTGGGTGCATAAATTTCTACTTAGACTTTATTTGAATTTCTTTCCTCTCCTCCTTTTAATGAACATTTGGCTAGTAGAACAGAACAACAAGGCTTTAGATGAGGATTTAGTCAAAAAAACCTGGGTACATATTTTCAGAGGAGAGGAAAAAAAAACAGTTCAAGAAATTTTATTTTTTGGGTTGAAAGGCTTATTGTTATTCTGGCACCTTTTATCATGATGTGTGTGGAATTTTGTTTTCAATTAGGATAAAAGAAATGCGGCTCTATGTTCGTTGTTCTTGGTTGGTGCCAGGATGTGTGCAATTGAAAAAAAAGGAAGCAATCTCAGAGTGCTAGCAAATCCTTGTTACGACGGATTTGTTGCTGTATATATGAGCTTCAGAGAATTAGTTCCTCTCATAAAGGGATATGAATCAGAGCTTAATCATATTAGGGAAAACGAATGTTCGTGTGTGTAACTCGCGCGTTTTTTTTTTCAATTCAACGCATTTCATTAGATTGTTCCTGTGCGGTGCGTGTGTCTGTCTTTTCCAATAAAATTTGTAGGAGTTTTCATTGTTTTTTTTTTGACAATTCTTCTTCGTTAAATCGGCTTATCATTTAGTGCACTTAGCGAAAAACAAGGTACACAATTTTTACCAAATATACATAGGTTAGGTTAGGTTAGGTCGGAGTGGCTGACTATAGATGTTATTGACTCACTTAGACCTCAAGGGACCATTGTTATCCCACTAAATAAGTTACTCATGTACTCTCTCATGAGCCTAAACAAACTATTTTGTATTTTTAATGAAGCTAGAGAGACATCTTACGTAGATTGTTGCTAGTTCACTGGTTTTATCGTAGAAAAGATTACCGAGATAGTCTGTCATTCTTTCTATTTGAGAGTGCCAGACGTGTTCATAGAAGGCGTTGGATTGTTTCGTCTTCGTTCATGCAGCTTTCACAGAAGTCATTTGAGTAGATCCCTAGCCTCATAGCATGTTTACCTATGAAGCAGTGTCCTGCAGGGGCGGCAGAAGGTATGGGGTGGGTGGGGTATGGACCCCACCTAAAATATCTGAGCATGTGGTGCACCCCACCTACTGGCTTTGGAAATATACCAACTTTTTTAAAGATAATTGAGGAAAAAAATGTTATGAAATTATGAATATTTTTGCAATAATTCTCGATTGCTTGATTGCGACTGACCAAGTGATTTGATTTATATTTCCATCGGTCAAAGGCTCAACATCATGAATTATTTTTCATCTTTTTTTTATGCTTGATTTTAGTGAGTGTCCGACCGAACCTTCAGCTTGGGCTTCGGCTTCGATCGAATTCGGCCAAAAAAAACAACTTTCGTCCAAATCTTCGGCTTCGGTACATACTAGGTCGCAGTTTTGGCACCCCACCTAAACAAAAAGTGTTCTGCCGCCCCTGGAAGGCTTGATCCCGTCCTGGTCAGTTCATTAGCGATTTCACTATCTTGAATGTCGCTGTGCCCTGGTAAAACTTGCGAGCTCTTGATTGAAATCTCTTAAGATTCTGGACTTAGTCAGGGTTCTGTTTAAAGCCTTAATAGCTGCTTGGCAATCTTTTTTATAATTTCGTCAGACTTGACTGCTTGTTTTAGAATCCTACATGCTTGTCTAATCGCTAGAACTTTAGCTTGAAATACGCTTCATTTATCGGGCAGTCTAAAGGAGTTTTTAATACCCAGTTCTTCGGAGAAAACACCAGCCCCAATACTGAGTTCCAACTTGGAACCATCAGTATAAACTGTGATGTCCAAATTCTTCGTAGGGCTATTAATTTTCCAATTTTGCCTAGTTGGAATTTCAACCTTCCAAAGGGTTGGTAACGTGTAGTCAGACGATTCTAGTTTTATTTCGTTAGGAAATAGATTAAGGTAGATTCTCTCAGTTTTAAAGCACCACAGGAGACTGTTTCGTGAATGTGAAGGTCGATGGGAAAAAGATTCAGAATGACTGTGAGTGCATCAGAAGGGCAAGATCTAATTGCTCCCGAAGTACCAATACAGGTAGTTCTTTGAACTCTATTTAGCTTATCGGTGTTACATTTTTTGTCTAGGGCAGACCACCAAACAATTGATCCGTATGTCAAAATGGGGCGAACTAGTGAAAGGGATTCATAAGTTTTTTTTTGTGTACTCCCTTCAATAGCAAAATACTCCCCTCTAGAACTTGAAATAACTCCTCTGTGAACATTTGAAACGGCAGCCCTGTTCCAAACGATTGTAAGTATACAAACAAAAATGTGTGTAGAGCTATAACCCATATTGTGACGCTGACTAAGAGAATGAATACAAATGAAAAGTGCCTTACACAGTCCATCTGGACCTCAGTGACCTCACGTCTATGGAGGAACTCAGAAAACTATTCATTCACATCAGCAGCAACAACGTCAAAAAAGCTGATTGTATAAGCATGATGTACACTGCTTTCATTTATTTGTATAAATATCAACTCAGACACCAGAATGTTATCGGTTCTATGGTGTAATGGTTAGCACTCTGGACTTTGAATCCAGCGATCCGAGTTCAAATCTCGGTAGAACCTGAAGTCCTTTTTTTTTCTTCTTCACTCAATGATGCACACGATTGTATCGTTTAAATAAAGTCATAATGAGAATCGATTTATTTAAGAACAAAAACTGTTAGACAATGAAAAAATATGATTCTTGTTTTCAACTTACTTTGATAACAGCCAAGGTTTTTGCGTGCAGCCCAGAGCAATGAGAATTTGTTCTTTTTCCGAAGCACTGGTTGTTCGTTTGTATTGTTTGTACGCAAAGTACCATTCCTGATATGAACCCTCAGCAAGCGTTGTACAGTAAATTATTTCCTTGAGATTTGGTTGGATCCTATTGAAAGAAGAAAAAATATAAATAAACTTCTATTGAGTAAGTGAAAAAAAAAAAGATTTCGCCCAACGTGGGGCTCGAACCCACGACCCTGAGATTAAGAGTCTCATGCTCTACCGACTGAGCTAGCCGGGCAGTTAAAATTTTGACAGTCAAAGATGCAATTTAAAAATTGGGTTGAAAACCTCAACATGATTTTACTTTCACATTATAGTTCAAGAGTTATAGTTATTACTTTCAACTTTCCACTCATATCATACAAAATTGGCCAAAAGCAGTCGGAATGCTAACAGACGACTTTTACTTTTGAAATTTATTTTATTTGCAATTCGTTGAGGTGAAGTGTACTCCAAAATTCTACTTACATGTTAGTTTTATTTGTCATCCACTCCCTGTACTTCAACTGAGCAGCAGTGGTGCATCTATCATAATTGAACTTGCACGCCATCCTAGCAACTCGCGCCCTATGCATCAATTGCATGTGCGAAGCCTCTTCGGGTTCATTCAAGCCATAACGATCAAAAGCAGGACGCACAATGAATCTCATGAAAGCCTTCAGAAAAAAAACCCAATTCAATGAGTCAACCCATCCAATAAGAAACACCAACTTACCCTCAAAGTTTCATAAGCCGGTTCGCGATGCAACATAAACACCAAATAATTCAACCCTTGCTGCGACGATGCCCACAACAACTCATCCTCGACGGCTGTAAACATCTCCAGCAAAAACGTCAACGGAATATCATACGTCAAATATTCCGCCTGTGCCAAATGAAACGCGTCATCCAACAGCTGCGCCCTTGTTATACTCGGCAAACTGCTGAATTTCTTCTTCAACACAATCCACGACTCGTAGTCATAATTCACGCGATAATACCCTTGCCGATTCAAGTTCAAATAAACCACAATATCGGAACTATTCGCATCGCTGAACACATCCTCGATGACAATTTCCTTGTCATCAACTGTCAGCCAGTGTGTTGGGATGTCATCGCCGCGTTTCGATTCGTCTGTTTCGAATGTTATCGGAATGTACCAGCGAGTGTTGTCGGTGACGTTTTTCTCTGGCAACATGTATCGTTGCTGAGAGATCACCAAGCGAGTCTCGTTGCGGCTTACCGTCACCACTGGGTATCCTGCCTGGTAGATCCACGTAGCCATGACGTCTTTGATGTGAATGTCGAGAGGCAGAGTTCGTTTGGCATGTCCCTGGAAAGTCATGAAGCTCCACAAGTCATTTCGATTAGCGTTCTTGTAGGCGAAGGCCTTGAGAAATTCTCGAGTTGCATCGCGGAAGGCATCATTACCGACGATCGAGTTCAACATCCGCAGGAGAATGGTGCTCTTCGAGTAGGAAATGGGGTCGAAAATGCGACGAATGTCGTTGACCGTCGAAACATCAAAGGTTATCGGATGCGAGCTGTTATCGGAGTCTTTCTCCATCGATTGAATGAATTCATAGACTGTGAACTGTTCCATGACCTTCCAGTCAGCGTGAATGGACTCGGTGGCGATATAGCTCATGTATGTTGCGAAACCTTCCTTCAGCCACAAGTCATCCCACCACTTTGGGGTGACCAAGTTGCCAAACCATTGATGAGCCAGCTCGTGGGAGATGATACTCGCGACGTATTCGGTGTGTTCGGCTGATGATGTGCGTTCTTGATCTTCTGGGACAAGGAGGGATGAATCTCTATAAAAAATTATAAATAAGAAAAAGACAAGATTAGTTTCCCACAATTAAGATCACTTTTGACATCTTAATTGACATGTCTGTGCCCCCATCGTAAACGTCACTTAATTGACACAATCTACTGTGGTGTCAGTGGTAACCCCTTGTCAAACAATGAGGGTTGTCAATTAATTTCTCGTCGACTGTCTTGTCATCTAATTGAACTTACCTAAATGTAATTAGACCCCAATTTTCCATGGCAGCAAATCCGAAATCAGGTACCGAGACCATATCGATTTTGGGGAGTTTGTACTCGATGCCGAAGTAGGATTCGAAGAAGGGTAGAATCTTGCGAGTGACATCGTAGGCATATTTTGTCATGTCAGTGCCTTCAGAACGGGTGTAAAACTCAATTTGGGTCCGGGCATTCCGATCGGAGTTGGTGTAGTTGGCTTTGACCAAGTTGGAAACGATGAAAGCGACGAGATATGTTGGCATTTTGGGTGTTACTTCGAAATCTTCGCGAACAAAGCCTGGGCGGTATTTTCTGCAGAAAGAACAAAGTTGGTTGAAAGTAGTTCAAGGAGCGAGGTAGATTTTTCTTACGTGATTCGCTTGGAAGGCATGTTCGATAGAGCAGTAGTCTTTGATTGCTCGTGGATGATGCTGATGGAGAAGTTGGCCTTTTTGTCTGGTCGGTCGAAGCAGGGGAAACCTCGGCGCGCGTCGATTGGCGAGAATTGAGTGCTTATCATCCACCTGGAAAAGAATAAATTACAATAAAGAAACAACCATGGTCCGTATTAACAAATTGACATTGATGCAACTTCAAACAGAAAATTCAGAAAGTAAACAAGAGTCTTGCCTTTGGCAGTTTCGATACTTTCTTTGTTCTCCTTGATTTCTGGAAACCCTTCGATATAATCGATCACTCCCTGTTGTTAGCCAAACTGAGGAACTCATGCAATTTTTCCTCGGAAGCTGTCAAATTGATCGCTTCTTATTTAACTGGCAGAATTCAGGCTATGTGTGTTTATATTAAACTCTCAGGCTTCTGGCCCCTCTCCTTTTCTCGTTATATAGGGTTTTCCAATAAGAGGTGATATTTTGAATTGCCCGCTATTTTGGTAGCTGTCACTTTTGAAAGCTGTCGTTTTTAAACATTTGACAAGAAGAAACTACGCCATTAATACAAATGGAACGATACACGCTTTCACTATAAAAATGGTGAAAATGAGACGGTTCGTAAAACTAAAACATTTTTGGGTCGTCGGGAAGCACCTTGTCGGACCGCAATACAGAAATTAGTGGACAGTTTCGAGCTGTTGGGACAAGTAAGTGATGTGAACAATAAAACCCGTGCACGTCGCTCAAGAACAACTGAGAATATTGCTGTTGTAGCCCAAAGTGTTGAAGAAAACCCAGGTTTGCCCATTCCTCGTCGTTCTCTGGAATAAGGAATTCCACAAATGTCATTACACTGTATTTTGCATCAAGACTTGGGTCTTAAGGCTTATAAAGTTCAGTTAACACAAGAACTCAAGCCGGCTGACCATCAACAACGTCGTGTCTTTGCTGATTTGATTGGGTCCTTGAAATGTATGAAAATGATCTGGAATTTCATCGAAAAATCATCTTGACTGATGAGGCCCATTTCTACCTCGGAGGCTACATCAACATTCAACAAGCAAAACTGTCGCATCTGGGGCTCGGAAAACCCAAGAGTTATTGTTGAAAAGCCTCTCCATCCTCAACGCGTGACTGTTTGGAGCGGTTTATGGTCCGGCGGGGTCATTGGACCTTACTTTTTGGAACATGAGGCTGGAGCAACAGTTACGGTCAATGGATTGCGCTATCGAGAGATGATTAATGATTTTTTATGGCCGAAAAATTTGATCTGGAAAACGTTTACTTTCAACAAGACGGCCCTACGTGCCACAAAAGCAATGAAACCATCGATCTTTTACGGGAAAAGTTTCCGGACCGTGTTATCTCTCGAAGAAGTGATCACAATTGGCCACCGAGATCTTGTGATTTAACACGTTGCCACTTCTTCCTTTGGGGCCACGTGAAAGATAAGGTCTACGCCAACAGCCCAGCGTCGGTTCAAGACCTCAAAGATGGAATTTGTGATGCTATCGAGGACATAGAGCAGCCACTTTGCGATTTGGTTATGGAAAATTTCATGAAAAGGATATGGCCCTGTAAGCGTGGTCGTGGCGGCCATTTGGCTGATGTTGTTCCATTATTAACTAAGTGTCGTAGATATTAAAGATGATTAAAAGGTTCTTAACAATTTCTACATATTCAACGGGAGAATTGTTTAGAACTATGCATGTCGATAAAATATTAGAAATCTAATGACTTCCTGCTTATAGCTAAGAATTTAGATCTAAGTGGATTTAAGCTTAGCCCATTCAAGATTTATGGAGCTAGCACAATTTTTGATGAGACCGAGGCGATAACTTTTATATAACTGAACGTTGTCTGCATATATTGGGACCGATGAAGAAGGCAATTGTTGAGAAAGTTCATTGATGCAGAGAGAAAATAACATAAGAGATCCAAGTACTGATCCTTAGGGGACGTCGCGTCGCAGTGGAAGGAAAAGTGGATAAGTTATTTTATACGATTTCAATAGGTTCACAGTGGAAGGAGAAAACTGATACCTATAAGGAGAAGAGCTTGAGCACGCACTCAAGGGGTTTTTGTTCCCTTTTTATGCCAAAGCATAGTGCGAGCGTTATAAGGAAAATGTGATAGATGGAGAGGGTTTAGGATGAGGTGTCGGTTAACATTGGTTTTGGGGAAGAAAGAGTGTGGAAGAGAGTTCCACATCCGCATAGTACGGCTAAAGAACGATTCTCTGAACATGACCGTATGACCGAAGTTGCGCTCGAGGGCGAACTGATGGACATTCCTGGGGGTGCGGTTATTATGGTTGAATATCTTTATAGGGGATGAATGCAACTGCCTATTTAACTAGAGCATATACCGTTGAAATACCTGTAAAAGAGGATACGATGGTATGGTCACCCATCATCTTAAATGCTCTGCTCTGGATACTGTCCAAAAAGCTTAGGTATGTTTCTCAAGCTTTGGAAGCATATATGATTCATAGATGGTAGCTAGATCAGAAGGGGAAAACAAATTCTTGCATCTTCTTGAGGAACCTAAACATCTTGCGGCATTCTTGGCTACACAGAGTGTAAGCGAAATCCTTCACTCGTCGTTCGTCTTTCACATCGATTTCTTTGAATCCCCTAAGCTGATTGCAATGAAATTTGATACACATATTTTAGAATTCAATAGTAATTTTGTTTTCATATTTTTAAGATAATTTCGATGTTATTAAAAATTAAAGAAAGAGGAAAAAACACAAATATAAAATTTCCTTCAAAACTAAAAAAAAATAGCGTCTGATAATCCAGAATGTAACCCTCCTCGAGCGAGTTTATCTCTGACTTGTCCAGTTTTTTAATCCCCATTGTAAAATGCTGTTCAAGTCAGAGTTTAACGTTATCATATTTTGCCGTTGCAGTTCCACATTCGAAGAGGAGGGATGTGAGTCTGGAAACGAATATGAGAAACTAAGGGTACTATCGTCAGCGAAACAATGAATAGGATTAGAAATTACAGACAAGAGATCATTTATGAAAATGAGAAAATTTACCATGGAAAATCTCGTAGACCGGTTTTTCCATGCTAAATTGGCCGCATGGAGGGAAGCATGCCCGATGAATGGAACCTCAGGATCGTATGCCCGATCCTCAAAAAAGTAGATTTCTTGAACTGCACCAACTACAGAGGTATAAATCTCCTTAACATCGGCTATAAGATGTTGTCTGCCGTGCTGTGTGAACGTTTGAAGCCTTTCGTCAACAACCTGGTAGGTCCTTATCAGTGTGGCTTCAGACCCGGAAAGTCCACCATCGATCAAATATTCACCCTACTGCAGATCTTGGAGAAGAGAAGACCCAGGAACTTCAAATCGATACCTACCATCTTTTCATCGATTTCAAGGCCGCGTATGACAGCGTCTATAGATACCACTTATATAGAGCAATGTCTAGTTTTGGCATCCCAGAAAAACTCGTACTCTGTTCTATCTTGGTCGGAAAAAACCTAACGGACGCTTTTGATGTCAAAAAAGGTTTAAGACAAGACGATGCGTTGTCATGCGATTTCTTCAACACCATTCTTGAAAAGATTGTTCAAAGCTCCAATGTCAACACCAGAGGCACAATCTTTCAAAAGTCCGTCCAGCTACTAGGATACGCCGACGACAATGATATATAATTGGAGGAACACAGCGTGATGTCAGTGGAGCGTTTGTGAGCCTTGAGACGGAGGCCAGGAATATGGGTCTAGCGGTTAACGAGGGCAGGACCAAGTTAATGCTGTCGACAAGAAAGGACTACAAGGGACCAACATCGACGTCTTGAAGCAAATGTCAACATAGACAGATTTAACTTCGAGGTTGTTAAGGACTTTGTCTACCTGGGATCCGCTATCAACTCAGACAACAACACTAGCGCTGAAATCAAACGAAGAATCAGTCTTGCCAATCGCTGCTTCTTTGGACTTAGAAGGCAATGGAGTAGTTAAGTCCTCTCCCGAGCAATTAAAGCGACACTTTACAAAACCCTCATCATCCCGGTCCTCATGATGGGTGCAGTAACATGAACTATGACAACATCCGATGAAAACGCTTTGGGCTGCTTTGAAAGAAAAATTCTTCGAGTGATTTTTGGGCCTGTCTGCATTTATGGAGAATGGAGACGAAGATTCAACCAAGAACTGTACAGGCTGTACATGCTCCGGCTCGTAGAGTCTTCGAATCCAACCCGAAAGGACGTCGCAGAAGAGGAAGATCGCAACTCCGGTGGAGCACACAGGTGGTAGAGGACATGAACCAACTTGGCGTGCGAAAGTGGAGATAGCTAGCCAGGGACCGAGCTGGCTGAAGAAGTTTGTTGGGTGAGGCCCTGCTCCGACCTAGACTGTAGCGCCACTATAAGTAAGTAAGTAAATTGCACGCTTAGATTGTTCGTTATTATACCTTGGGACTATTTTTTTTATTGGAATTGTAATGTCTTCGGTCCTTATAATTGACGATTTGGGAATTTACGTTATTTGTGAGTTACCAGACGCAATGCTCGAAAGAGTAGCAAAGCATTGGCTCTTATACGAACGGACAACCTCAAACGTAGTCGTGCCCAACATGGACATAATATCTTTTTCAGTAAGTAAATGCCATTAATTAAATGCTTCTTTTTATTTTCCATTAAGACGAAAGACGTTTTTCTTAGTGTAAGGCTTAAACGACGTCACGTTTTTGGCTGTAGATGTGACGACATGCAATAAACCAAGTGATTGAATTCCAACTTTTCTCACGTTTACATACGGCCTCTACGGCGTATGTTTTCTATAATTATTGTTTGCTTTAAGAACCCCCTCTTAGCAAAATCAAAATAACCAACAACTTGTATACAATTTCGTTGCTTAAGTGTTGCTCATACATTTATTTACATAAATATTGATACTGATGTTGGAGTTGCAAGCAAAATTGAGGTAAATTTGTACGATAATTCAAATTCTCGTAACTTACTCTGTATCCAATGTGTCCGTGTTGATGTAACTCGTCTTATAAATTCCCTGCAGTGTGTTTGTAATTTCACTAACAAAATCCAAATAGAGCACAAGTTTCAAATTCTTCTCCGATTCGATGTCTTTCTGCACCTTAATGACAAATGTTGTATTATCTTCACCATAATCACTCTCAAACTCAACATCGTTGTCATCTGGCAGACTTCGAACAACTCGAGCTTCCAGAATAGTGATGTTATTCACATCCACAACGATGGGCTGCAAGCCCTTAACGCTATAATCGCGTGCTATGAGAATTGACACAGTTCCATTATTCGTTGAAGTACTTAGATTTGGTTCAATGAGAATGCTGAAAAGAAAATGGATCATTTTTTGTAAAATATTCATAGAAAATTCAAATTTAGAAAAACATATCGGTCTATGGGGAGAAGATAAATAAATACAAGAGCTAAAGAGTAATGAATGACTGATGGACATTTCCATCATGATTTCCCTAAACAACAAAATACACAGAAGCGTCCAATAAATGCAGCCTTCCCATGGTGCTGACAGAGTGAATGAAGTTTAAGTTACTTACTATACCTCGAAAAGTACAAGAAATTAGAAAACAAAAATTGTTTACTATTCCACCTATCTATCGCCCACCCATCATGCTGCGAAAGTCTTGAAGAGAAAAGCATTTTTTTGACTGTTTATCATCGAGTATCTGTTTCAGTTTATTTTTTCTTCAATCTAATTTTGTATATTTATGGTTTTTAAAATAGAATTAACGTTTGCATTGTATTTTATTGGTGAAGAATAATATTTTGCATTTTGTGAAAAACTGAGGTATGGTTTCTATAAAAAAAAACATGTTCTTCTTTTCTATTTTCTAATCGTCAAGGATGACGTAGAACGATGAATGTTCAGAGTAGTATTTCAAGTAGTATTCCATTATATATGCAAATATTTTGAAATAGTAAAGAAACAAAAAAAAATTTAAATTCAGTTTTCTACAAAGCATTTGCACTTTGTTTAGAGACAGGTGTTAAATATTTTCACCGATTCCGCCAAACTTTCAAAAAGGATTGAAATTTGTTTTTTTGTCCGGACTTTATAAATCGGGTACAAACGTTTACCTTGTTACAAATGGCTTAAGACTTTAGTCATGTTTCTTCGGTCTTTCGTGGTTTCGTCTTTTTGGCTCGCTGAGCAAAGAGAAAGGAGAACATTGCCTTCGAAAGAAAAAGAGGAATCAAGAGAAGCGCACAATTGTAACCTTTAAGAAAAAAACCGCCACAGGTCTTATACCCTGGCTGTATTGGAGCTGTAGGTTCTATTTATGAGGAGAATATAGTGGTAGAATCAGATAAGATGTGTCAGCTTCCGAACTGTACCTACAGATTAGCAGGAGATGATTTGGTTAGGAGCACCAGCTCATCTGCTCTCATCGGATCTAAAGAGCAAGCTTTCATTAGGTGACATCTGACATCGCATCTGTTACACACATTAAATTCATAAGCAAACATAACACCCATCGGGTTTGTTAGGACATCAAATAGGTAAGGATTAAGGAAGAATATTGGACCGAAATAACTCCCTTGCGAAACGCCTAAAATAACTCAAAAGAGATATGAGATGAAAAAACATTCAGACTGCACCTTATCACAAACTCTTCCCCCTTTTTGACGAATTGCGTTCATGATGAGGGGATATGGTTACTTTCAATAAGCTATTGGGGATAAAGTATGATGTAATCTCCTTTGAGATTTTAATGCCAAGCTGATCAGAGAAGAAATCTTTGGTAGAATAATCGGACGACCAACACGACACCACCCCCGATAACGGATTCGGACACGGACACCTCTGAATATGTCTGCATATTCAGAGGTGTGAGCATTATCTCGGATTAAAACCTTGTTATAGCCATTCAAGATTCAAGTTCGGATATCCCGAATATATCGTGACCAAAAGAAATTGAAAGGAGATTCGACGTCCAACGGCAACAATAGCAAGAGATTGTTTGATCATTTTCTGATCGTGTCTCCGATAACCTCATTAGAAGTCAAACTGTAGAAAGCTAGTGGCAGCACTGCCAAGCAGCTATCAGAGATGTCGCCTCTGAAATGCAAGGGTTTACATGGCCACCACAACGAAACGTCTCTCCGGTTTGAAGACGAGTGGCGTTGATAACATGCAGCTAAATAAGAGGCATACAAAGCGACGCTGCAAAGAAGGTTTCGAAACGCTCGCGAGCTTTGCGAGCAAAAAAGAAAGGAGGAGCTCAAACTTCTCAGAAAGAAAATAAGAAAACATTTGATGCGAGCGATCGGGGAGATAGAGGAATGTCTCAACAGGGACGAGGTTCGAAAGTTCTAAAAAGAACTGAAGCCTATAGAGACCATCATGGGAACATCGTGGTGGAACCACAGTCAGTGCTGAGGTTATGAAAAGACCAGTTTTCCAAGCTGTATAATGGCGATGACGAGCAAAAATCCGCTATTAATACAGAACCATTCAATTTGGGTGCAGCAGGCCAACAACTCCACCCACCCACCCAATATTAGTGAACTGGAGATAGCGATATCTAAACAAAGGTCGAACAAAGCCGCTAAAGCACACGGGCTAGCCGCCGAACTGTACAAAGCAGATGTAGATAATTTGGTTAGGAGCATGCACCAGATCATCTGTTAAATTTGGTCGGAGGAAAGGATGCCCTCACAATCGTGTGCCCGATCCTCCAGAAAGGAGATCCCCTGAACTACACCAACTACTGAGGCATAATTCCCTTAAACATCACTTACAAGAACTTGTGTACCGTGCTGTGTGAACGTTTGAAGCCTTTCGTGAACAACCTGATAGGGCCTTATCAGTGTGGCTTCAGACCCGGAAAATTCACCATCGATCAAATATTCACTCTTCGGCAGATTTTGGAGAAGACCCAGAAACTTCAAATCTATACCTATCACTTTCTCATTGATTTCAGGGCCGCGTATGACAGCGTCTATAGAGACCAATTATATAGAGCAATGTCTAGTTTTGGCATCCCAGATAAACTCGTCCATCTGCGTAAGATGATAATAGAAAACTCATGCTGTTCCATCATGATCGGAACAAACCTAACGGACGCTTTTGATGTCAAAAAAGGTGTAAGACAAAATAATGCGCTGTTATGCGATTTCATCAACAAGATTCTTGAAAAGAATGTGCAAAATTCCAACGTCAACACCAGTGGCATAATCTTTCAAACGTCGGTCTAGCTAATAGGATACGCGGACGACCATTACATAATTGGGAGAACACAGCGTGATGTCAGTGGAGTGTTGTGAGTCTTGAGACGGAGCTCAGGAAGATGGGCCTAGCGGTTAACGAGAGCAAGACCAAGTTAATGCTGTCAACATGTAAGGATTCCCAACATTGACGTCTTGGAACTAACGTTAGTATAGACATATTTAACTTCGCGTATAGACATACTTATCATTTCACTCATGCATGGTGCAGAGACATGGACCTTGCCAACATCGGATGAAAAGTTTTCGGCTTCTTCGAGTAATCTTTGGTCCAGTTTACATAAAACAGTCTGAACGAGCTGTTCAGCGACACTGATATAGCCAGAAAAATTAAGATCCAACGACTTTGATGGCTGGGTCATGTAGAGCGAATGAAAAATAATGCTCCGACCCGTAGAGTCTTCTAATCCAACCCGGAAGGACGACGACGTCACGACTCAGGTGGAGCACACAGGTTGAAGAGTTTCTCAATTTTCTTTCGAAACTGGAGACAGCTAGCTGGTCACTTATGACATCTTTAAAAACTACAAGATGCAAAGATGACCCCTAATTCTTTCACGTTCATTTAGTGCAACATTGTTCATTGATAATCTATCTTTGCTAATTTGTAGGAAATTAGCAACGGATTTCGGTTTCATGTGAAGAATTCACTTGCACAAGAATGTTCGGAATTCTTTTTGATCTACAAATTATTATGGAGCTCGCAGATAAGACCAAATTAACCTATTTTAGATTTGTTAGCACAATACTGATAAACAGTCTCAAAGATGTGTTAATGCAAATTATTTTGAATTCCCTTGAAATATGTGTATTGCAAGGCGACTTTAGGAAGTGAGCGATCGCCTGAATAAACCCCAATTCACCCTATACTGACAGAATACCTCATTAGCATCTGATTAATTGCTACAATTGTCTGTTCTGCACGCAACAAGACAACAACAAAATTGTCATTTTCTAGAATGCGTCTTTGTCTACCGAAAATTCCATTCTTGCAATTTTAAAGACTAACCCACAGTCGAACAGTGTCGCGGGATATTTGCCATTTAAAATTCTCACATTCCGCATTTCGTCTTCCCGATGTCTCAAAAATAGTATTTTACTTCGAAAACTATTTTAAGAATTTTTGCTCATCGAATCAGTGTTGTTTTGCCTTTTGTCGGCTCATGTGTATTCATTCGACATGGGCTCTGCAGGCAAAAGTGTTGCACTCAATCTCAGGAAGGAACATTGAGCAATTACATTGCACTCTTTGGCACGTTAATCTGTGCAGCTACGGTCAACGTACGGTGAAATGTGTGGCGTTCAATGTAATCGCCAGTTCTAACAGACAATGGAAGCTATAGCCAGCATATGTATTCTATCGCTTGCCTCCTCATCGCATCGCTTCCCCTTTCTTCTGCTGCCATCTGGTGGATTTTTTCGATTAGCAAAACTAAAGCAATCAAGAGCGTCTATTAGCTTCAATCGTCTTGTGCATCCGTTTGAATGGATTTTCGATTCGCTTTAAAACAACACTGACGGCGTTTTTGACACATGGACGTTTGTTTTGAAAAACTGAAATTATTAATAAAACTATAGGCAAAGTAGGTTTTCGAAAGGAAAAGTCAGGGTCTTTATGGTTCACTGCGAATATGGCTGATTATTTTCATGATGAATTATGATGGCGGCAGATAGTTCGATGCCAGCAAATGGGACTAGTGCAGCGGGTGATGCAGAGTGCAGCGGATAACTTGGGCGCCTGCCAAGGTGTATTTCGTTTAATTGATTCTTCAATGGCATTCGATTTCGGAGAATGAGGCTGTTTTTTTTTTGCATCATAAATGATTGTGTTATCCTGAATGGTGTTATGATATTTCCAGTTCCGGTTTAAAAGTATGTAAAGCTGACTTGGTTTCGAAATTAACCAGTAGCTATTAGAAATAAAAATAAAAAAAAAACTATAATCTGAAACTGATTCCTAAAATTTAACTATTTCATTTGAGTTTCTATATAGGTACAGGCGGGAAGTTGTCATTTATTTTGACAGTGGATACCAATAAAGTAGCTTGCAGCTTCTTCGATGGTTAAATAAAAAATTATTAATGTTTAAAACAAAAGACACAGATATACTTTTTGTTTAAATGAATCCTAATCTGCCACTGGTCTTGTTTAACGAATTAACATAAATTTTAAATTTCGCTGAAAGAAGATAATCTCTTGATAATTTATGAGAAGTTTATCTTTTTTTAATTCGATTTCTATTGCTTACGGTTTGATCACAGACTTAACATTTTTAATAATTCATTCTTAACACCTAATTATAGCCCGGGAGATTATAATTTAACTGATTTGGGTTGATTTTTTTTTCAGGAAAAAGATTAACAAAATTATGAAAATAATTTTAAAATTAAAATATCTAGTAAGAATTATTTGGAAACTAATTTTTATGATTTTCTTGTCAAAAATAATTGAGGTAAGAAGAATTAATCGAGCTATACAGTCGTTTTCATTTAAATGTCTTCAAGAGTGCGTGTTTTATAATGATTGTTTTTATTTTGTAATCAAAAGCGCCTTACACTTTCCTCAATAAAAAAATAAGTAATAGGTAGCCTTTTCAAAATTAACCATACCTACAAACGATCGAGACAGCAGAAGCAGTTTAAAACCCACAATGCATAACAAATAGTGCCCAAAGGCGCAGAAGACTTTAAGATAATAGTCGTGTTTTTCTTACTACTCAGTGGCCAGCACAGCAAAATTTTCTTCGGCAAACAACAACAATTTGGATTGCAGTCGATAAAAAGACCAGTAAAAAAATGACAGTTGTGCCGGCGATAGAACTTTCAATTATTGAAATGAAGACAACGTTGTTCGCGTTAAGAAGAATTATTTTGCTACGCAAATGTAATGATCTGAGCTTATCTGAATTATGCACTCGCTTAGGTTGAAGTACTTGCTAAATTTGTGTAACCCGAGGCGCAAGCCTCAGGTCCATTTTGCGACGTTGAATGTAAAAATATGAGTGCGACCCATGGAGTCCACACGACTAACTTCCCAGAGTAGAAAAATACGTAAAAACATTAGTTGTTTTGCAAAATATACAGCCGATGCATCCCGTTGTAGTTGTACACGCACGTTGGTTCAAAGTCAAGATCCATAAAACTGATGATTTTATGAAAAACATTAAGTTTATTGAATAACAGTGGCGCCATTTGCCAAAAGTTGATCTTACTATTTCGTGGACTCATTTACAACTACTTTGCACGGTAAAATACAGCCTATATGATGCTGAATATTGTAGTTTTCTATTATTGAAGCAATTTTTCTAATCGGATTAGTATTTCCGAAAATTATCATTTATACTGCAAAGCAGCATTTGATGGGTCAACTAGTAATCAAATATAGTCGATGATACTCCTGAATATTGTTTTTTTTTTCACACAAACTATAAGATTTTTGCATTATTGTTGAAATTATTGCAGAAATTATCATAATTTTCATTATAGATATTAGGTTTGTCTTAGATTTTTGATTGTCATTAAAAAACGTCTTAGCCGATTTCGCTCAAAACCTAATCAGCTCTTAACAATACAATACCGCGTCGTTATGACAACACAATGAGTGGTTCGCGAGATAATTGATAATACTCACATACGAACACACATACACTACACACACAGGCATCATCATAAAAAGGGTTGATTCGGATTCTTAGTGACCTCAAAACATCGAGAAATGCGAAAATTGGAGATTCACAAAATCGGACCCATTACAATAACTTCCTCTGGGAAGTTAAAAATTGCTATACAAATCGAATTTGACAGATAAAGTGAGTTGGGGCGTTTAATTCGCACTTGATTACTGTGCTGGCTACTGAGCAGTGAAAGTACGACTAACATGAAAAAGGAAGCACCAAGCTGAAGCGTATTACAGGGTATTTTTGGTCCAATGAATCAATTCTCCTAAACTATTGGTTATATCATTCTCTTATGCAGGGTGGGCCATTTAGTGGTTTCTTTTGAAAAATATAAAATGAACGAAATTAAATTTTTGTCCATGTTTTCCCGTTAATTATGGGACACAACTTCGTTCAAATGGCCGCTTCGACTGGCTTCGCACTAGCGCATTCTGTCACTCCAATTTTCCAAAACCTCTTTCATGATATCGACCTGTAGCTCACAGATTGCTTCGTTGATATTGGCCTTTAGTGCATGAATCGAGTCTGGATACTTAGCAAAACATCGGCTCTTTACGGTTCCCCACAAAAAAAAAAGTCCAAAGGGGTCGAATCGCAGCTCCGAGGTTGTTTTTAATAATTTTTTTATTTTAATTTGTAAAATTGTCACCTGTTTTTTTTTATGAAATAGGGGCTGGCTATCCACTATAAATTTATTATCCGAAGGGTTTAGTCGTTGCTGTCCTATAGTATAGCTATGGAACTCAAGCTACTTCCCATCAATTTATAGCCAAATCGGTTCAACCGTTCTAAGAAATTCTTTATATGACCAAACAACGTTTACCGGGGCTACAAGCTGTATGGCTGATTTATGGTTCTAAGCCATCTAAGGCACCACCCGAAGGAGAACGTTTACAAGAAAAAAATCAATTAAATCGGTCGAGGCGTTTAGTAGGAATTCGGTGACATACACATGTACAGTAGAATTTTATGTATAAAGATGAACATGTAGTATTGTTCTCCTACACTAAGGCCTATCTCATAATGCCATTTCGTTTGGGAGGAATAAGGGGATTTTACTGTTGCGGTAAAGCCACTTTGTAATGTTGAGGCATGAGATCATGTCTTTGATGTCTTTGAATATAAAATTCAAATTTCATCGATACGAAATTAACGTTTTTCGCTTTTCCGGAATTTCATGAACTTCAGCTGGCACTTTCATGCACAACGTCAACGTTCGAAAGTTGAAAATAAACCTCAAAGGAAGCTTTAGGCTTCCTTTACGTATATTAGATAACAATAGACTTTATGGTTTGAGGAAGAATGTTGGCAGGCTCATGGAGCCAAGCAGGAGGCATACAGAGCGGCGCTGCATAAAAGGGCAAGAGTTGCTCGTGAGCTCAACACCTGGAATGAAGTTCGGAGGTTTTATCGGAAGGTAAAATAGCTGGCCCAAGGTCAAAAAGAAACCGATGCCTGCAGAGATAAACAAGGGAACATCATAGCAGAATCGCAGTAAATACTAGGGATTTGGAAAGACCACTTCTGTAGACTGTATTACGGCGACGACGAACAAAATCCCGATGTAGTCAGGCAGCGGCCTTTCATGGGACACGATTATAGCAAACAATTCCGAGAACCCGACTTAGAAGAAGTGAAAAAGGCAATATCAGGACTGAAATCCAACAAAGCCGCTGGAGCAGATGCTCTAGCTGCCGAGCTGTTCAAAGCAGCAAGCGACGAGCTAGATAGGAGCATACACCGAATAATCTGTGAGATATGGTCGGAAGAATGCATTCCCGATGGGTGGAACCTCAGCAATGTCTGCCCGATCTTAAAGCAGGGAGATCCTCTAAACTGCGCCAACAACAGAGGAATCAGCCTCCCTAACATAGCTTATAAAATCCTCTCTTCGTCAATGTCTAGTATTGGCATTCCTGCCAAGTTCGTTCGCTTGTGCAAAATAACGATGGAGAACTCACGCAGCTCCATCAAAGATGGCAACAAGCTTACGGAATCTTTTTGAGAAGATAGTGCAAAACTCCACCGTCAACACCAGAGGCACAATCTTCCAAATATCAGTTCAACTTCTCGCGTACTCTGATGATATTAACATAATGGGAAGAACACAGCGTGGTGTAAATGGCGCATTCGTGAGAATTGAGACAGAAGCGGCAAAAATGGCTTCAGTGGTAAATGAGGGAAAAATGAAGTATATGCTGTCTTCGAGAAAGGACATCCAACAAAGACACCAACCGTCAAAATAGACGCACACAATTTCGAGATAGGTACTAGAGGGGTTTGCCTACCTAGGCTCCGCTATCAACACGGACAATAACACCAGCGCCGAGATCAGACGAAGAATAACTCTAGCTAATCTTTGTTGAGTGGAAAAGCCCTCTCTCGAGCAACTAAAGTTAAGCTGAACAACAGCCTCATGCCTCATCATTCCAGTCCTGTAATATGGTACAGAAGCATGGACCTTGACAAAATCGGATGAATGTGCCTTAGGCTGTTTTGAGAGAAAAGTTCTTCGGGTCATTTTTGGCACCGTGGGCATTGATGGGGAATCGCAAAAGAGGTACATCAGTGTACTTTATGGGTTGTACAACGACATGGACTTAGCCTGAAGAGTCAAGGTCCAGAGACTCAGATGGTTCTGTCATTTAGTGCGGATGGACACCAATGCTCCGGTCCGGAAAACCTTCAACACTATTCCCTATTGACGTAGAAGGAGAGGAAGACCGTGATTCAGGTGGCGTACACAAGTGGAAGAGGAGTTCAATCATCTTGAAGTTCAGAACTGGAGACATCTAGCTGGGGACCGAGCTGGCTGGCGGAAACTGTTGATTGAGGTCCAAGTGCACAACGGACTATAGCTCCACCTTAAGGTGATAGGTGGGTCAAAGGAACAGTGTTACGTTTTCATAGAAAAGAGCATCCGTTTACTGTGCTCAAGCAAAAACTTCGTTCAAACTCGTATGCAAATGAACAGCGCACTCATGTTTCTCATCGTTATAAGGTACTCACACCAACTCGTGATTCAACATTCCACGCATAAAATTAGCACTAATTCAAATCTCGAATATAAGAGCTAATGAAGTCACACGACCATTGCTATCGGTTCGTTATCGCTTAGTGATTTGGGCGTTCGAACATTTTGAATTTGGCAAAACAATGATCTTTGTTGAATAGGTGATAATGCGCCTAGCCAGCAAAGATCACTTTCAACGGTCACGTAAACAAAAATAAACAAATAAATTTGTCTTGTCTGTGTTTAGTGCTGGAAGCATTTACTCAATGAATCTGTAAACAACATTTCAATCAACGGTCGAGGCATCTCCTATTTTGGCGATGTCAATTGGCCCCTGCAGATCTTAAATTTGTAGATTAAGTAGCAGTGCTAAGACCATACTTATATCGCAGCTCAATAGGCTTTTGACATCCGTTTTAACTGTCCAATTCTCCAAGAACTCCTCATAACATATCGCAGAGTCACCAACTCATGGTAAGACAGAAAAAAGGGCAAATCTAAATGCGGTTCCTTAATTTTCCAAGGTTCCCGCAAAAGCTAATGGCGCTACAAACTAAGTGAATTCTGATCTATAACATCCGTTCAACAATTTTATGATAGCTGTCATCTGTGGCCCATATTTAAAAAAATAACACCATTCAGTTCCATCAAATGGCAATTAACCTCCCTTTTCCACACAAATATCCATCACGCCAATAAAATTACATGCTCCACACTAAGTACCTACATCTCCTTAAATGTAATCAACCAGCTTCTTCTGTAATTTATCATCCACGTGATAATGGGACACGATTGAAATACAATTACCCCTTCAACGATGTGCACTTAACCTGCAAGAAAAACCCCTCAGCCATCATAAATTAAACTCATCGTCCGTCATTCAGACAGATTGTGCCATTTAACAACAACTTAAATCACCTGCTGCCTGATGCCACTTAGTCGCTTGACTGCGCGCTTAGTTCCCCCATTAGATGTGCAAATATTTTTTCATCTTTTTCTTGCTTGCTCATCAATTAAGAAAGTCAATCTGCAATATGATCGTCTCAGTGGACGGGACGTGTGCTTTGAAGCCGCACTTACATGCGGCTCAATTCCAATTGCCCATGATGACATTATACTCACTCGCAAGCAAGACTCAAAGCAATTGAAAAAATCAAATTCCCGACAAGCACCACGAACACGAACGAATCTAGGCTACTTCTTCTAGTTTCGTCAAAGATCCATCTTTCGCTTTTATCCATGAATTAAGCCCGGTGGCAGACTTAATGACCTAACTGCACGCAATTCTTTCACAAAACATAAAAACACGCTTCCATTCGATTGCAAGAAGACCGTAGCAGATGTTCGAAGGAGAAGAACAATTTATTCGACCCATGATCTCTTCCTGGTTGGTCAGTCAAGTCGTCTTCAAGTGGCGATGCGTGCTTCATACTTAAATCGTCTTCATTGACTTCTGGTCTTCCTGCACAGAGACTCGATCGATTCTAGTCGAAGAAGCGGCTTCTATCGCCCTAAATGGACGGTAATTATCGTTTTGCGTGTTGCATGAATGAATCGGCAGACTTCGAATGTTCGAGCCGCCTTTTTAATTGCAACTTGTGGGCGCAAAGTGGATTGAATGGGGTCCATAGTCGACAGTCATCGTCAATTTAATTGCTTCATCTCTGCGCGTCGCTGAAGGCAATTGATTATGACGCCTAGAAGGCATAAGTGCGGTTTGTCTGTCTACTTCTGTTGCATGCATCGCCAAGCCAGTCAGAAGTGGAACGAGCAGTCATAGTGTGTTGTTAATGTCGCTTGTCCATTGCGGTTTGATTCTGATTTCATATCGCAATGACGTAAACGTTTATGTATTTTGAATGCCAGATTCTGAGATGTGGGTTAGCTGTGTAAACACCCAAGAGACTACTTCTTTTGCGTGCTCTTAACTTAAGCTTAATGCGTATGAGTTGGTTGCACAATGGTGCTTTTTGAGAGAGACGACAGGGTAAGATTGTGGATTCTTTGAAATTTTGTTGACAAATCCATAGTTTGCCCTTAGAGGCTAAGTACTCTTACCTGAAGACAATAAATTACATAAAGATTAATGGCCGAAGCAGATTTTGCGGCACAACGATAGCGAACCATGCCGCCGTCGCTGAACAACGCAAATATGCTTGTCGAAAAAAGAATTTCAATTCTAGTTGTTGGGGAGCATAAATCAATAAATTTGAGTATTATTGGCGCCAAGGTTTTTTCGCATTTAATCATAGTTTGAGTTAAAGTCATTGGCAATGTGGAATTTTATGCTTAAAGTTGTTTTGAGTCGAAGTGCTCGTTGGATTAACTTTGGATTTTCATGTCACTTTTAAAAATAGAAAATTAATGTTACGGTTGTTAAATGAAATGGTTGACATTTACCAGAGATTAGGCAGAGAGATATTTTATCAGAATTTTGATTTTTCTGATTGAATTTACTAATGGGTTTAAATTGAAAAGTTTGCAATACATTTGCAATTTTTTAAATGCAATTAATTTTATTTATTGATGACTGAAAATTTAGAAATCTGAAGTCGGGCCGGATTGTTTTCCCTTCCCTTGGACTTCGATCAAGCTGACGAAACAGTGTAACGAAGCGTCTCCTTTTCCATCAGCCTATACCCGTTAAAAGTTCATCACACGTACCGTCCGTAAGGGCTCAGCTATAATTGCTTAAGTGAACTTATGCTAATGTCAAAAAATCGGACGAACATTTGCTTGAGTAAGCAAAAGAAGAAGGCTTGACCTTCTCTTCTTCAAATCGTCAAATTCACTGAAGCAACGAGCGAATGAAACCACACTAGTAAAATTTGAACGAAAAGGAAACGAACGTAGCGTAATTACATTGTGGTTTGCTCCTAGGGTTCGAGTGTATTCGCTGGTTCACTTAAATGTGCTTGTGTGAGCAAGCATTATAGTTCAGCCTTAAAGCCATAGAGAATATATAATACCTAGAGTCGCGACCTTTTCCTCCCTTGCCGAAAACACCCTCAAAATTTTTCTGAGGTGAACTCTCACAATCCTCTCTTTTTTTCGTGTCCGTGAATTTGTGTAAGAGGTGAACTCTCACAATCCTCTCTTTTTTTCGTGTCCGTGAACCTGTGTAAGAGGTGACAAAAGAGTGAGCACTCAGCCGTGACAAAATTTTTTTCCTGATGCACAAACCCAAAGTGACAGACTTCCACCACAGCAAATACGAGACTAAACGCACGACTTTTTTCTTAAGATTTCTTAAGATTTTTGATACAAATATTGGTAAATTATAGTGCAATTATATGTTAAAAGGGCAAAGAAACAATATAACGTATTTATTTTTCATATGCATTTTTTGTATGTTTAAGTTTTTTTTTGAAAATGCTGAGCTCAACGGAATCTTATTTTCGAAATCTGAGCCCATGAAACCCACCTCGACTCCAACCTGAGCATTGTATCTAACTCAGTGCGAATGTATGGGTGCAGTTTCTCATTTAAAAAGCACTGGAAAACTAACACATTCTCACTGGGTTAGTACAAAACGACCAAATTGCAGCTTGTAGGCAAAAAGAGGGTGAACACCCGAAGTCGTGACTCTAGGTATTATATATTCTCTATGCTTAAAGCTTTAACTAGATTCTCCTACCAACCGACCGACAGTTGAGTCATTTATTAATTTTATTCACTTCCTTACAATTCACATTGTGTCTTTACATAAAAATTCATGAGGGGAAGTGGACTTTCGAGTTAAAAGCAAGTTTTTTAGTTCTGAGTTGCCGAGTTCCAATCTAGTGTTACTAGAAGTAAAAACGCCTGCAGGCAAAGTGTTGTACTTAGTGTACGGCTTCTAAACTGCAACCTTTTGGCTGGGGAGACTTGCAACGGATTTTTTTCTCCAGCGATGATGCTCATTTCTGGCTCAATAGGTTCGTCAATAAGCAAAATATGCGTTATTGGAAGGGGAGCAATCCACACTACCTACTCCATGAGTCAGCACTGCATGCAGAAAAATTGATGTTTGGTGTGGTTTATGGGCCGTTGGGCGTTGCGGCCTTATTGGACCATACTTGGTAGATGATCAAGTCCGGCATGTAAATGTGAATGGAAATCGCTATCGCATGATACTCACTGATTATTTTTCGCATGAATTGGATTGTTTGACTTGGACAAAATGCGGTTTCAACAAGACGGGCATCATACGCCACAGATACCGCTAACAGCAGCACATCTAGTGAACGCTTGAGACATCTAGCGAACGCTAGAGACAGAATGTAAATTGCGTTTTGGCTTTTACTTGTTGCTTTCCTCGATCCACTTTTTCCAAGTATATAGTGGCCAACATCCGCTCTCTCATGAGAGACAGGACAAATTCCACACCGTTTATTCTGTGGCTGCATTTTTCTAGGCGCACCACAAACAGGAGTAGCCGTCCGTCAGTCGGCTACCGGTCACCGTTTATTCTCTTAGCTTCGCTAGAAACCAAACTTCGACAGAAATCAGCATTTAGAGTTCTACTTGAAGTGTATCAGTCTCGGGGACAGGAGGCCGCTCTCTAGTAAGGTCCGCTACCCTTTATTATTCCTTTGGTTATTCTTCGGAGTTTGGAACTTTAATCACGAGTTTTATTTGCTTTCTTTGGGTTTGAGACAGAGTAAAAATTGCATCACAACGGATGATCTTCAGAATTTCATTTGGCCCTAGAGTTAGGGCAACTTGCCCTCATATAGTTAATAATAATCATATATGGCTGTTCTAAACTGTTCGACGTTTGGAATTTTATTTCCGCTTGACGCGAAATTGCCTATCAAACAAAAGACTATCGAGAAAATCATTTCTAGAAGACACAGAAAGTGTGCAGACTGCAGAAGCCAGCACGGTCGAAACCGTGGGGAACTTGATCTTCAACACCTTGTAGGATCATAGAACCCGCCAAAGAGATGCTATGACTCGAACTGTCAAAATATATGAAATCTCAGGTAGCGCCAAGCAACACGCCCTAACTTCACAAATTTTACACAAAAATACGGCATAAAGCTTCGAGAAAAGGTAGGTGTTGCCCTTACGCTTCGCTTGGCTTTGGACTTGGCTGGGACCTCCAGATCGACATCATAAAAGAGATAGATTAAGAACCACCTCCGATAAGTGATGAATATAATACTGGAGACTAAAATGGGAAATGAAAATTGCATGTTCGCAACTTCCCAGCTCAAGGATCTCAAGCAATGCCGTTCAAGTAAAAGCATCAGAAGTAGGGCTTCACGATATTCGATAAAAATATTGGTATCGTATCGTATCGTATCGAAAGTCGATACGATAATCGACACGACATCCGGTACCTGCGATACCGATATCGATACGATAAACGTGTTTATAAAATTGTCGATATTATCGTATCGCCGATAAGCACTGGCCGATAATTATCGAATATATCGTATCGACTGAAAGAATTCTATTTTCGACACTGCGTGCTCATAATTCAAATTTTCTTTCAATAGCATTTCCTTTTAGTAGTTTACTCGCAGTAATACACATATTTGATTGTTTTTTTACGCGTTCGCTCGTGCTTTCGTTGTCGATCGTCTTTTGTGAGAACCCGATGAACATCGATACAGGAACGAAACGCGTCATTTGTTTTCGAGACATGTTAGTAGCCGGTTGATTATTATTTCATATAATAGGTGGTTGAAAGGTTGTCTTCATCAATAGTCATAGATGTATATAAATGCACTTATAAAAATAAAGTCTGTAAGGGGTTGGAGTATCAAGCCGAAACCATAACAACAGATAACGCGAAAATGTACACCGTTCTATATTTTTCTCTTAGAACGATTATGGGATTGTGAGCTTTCAACAAATGTCGATTTAAAATTGCGGGTTCGGATAGTCTTTAATCAAATAAAATTAATTTTGAATAGCTTGCGTTTCACTTTTTGGCTCGCTATAATAGTAAAATAAAATTTCGACATTTTATCGAGTATCGTATCGGTATCGTATCTAAGTCGATAACGATACGATAAATTTGTCGTAAAATTATCGCCGATACCGATACGACACGATAAAATAATTTGTTACTCGATACGATACTGATACAAACGAATAATATTGGTATGTATCGTATCGTGAAGCCCTAATCAGAAGGCTGGCAAGAGATCAGAGAACTCGCCCCCTCGATAAATAACTTACGATGATCCGCTTTTGGAAATTACCGATAAAACAAAGAGAACGCAACAACCGATAAAAACAATTGGAAGCAACAATGAAACACCGAATACAAAAAGAGAAGAAAACAACACGAAATCACTCGCTTTGTGTGTTATAATTCACACTCAGCACCAACCAAAACATGTATAAGAGGAATTAGTGCTTTCGCAATGAGAAATCAGTTTCTGCTCCGCTTCGGTAGAGTACACATCGTAAACGAAACGATCGAGAGATTTGCATTCGCATACCACATATTTTTACCTTGGAAAGACATTTCTTCAAAATAAATATATATAGATATAATAGATACGATATTTCTGTTGGCCGACTATTTTGTGTGATTTTGTTTCTGGAAAATATACAAACGGGAACAGGAGCAATTTCTCAACCGTTCAATAGGTATATTTTAGACGGGTTTGACCGTGAAAAGGAGTCTGACTTTGATCTTTGACTACACTCAGCTAATTCTTTGGTCTACTCCATCTGAGTGTACCAAAACAATGGTGAAAGCCTTTGTTTATTCAGTGGTAGCACTGACATACATTCAATCTGACGAGGTAAGCCGCAATCATCCAGAGATCAAGCCGAGCAGCAGATTGTCTCACTCTGGTATTATAATTTGATTTTTTGTAAAATAAAATAATTAAACAAAAAGCTGTTAAACGTATAGTGAAGGGTTAGTTGTGGTATTTGGTTTGAGTCTTCTCATTGTTTACATCTCCATGTTAACATTCGGAGGCGATATACACATAGAAATTGATCATGTTGCATTTTTCTTACTCTGATTCTAGGAAGAAAAAACTTCTAATCGGATTATTGTACAAACAAAGACCAACTAAAAGAAATATGTAGTTCTAAATCTATAGGTTCATAAAGAATATATGTTTTTGTTTGTAGCGACTTTTGCTTTGCTAACCTTAATTGATATCATATGTGCTTAACTTCTCAATTGATCCCAATAAAATTTCTGATTTTATTGCCAAATAATGACATTTGAACCCGAAGTTTTGATCAGCATTTTGAGTGTCCAAAAACTCCTCGACATTCGTAGACGGACAAACACATTTTTCTCAATTAAGATCCAACACTTTCTTGCCTCATTGATATTCACTTAAGGGTTTAAAAAAAAAAAATAATTCGGGCGACCAATTGATTAAACATTGCAACAAACTGAATAAACAATCCAATTAACTATCGCTACCCATCAAAGTCAATTCAAATAAAAAAATTATCGACGAAATTGAACTGTCCAAATCGTATCCGAACTCATAAACAAATAATAATTCTTCTAAACAAAAATTATAACTATCGATTTTCCAATCGAACTTCTCGGAAGCATGCATCGAACTCAGAAATTCCAATCTAAATTATTCAAAGCTGTAAAGAACTTCCATCGAGCAGCAATAAAAATGTCATAAATTCTCTTCAGCACGAGGGCTGTTCGCTGGGCTTGTGCGTCGAAAGAGGGGAAACTTACTTAAAATCAATAATAATTCATAAGCCTTTATAGACAGTTAGACGCTCAAGTCAGCTCGATACGAATCCGCATACAAGTCATAAAAAAATGTCTTTGGCTTTTTACTGAGCTCAAAAGGAAAACAAATAAAATAATGATGATACGAAGAGCGCTGACTTTCCTGGTAGCAGATTGCAACGAAGAAACGAGGCAAGCTTCTTAATGCCAGTCACATTTCATGTGACTACTTTGTGTAGCAACAAAAATCAGGCCAATGAGGAAACCAGAGAGCGCGTGTCAAGAACCTTTTGTCGTTAATTTTGCAGGACAGTGCGAGAAGCCAATCGGAATGATGTCATCTCCAGAAACTGCAATTTCAACCAACCAGTCTTTCTATTCTCAAATCCCAGACTTATTGTTCATACTGTCTGTGAGATGTCACTGTCAGGCTCTACTGACTGTCAAAAAACAATGTAAAGTTTGCCCTCTACAAACCCTACCTCCGAGACTATCGAGCTGAATTTATTTAATGTCATGATGCCAGTCAAAAGTTCTCATTTCTATGATGGATATTGATGTTGGCAGTTGACATTGTTGTTAAAAAGTTCACAACAACAAAAACAGCAACATCAAAAACAAGTAAAAGAGCATTTGAGGTTTTAATGTTTGAAATTCGTTTTTTTTGCACTCACTTGTATATTTCTGGTGTCCATCCTTCATACAGCTTAAGTTTTCGATCGATAGGTTTGAGGTCCTCATCGCGTTGTTGATTTGTAAGTGGGTCATGTCCCTCGGCGACTGCGGCATTCGATCCTTTTGACCGAAGTGATGGCATGCCAAATGTACTGGCACTGGCAATTGTTGCACTAAAATTCTCGCCTGGCTGATGATTGCCATTGTAATTTGAGGCACTGTGGCCGTTTGTGCAGCTGAAATTGTGAGAAAATAAATCAATTAGAGGAGATTAAGGGCAAACAAGTAATTTATCGATTAGAATAAGTTCCTAGAGCTAAAACAGTAGGGAGGTCGTAAAATAAAGAGCAAAAAAAGCGGCTATTTGAATGCGGAATCGACGTTCGAAGCAGACCTGGGCAAAAAGTTTTGAGCTTCAAATGTGAAAGTAATCACGACGATCCGAATCAATGGTAAATTTGCCAATAATTCTAATATGTGCACATGTCCCTCTAGAAGATATAAAGGTCGACACCAAAGACGAGTTGTTAAAGCTCCTCGACAAAACATTCGAGCAATATCCTAGCTATGACATTAAAATTGGGAAATCTGAAATCTGCACGGCACCACTTGCGACAACGGATTCAAGCTGATCGATTTTGTTGCGGGACGAAATGTTGTGATAGCAAGCACGTGGTTCTTAAATGTCAAATTTATAAAAGAACATGGAAACCTCCCAACCGATCAACCGTCAAGCAGATTGATTACATTGTCAACGACGCACGGAAGGAACTTTTTTTGCATTCAAGATGTTCAAACTTTCCGAGGAGCCAACATAGATTATAGAACCACTACCTCTTCGTAGACAAACTGCGCTGGTTTGAAAAACAATGAAGCCAGGCACATGCAGCCAAGCAGGAGGCGCTCAAAACGTGCTGCATGAAGTACGAGAACTGTTCGTTAGCAGTTAGCACTAAGAGAGAAAGAGGAGACAGGAACAGCGCCTTCTCAGGAAAAAAAGGAACACGAAAAATGTTAGATCAAGGAAAAAGGACGTTGAGCGAGCTCACAGCAGGAAGATAAAACAGCTGGCTCAAAGTCATCGAGCAAGAACCAATTCCTGCAGAAATGAGCAAGGGAACATCTTATTTGAATTGCAGTCGATGCAGAGGATTTGGAAACACCACTTCTTTAGACTGCAAAACGGCGAAGAAGAACAGAATCCCGCCGTTAGGCAGCAGTCATTGATTGGACACGATGAGAGCCAACAATTTTATGAATCCGATCATGAAGAAGAGAGATTCTCTCTTTCCTAACATCACTAATAAGATCTTCTCCGCCGAACACCAGAGGCACTATCTTCAAACTCTCGCGTACGCCGATGAAAGTGATATAATGGAAAGAACACAGCGGCAATTTGTAAATGAATGGTAAATAAGGGAAAAACGAAGTTTAAGCTGTCTTCGAGGAAGGACTCCAACACCGACGGCTTGAACAGAACGTCACGATAGACTCATATAACTTCTAGGTAGTAGAGGTGTTTGTCTTCATAGGCTCCGCTATTAACACGGAAAATAAAACTAGCTCCGCAATCAGACGAAGAGTAACTCTTGCTAATCGCTGTTTCTTTGGGCTAAGAAAGCAATTGAGTGGAAAAGCCATCTCTCGAGCAACTAAGGTAAAATTGTACCGTATACCCTCATCATCATAGTCCTGCTGTATGGTGGAGAAGCATGAACCTTGACAAAATCGGGTGAATGTGCCTGAGGCTGTTTCGAGAGGAATGTTCTTCGGGTCCCGTGTGTATTGAAGGGGAATGGCGAAGAAGATACAACAGCCAACTCTACGGGTTGTACAACGACATGCACCTAGCCAGAAGGGTCAAGGTCCAGAGACTTAGATGGTTCGGTTATTTAGAGCGGATGGACACCAAAGTTCCAGCCCGTAAATCCTTCGACACACTTTCCGATGGAAGGGACGTAGAAGGAGAGGAAGACCGTGACTCAGGTGCGCACACAAGTCGAATAGGTGCAAAACTGGGGACAGCTAGCCATGGACCAAGCTGGATGGCGGAGACTGTTTATTGAGACCCTGCTCCCCTTAAACATTTCGCCCGTAATACTTGCGCTTCTATACGAATGCCCATCAGTTTACCCTCGAGGCCAACTTCGGACGTACTCTGAAGTATAGGAAATTATTTTTTAGCCGTACTACGCGAATGTGGAACTCTCTTTCACGCTCTGTCTTTCCGAATCATTGCAATGTGCAGGAATTCAAGACCAATGTTCACCGACACCTCCTTTCCAACCCCTTCGCTTCTTCTTATGCACTCATTGTGTCTCTGGCATTAAAAGGGTATAAAAAATCCCTTGAGTGGGTGCAAATTATAAAAAAAAAGACGATATGAGTTTCAAAAACAAACATTGCCTCAGCAATTGAAGAGTGAAGACTCTCTGGTTTTTTATCCAACAAGAAAGTGATATTCTGGTGCTGGTTGACTAGTGACATCATCATTGACCCATTCTTCTTCGAAAAAATGGCTGAGAACAAAGTTTCGGTCAAAGATCAATCCTTTGTGCAGCAAATTCTCCTATCGTGTTATCAGTCCGCTTGAAGATGTTAATTGCTGTGGTCAACCACGAATGACTGATGCGTTGCCCAAAATATAAGCAATCTGTGAACTATAGAAAGCAAGTTGTTGGGAAATTGGGTTGCTAGAATGCTACTTGTATCATGCTTCGGCAGCTACTTCTACGAAACGAATATTCTTCATCTCCTAATAACAAGCCCATAATCTGAATATATTTCACAGTCTAAACAACATGAAAGATGAAACTTACATTTCGTTCATATTGACGATTAATTTTGACCTACAAGGCTACAAGGTAGGTCCATGACAATACTATTTATAAATCCCTTCAGTCGGGTTAGGTCATGTAAGCTGATTGAAACAAACTCTGCCATACAATGATTGCTTCCAATCAAATTAAATCATCAATTTTCCACCCAGTTTCGACTGACACTTTATATCCCTTTCACAGGATTAAACATAACTTTCCCAACACACGCCCTGACCTCAACTTGGTCAATGAACGTCGCTCGGTCGGTAAACATTGAAAAACCCTTTTGGCTCCAACTCATGAAAAATTGAATTTGCTTGCCAAAAAGAGGAAAACACGAAAAAAACGCGGTCAATGCGAGTTCATCCGGAAACCACGATTTTACATTTAGGTCAACTTTATCGCTCCAACAATGCACAGGCAGTGGCCACGCCTCAGGATATAATACCAATTTCCCCCAAATTCTTTAATTGCTAGGAATGGGAATAGGAAGACTAATATGGTCAGGTCATTATGTTGAATGAGTCATGCAAACTTTGGGTTGTATCTTTGTCGTTCTTATTTGTGCATAGAAGACAGAAGACCATGGGTCTTTAGGGTTTGGTTCTTTTCATTTTCAGCAACGCAGCAGTTGGTTCGTAACCCGTCGAAAAGGGATTGATGGTGGTTGAGAATTTAGGAGTTCCCTTTAGAGAAAAGGTGCAATTAGTCAATTTTGGTGTAGGACAATGGATGTTGTTGATTTATTTTTTGGTGGGGTAGGGGTTTTGTATGTTGACCACACAAAATTTCAGGGAGAACGACATTCACAAATTAGGTTGGCTTTCACTCTCTACTGTTACTCACGTGGCAGATTAAGTATCAAGGACATTGGCGGACTTACCCATTTGAGCTATAAGCACTTGCTGTGATGAAATACGTGAGTAATATGGCAATTAAAATCGCTAGAATTAATACACATGCTGAGAGGATTGCAAATGATCTCGTCATTCGTTCGGGCTTTCCGTTTAAGACATATTTTTGACCGTTTTTTGTTTTGAGTTGGCCACCTGAAAAGATAAAAAAGAACAAACATTTCATTATTTTGATGTGAAATAGTAATATGTCATTGAATTTCAAGAAAATTTATCATAGAATGAACATTGGGTGACAAGCAACTCCAACGAAGATGGGGTTTCTACCCAATAATACACTGGTCATGGAAACGATAAGAGGTCAAAGAATTTCTTATACGATTGTTGTACGTTGTAGTATAACCCCCCTTAAGTTCAGCTTATGAAACCGAACAATTGGCGTAAGCCCTTATGTGCAAGGCAGCAACTGTGATATTAACTAAGGCAACTGCAACAGTGAGCAAAATGTACGTTTTTAAGGGCGTCCAGTTGTTAGTGGAACTAGACTCTAGGATGGGACGATGTATTAATTTCAACTCTATGAACGAACATCTCAAAAAATAATCAATTCAAAAGTGATAATTAACGCATATTCTTCGAACTTCTTGACAAGGCTTTTGACATATCAAGCAATGCCGCTGAGACACATCTTTGGTGGAATAAACGACTTTTCGACGAGCTTCGACGAAGGATTCAAGCTGGCGGAATTTGATGCTATCCAGAAAGGGCTAAGGACATCTTCTGATCAATCAATCCTTTTAACTTTTGCCAAGCATTATTGAAACACATGTCTGGGATATCGTTACCAAATAGACATGTTGATTATCCGCTGCCACTCCTCGAACTGTATAGTGTTCCCTGGACGGATTGCATACATCTCTTAAGCTTATGAGAGGTGGGTGTAGGAGAGAAGCTTCAGAGAATCGACAGGTTTGATGCCACGAGAGCACGCGTAGAAAGACCGAGGAAAGAATAAAAGAAGCTTCAAAAACGAAAGTGACAGCCTTGGGAATGATATTTTGTATGAGAGCGAGGACTATAAGCGCGGACGTTCCAAAATATAATGCGGTATAAAACGTGATGTACATCTCATGAGGATGGGGAAGGAAATCTGATCAGCGATCGCTAAGGCGTTCAGGGGCAATGAAAAGTGCACCAAAAAGAATTGCTAATAAATCAGCTTACCACAGAAATGACGGCTTGACCAATTGAATATCAAAATTTCGTGCTGCTGATACCAGGTTTTGAGGAAGTTAAAAATGAAACCATGCGGTCATGAGAAGCATCACATAGAGGATATTGGAAGTACCAAAAGCAGGAATGAAGTTGGAAAGCTTCACCGGAAAGTAAAACAGCTGGCTCAGGGTCATCGAGCATAAACCGATGCCTAGAGAGAAAGGCAAAGAAACATCAAACAGATCTGAGGATTTGGAAAGACCACTTCAGTAGACTTTATAACGGCAACGACGAACAAAATACCGCCGTTAGGCAGGAGCCATACATTCGACACTACGCCAGCCAACACTTCGGTGAAACCGACATATACAAAAGTGAAAAAGGCAATATCACGGCTGAAATCCAACAAAACTGCTAGAACAGATTGTTTATCGATCAAGCTGTTCAAAGCAACAGGCAACGATCTAGATAAGAGGATGCACCAAACCATCTGTAAGATATGGTGAAAGAATGCAAACCTGATGAATGGAACCACTGCATTGTTTGCCCGATCCTGAAGAAGAAGATCCTCTAAAACTGCGCAAACTACAAACCAAATCAACAACCAGCACCACCGCACGTATCGTCTACAGAGACGAACTGTATAAAACTTTGTCTAGTTTTGGCATCCCTGCCAAGCTCATTCGCTTGTGTAAAATGGCGATGGAGAACTCACACTGCGCCATCAAGATTGGCAACGAGCTTACGGAATCATTTTATGTCAAAAAAGGATTCAGACGCTGTCATGCGATATCTTTAATATCGTTCTCGTTCTTGAGCAGGAAGAAAAAGTGCAAAACTCCACTGTCAAATGCCGAGGTGAAAAAGTCTGTTCAGCTTCTTTCGTACGCCGACGATATTGATATAATGGGTAGAACACAGCGTGATGTCAATGGCACCTTTATGAGAATTGAGACAGAAGCGACTTTGAGGTAAATCTAAATGAGGTCAAAACGAAATATCAGACAGAACGTCACAATAAACCTATATAACTTCGAGGAAATAACACCAGCGACGAGATCAGATGAAGAATCACTCCTACTAATAGCTGTTTCTTTGGGCTAAGATAGCAATTGAGTGATAAAGCACTCTCTCGAGCAACTAAGGTACAACTGTAAAACACCTTCATGATCCCATTCCTTCTGTATGGTGCAGAAGCATGGAGACGAGACGAACGTTCTTCGTGTTATCTTTCGCCCCATCTGCATTGATGAGATGAGATTCAACAGCGAGCTTTACAGGTTGTACAACCAGAATTGCTAGAATTGTCAAGGTCTAGAGTCTGATGGCTCGGTCATTAAGAGCGAATGGACACCAATACTCCGGCACGGCAAGCCTTTGACACTATTCCACGCGACTCAAGTGGCGCACCCAAGTGGAAAGTGGCTAGCTAGGGACCGAGCTGGCTAACGGAAACTGTTCGCTAAGGCTCAAGTTCACAACGGACTGTAGCACCACCTTAAGCAAATGAGAAAGAACAAACAAAAATTCCTGGGGCTAGTAGAAGAAGCTATAAATTCAAACGCCAGTTCAATCACTTCCAACATAATCGCTGTTTCTTTAGACTTAGAAGACAATATGAATATATGAATCAATTGAAAATTAAACTACACTGCGACCTAAGGATCAATTGTGTTCTCTCAGTTAGCTGATGAGTAAGTAACTCAACCTACTAATCCTCCTTTCTCTTTCTCCTCAATTTGAGAATGACTTAGTTGTTTTAATCTTTGGTGAACAAGTGCACAGCAACTGCCTAGAATATAGTCCGATGTTTCATCTGCTTCATCGCATTTTTGCAATTTCGATTACTCAAAAATTCATAAACTCTCACTAGTCAGAGGCACACATTAATATCAATGACAATTTGTTTTCATATTTAATAATCTTTTCTTCCTTTAGGTGATTCAAAAAGACCCACATAGTTCAGTAAGATTAAACGAAATCCTGAACGCCGAAATTGCATATATGTTTTGTTTTCCTTCCACATCAACATCAACATCCATATCCCATATCTCTTAATCTGACACAATTCTTCTTAATCTTGAATTCAAGGCATCCTCATGAGGAAGATTAATTAATTTCACAGAACTTCTTTAAAATTTCAATAGCCAGAGCATCCAGTTGCACATTTTGCACAAATTTAAGTGCATGGGTGCAATTAAGGGCAAAGAAGAAAGCCGAATGTTCCTCGTTGGCCCTATTTGGCGTTGCTTTCAAGGAATTCGCCAAGTAGGGCTTTGTCTTCTGGTAATGCAGTTACAATCGAGCACATGTTTTCGGCAGTACGCATTTGTGTACTTTATTCAAAGTTGTTGGGTTGTGAATTTATTGCTTTATAGTCCGGGAATTAGGGTTCACCTTGTTATAATCATGCATGATACATTCAGACTGCACGATCACCATGTACCGCAAGTAAGTAAAAATTTCACAGACTACTCAAAGGAAGAGAAACAATTGCATCACTGAAACCGAAAATTCCGATGAATTTTGTTCCCACAGTTTGATGAAATGGTATGGCACCAAAGCGGCGGCGTTGGCGGTTTTTTTTTTTTCAATCTACCAAAACTTATTAATTTACACGAAAACCACGCCGGAACCCCACAGAGTGTTGTCGCAAAACTTTAAAAGTAAACAAGTCCGACTATTTGTAATTGGAATACATTCGTCGGCACAGATGATAGTATAAGAAGGGTTAAGTGGCAAATCTGATGGTACTTGAAGCACCAAGCATTACATACAGTAGACTTTTTCTTTGAAATGTCATCTTTGCGAAATGTCAGCTTAACCTTGTCCACCAAAATGTGTCAAGTTAATGCTAATACAAGACACCAAATTATTTATTTGAAAAACAATAAATTTGCCTCTAGACTCTTGGCATTTGAAAAGAAAATTAAACAAATGTATGTGTCAATGTCCAAAGACATTTATTGCCAAATTAAACTATCTTATGTCTAATTTGCTTCGGGCTAAAGTTAATTTATTACTAACAATAGTCATAAACGATAAACAACGACTTTTGCATTAATTTCAAATTTTCTATTACGTAAACTTAAAATTGTACAATAAAAACCAAATAAATCACAATACGTGATGAAACTCTACAATTCTTTAGATTTTTAACATTTCAAATCAAACAATCACTCCTACGGAAACGTCACCCCAGATGGTCAGTGTGAACAGCCAATTGTTCATTCTGTTTGTTCTGTTCCTTTCGTCAAAAAATTGTCGATCAAGATCAAAGACTCTAACGCCTTCTAAGGAGACGTTTTTTTTTTTTTTTAACGTAGAAAATTGCTTTTATTTCTCAGAAACTGAAACATCGCGTTTTTTAACTAAGATCATTTACACCTGATGCATTTCAATTACACGCTTCCGACGCGTGACGCCAACGCGCCGGTGTACTAATCGCTTAATCTTGTTTTGCAATTCCTGTCGCCCAGATAAAGTTTTTTGAAAAGTGGGTGCATTGACATGGTTCCAAACACCAACAAGCCTCGGATACGGACGGAATTAATGATGACGACCTAGGCAAACAATTTAAGGACACCGAATTTCGGTTTTGCACTTAGAATGTTAGGTCCCTTAACAGACCACGTGCAGCCGAACAACTTTAAAGCAGATATAACTGCCATTCAAGATATGCGATGGGATGGTCCGGGCCAACGTAAAATGAACAATTGTGATATTTACTACGGCGACTGCTTCCGGGGACAAAATTAGCGTCTTTTTGGATGTGGATTTGTAATTGGGACTCGACTCAGGAGCAAGGTCTTGAGTTTCAACTCAGTGAATAAGCGCATCACGACAATCCGTGGCAAGGCTAAATTTACCAACATCAGCCTCATCTGCGCTCACGCCCCCACTGAGGAAAAGGATGAAGACACCAAAGACAGTTTCTACTAGCTCCCCGACAAGATATTGAGCAATGTCCTAGCTCTGACATTAAAATAATCGTCTTTGGAGATTTTAATGCTAAGCTGGGTAGAGAAGAAATCTTTGGTGGAATAATCGGACGACACAGCCTACACGACCCCACCGCTGATAACGGATTTAGGCTAAATTGACGTCGCTGCGGGGTGAGACGTAATGGTAGCAAGTACGCGATTCCCACATCTCGATACCCACAAGGGAACATGGAAATCTCCTGCCCAATCAACCGTCAACCAGATTGATCACATCGCGATCGACGCACGACACTTCTCTAGCATGCAAGATGTCCGCACATTCCGAGGTGCCAACATCGACTCGGACCACTACCTTGTTGTAGCCAAGGTACGAATGCGGATATCCCGATTAAGGCCAACACGCGAAAATGCTAGGAGGAAATTCGACATCAAACGGCTACAATCGCAAGAGATGGCTAGATCCTTTTCCGATCGTGTCTCCGAAAATCTCCTCAGAAGTCCTTTGCTGCCAGCACAAAATGTAGAGAATCAGTGGCAACACTGCCAAGCAGCCATCAGAGATGCCGCCTCTAAAGTGCTAGGGCTTACACGAAACCCCTGGTTTGACGATGAGTGGCGGCGAGCACATACAGCTAAATAAGAGGCATACAAAGCGGCGCTGCAAAGAAGGACACGAGCAGCTCGTGAGCTCTACGAGTACAAAAGGAGAGAGGAGCATAAGCTACTCAGAAAGAAAAAGGGAGCATTAGAGGCTCGCGATCGAGGAGATAGAGGGATGTCACAACAGGAGCGAGGTTCGATAGTTCTACAAAAAGGTGAAACAATCCTCCGGGGCTTTTAAGCGCCGAACTGAAGCCTGTAGAGACTATCACGGGAACATCGTAGTGGAACCGCAGTCAGTGCTGAGGATATGGATAGACCACTTTTCGAAGCTGTTTATTGGCGATTACGAGCAAAACTCGGCCAACAATTCCACCCACCCAACATGGACGAAGTGAAGATAGCGATATCTAAACTTAAGTCGAACAAAGCCACTGGTGCAGACGGCGAACATGTACAAAGCAGTTAGAAATGATTTGTTTAGGAGCATGCACCAGCTCATCTGCAAAATTTGGTCGGAGGAAAGCATGCCCAATGAATGGAACCTCAGCGTCGTATACCCCATCCTCAAGAAAGGAGATCCCCTGAACTGCGCCAACTACATATGTATAAGTCTCCTTGACATCGCCTATAAGAGCTTGTCTGCAGTGCTGTGTGAACGTTTGAAGCCCTTCGTCAACAAGCTGATAGGTCCTTATCAGTGTGGCTTTAGACCCAGAAAGTCAACCATCGATCAAATATTCACCCTTAGGCAGATCCTGGATACCGATCGATACCTACCACTTTTTCATCGATTTCAAGGCCGCGTACGACAGCGTCCATAGAGACCATCTATATAGAGCAATGTCTAGTTTTGGCATCCCAGAAAAACTCATCCGTCTGTGTAAGATGACAATGGAAAATTCACGCTGTTCCATCATGGTTGAAAAAAACCTTACGGACGCTTTTGATGTCAAAAAAGGTTTTAGACAAGGCGATGCGTTGTCATGCGATTTCTTCAACATCATTCTTGAAAAGATCTTGCAGAGACATGGACCATGACAACATCCGATGAAAACGCTTTGGGCTGCTTTGAGAGAAAAATTCTTCGAGTGATTTTTGGTCCATTTGATTTTGTTTGCATTGACGGAGAATGGTGACGAAGATTCAACCAAGAACTGTACGAGCTGTACAGCGACACTGACCTAGCCAGAAAAGTTAAGGTCCAACCACTTAGATGATTGGGTCATGTTGAGCGAATGGAAAATAATGCTCCGGCTCGTAGTCTTCGAATTCAACCCGGAAGGACGTCGCAAAAGAGGAAGACCACGACTCAGGTGGAGCACACAGGTGGTAGAGGACATGAACCAACTTGGCGTGCGAAACTGGAGACAGCTAGCTAGGGACCGAGCTGGTTGGAGAAGTTTGTTGGGTGAGGCCCTGGTCCGACCTGGACTGCAGCGCCACCATAAGTAAGTAAGTAAGTAAGAGTGCATCGTCTATTTCTTGGTGTGTCAATGTCAAAAGTGTGCATACCGTTTTAGTTTTGACACTTGAAATTTTTTATAAAATTAAATTTTGTCTACGCTCACTTACTACATATTACGTAAGCGTCATAGAAGTTTGTCCATTGCACGTGTACCTATGAGTTTTAAAGAATTCATCAACATCTTCATCAGGTGAAGCAGTTACTCGTCCCACTCATTCGCTCACCTGACTTCTGACTCCACGATTTGACTTCTTTCACGACGACTAATTGAATGCAATTCGAGATAAATTATCTTTGAGATAAAGAAAAATGTTCCTTGCTCGTAAAAAATTAATGTTTATGCTCGGGTCACACATTTCTCATTATCTGTTTGTTTGTTTTTTGTCTTCTTCCTCTGATTTTTTCTGTTGAAAAATATTCTTCAAAATTCGACGGAACTATTGATCTTTAAATTAACTTTTGTTTCGAAGACTTCTCAATTCTTGTGTGGGTGTCTTCTTTATTTGAAGTTAATTTAAACAGAAACGGTTAACAGTGACACCAAAAACGAACAAAAAATTAGGTGCGCTCGCTGTCTAATCGATCGAAAATCTGAGCTTTGAATTCAAAGAAATGTTGGCTAGTGTGTTTTAGTATTGTTTTTTGTTCAAAAGAAAATTGCCTATGAATTTGTTTATTTCGATTGATAATGGTGCGGGGCTTGAGGTGAATGCCCCCAAGTGGGAAGAATGTATTGTGAACGAAAATAGATAAGTGGAGCAGCAATTATTGTATACAATTCATTTGAGTATGTATGTACTTGAAAAGGTAGCAAATATTTAATAAATTTTGAATTTTTGGAGAATAAAACATTATAGAATGACGTAAGCAAAGTCCTTACATTTTTTTTGTAAATTTTGTTTCGAATCTTCCTTTGTGCGTGTGCATATTTTGTGTCGTTGTAGTCTTCTCAACACGCATAACTTAAGCAGTTTGTGTCTATTTTAATGCAAAAAGGCGAAACATACACAATTTTAATGATGTATCTAATACTCATACATCATTTCAGACTTTTATCTCAAGTAAAGATTGGCTATGCCGCGACCATCGGAAGCAAACCAAAAGGTATGTCAAACTTATGATACATAAAATTATTTGTGCAAGAACATAATATCGGGTGTTCTTTTAGAGGTATAGAATTTTATGTTGGCAACACTATTTTAACTGGCCGCCCCTGTGTCAGCTGTCAAATGATTTATTTTTAATTCGATTTGGCAATTCAGAAATTGAAGCCACAGACTCCCTTAGAAAGGCATAATTTGGATGAATGGGCCCAAGACAAAATTGCCGTTGGATGTTGGTTCCAATTTTCTTGAGCAAATAAAGTTTAGTAAAAAAAAAGCTCCCTTTTGGTTGAAATTTGTCAATAAACAAAAAACCGTAGTTGGAGTTGGGATAATTCTCAAGCTGATATTGTGACACCGTTTCATCCACAAAAGACTGACCGTTTGGTAGTGCTTAATGTATTGATGAAAAATTGTTTGTGAGTACATAATTCGCATCCACTCTAGTCGGTTTTTTATACTCTTATTATGCCAGCGACAAGTGAGTGCTTTAGGAACAAACGTCGTTGTTGGAAAGGAGGTGCCGGTGTGCATTGGTCTTGAATTCCTGAACATTGAAATGATTGGGAAAGACAGAGTGTGGAAGAGAGCTCCACATTTGCGTAGTTCAGCTAAAGAACGATTCCCTTAAACTTGAGAGTCCGTCCAAAGTTGGGCTCGAGGATAAACTGATGGGCATTTCTAGAAGCGTGGGTGTTATGGGTTAATCGTTTAAGGGGAGGAATGCAACAGGCTATTTGGCAAGAGCACTGACCGTAGAAGTAACGATAGAAAAGTGAGAGAGAGCTCCCAGGTTCGAGACGGCAAGGGAGACTGAATTTACGGTACAAGGACCAAGTGACTGTGGATGCCAGAACCCTGGGTTTTGGCGGCTAGAGAGTGCATGCGAGGGAACGTCCTCAATGAAAGGCTGCAGTATCTCAAGCTGAGATTCTTCATGGATTAGGAGCCTGTAAAGTAAGTAAGTATCATGACCTTAGGTTACCAGCCACAATCGAAAAAGAACCCGTGGTATGATGGCGAATGCACTCTATTGAAAAGTGAGACGGAAAATGCATGTTTGCAGATGCTGTAACGGAAAAAAGATCAGCAAGAGAAGAGTACCGAACAAAAAGTAGAAAGGAGAAAAAGACCCTGTGAAGGAAGAAAAGAGCATCCACAGTTTCTCAGCTCAAAGATCTAGAAGGGTCTGGGGCCAAGAATAACACCTGGCATTTCTTTAAAAGGTCGAAGCAACTAGCTTCTGGTTACAGAATCGGGACAAAGGCTCTTCGAAACAGTGAAGGAAACCTAGTCGCCTAATCACAGGGAATTGTAAATGTTTTCAAGAAGCACTTCCAACAGCTGGTGAATGCGCAAAATGTCGAGTGAGCCAAAGACGAAAGAGAAGATACCAGTCAATGAAGTCGGATGACATAACTGTGAAACTCTTTAAATATGGAGGAGGTTTTTTGATGAACCGCATGCACCAGGTCATCAACAGAGTGTGGGCGGAAGAATGCATGCCCACTGACTAGTCAATAAGCGCCATATGCCAACTACAAAAAGGCGATCCTATGTCATGCAAAAACTACCGCGGCATATCCCTGCTTAATGTTACATACAAAATCCTATCCAACGTACTGTGTGAGCGTCTTAAACCGTTCTGCAACACAATAATCGGCATGTACCATGGTGGCTTTAGGCCAGGCGGAACAATGATAGACCAAGTATTCACTCTGAGGCAGATATTGAAAAAGACCAACGAATTTCAAGTCGTAACCCACCATCTTTTCATCGACTTTAAAGTTGCTGATAATATCATACACCGTCAAAATCTTATGATGGCGATGTCTGAATTTGGGATCCGGAACAAACTGATCCAACTGTGCCGCATGACGCTAAACAATACGCAATGCAGGATGCAAATACCTAACAGCTCATAGGAGTTGTTTCAAACATTCGCAGGGTTTTCACAAAGATATACGCTGTCATGTGATCTCTTCAACATAGTCCTGGAGCAGATAGTGCGCAAGGCAGGTGTAAGCACGGAAACACTCTTCAACAAATCCACTCAGCTCCTAGGCTACAAGGAGAGAGCTTTGCTTCGCTTGCTTCACAGCGATTGAAGAACAAGTGAAACTCGTTGGTCTTGAAGTGAATGAGGACAAAACAAAGTATATGCTATCAACAAACATTGCAACATCTGTCCACCGCCTAGGACAAAACGTCACTGTTGGCAGCAACAGTTTCGATGTAGTTAAGGAGTTCACCTACTTTGGAACAAACATCAACACCAAAGAAGAATTACTATAGCGAACCGCTGCTGCTTCGGTTTGGCAAAACAACTGGGATCAAAACTCCTCACTCGAAAGACAAATTGTCTGCTATACAAAACATTAATTTTACCAGTCCTACCCTAAGTTAAAAAACGAGAAATGATACTGGGCACTTTCGAAAGCAAATATCTTCGACGGATTTTCGGTTTCGTATGCGACGATGGCGAATGGAGAAGAAGGTTCAACCGAGAACTGTACGATACGAGCTGTATTAAGATGTGGATGTAGTTCAGAAGGCCAAGAAATGACTACTACATTGGGTAAGTCAAATGAAGCGAATGGAAGAAAACGCTCCAGCTAGATAAGTAAGTATGAAATTTTTCAGCTAACTTGACCGGACTACTAACCCCATACGTGTTTTCATAATAAACAATATGATGACCCTCTAAACATAAGCTGTTGGAAGGAAGGAAACTCGTGGTTATGTGGTTTCATTCTCAGATTGGCCTAGGTGAACAGGACAACATGCAACTTTTTCTAATAGCTTTTGTTAGAATTTACAACACTTAGCACACACACAAACAATTTACAACATCAATACCAACCGTTAGTAGAAGAATTAATGAATGAAGGAGATGCTAATGATAATGAAGATACACACATACCCGACGAATTCGACGATGACGACGCTGAAGAGTCCTTCGAAAACAATTCAACACTCAACCAACCGTCGAGTTTTTTCAATGAGAAAATTCCTTTTGATGAGGGAGAGCTTGATGAATGTATTGGTTGTGGTTGAGGTGGAGGTGGTTGTAGCTTTTCACTGATACTATTGCTAGTAATGGCTGAAATGAATGAAAATTATGATAGAAAGTTTTGTGGTGATAAGAAATGTTTGTTTGTTTTGTTTTCTGTGATATTTTGAAAGTTGCGATGTGTGGTGCATACTTAATGGGACTTTTCATGCATAAGGTCTATCCACATAAGTTTTGGAAAAGAATTTTAAGTGCTCTGGTGAAGTGCTTGTTTATTCTTTGTTCTACTTGTGTGTATGAACGCATTGAGGAAACAGTGAAAGATATGCAATTTAATTGATGATTTTGATCGAAAAGATAAATATACAAAGAAATCCACTTTTTTCGAGTCTCAGTGGGAAGAAGATTGCACGTGGTGTTATGAGAAGACAAATTGTGCGTTGTGCTTGAGAAATCGGTGGCTGGGTGCAATTACTCAATGTCTGTCGCGGAGAGACATTGATCGTATCTTTATTCCGCAATCTGGTTAACTTGAATATGCCAAGGACGAGTTATTGGCTGTGTTTTGGTGGAATTGGGTGAACAGAAATATTCATTTATAATATGGGAAAGCCCAGAGATGACTTCATTTTCATTCGGTAGAACAAATTCTGCTAATTTTGTTGTTTTTCAGTCAAAAACAACGCACTCAAAAATTACTCTTTATTTAGATTTTGAGGCCTGGTGGTTTCTTCAGACAAAAAAAAAAAAGATTGAGCTATGTAGTGCTTAAAATGCTTTAGTTTTGACTCTGTTCTATATCTAATCTTAAGATATTTTAAGGCATGTTTTAACAAGTACATAGTAAGTAACAACATGAAGAATTGAGAAACTGCTGCAATTTATTGACTGGCAATTCTTCTACATCTATTCTTGCCACCTGTTCACGTTTCTTCCGAGTGTCTCAATAACAAAGGAAATAACCTAAGTTTGCTTTTTTAAGTAAGTGGCCTCTAGGGTCTAACTAAGGAACCTGGAAGACTGCGAGCAGAAGATTTTCTTGCCTGCAGCGTTGTAGTCTATTCGCTCGATATGGCTGAGACAAAGTAGTCGTCTTTTCTTGGCTTTCTGGACTGCATCCACATCTCGGTACAGCTCGTACAGTTCGCGGTTAAACCTTCTTCTCCCTTCGCCATCGTCGAATACAGGACTGTAGATCTGTCGAAGAATTTTTGTTTCGAAAGCGCCATGCGCTATGGAGCAGGACTGTTAAAATCAAAGTCTTTTAAAGTAGACACTTTGTCTTTTGAGTGAGGAGCTTTCAACCCAGTTGTTTAGCCAAACCGATGTAGCAGCGGTTCGCTAAGGTAATTCTTCTTCGGATCTGCACTAAGAAAGATATCTTTGTCGGATTGATGTTTGTTCCAAGATAGGTGAACTTCTGTACTACCTCGAAATTGGAGCTGGACAGATATTCTTCAGTTTGTTGATAACATGTACTTTGTTTATTCCTCATTTGTTTCAAGACCAACGAGCTTCATCTGTTCTTCTATCTCTGGGAAGACCTCAATCACAGTTTTCTTGGTCCTGCATAACCTAGGAGCTGGGTGATTTGTTGAAGATAGTGTTTTCCGTATTCACACCTGCCTTGCGCAGTTATCTGCTATTGGACTATGTTGAAGAAATCCTTGTCTAAGCCTTGCGCATGTTTAAACAAATCAGATCAGCTGTTACGCATTTGCACATTGCGTGTTGTTAAGTTTCATGCGGCACAGCTTGATCAGTTTTTTAGATCCAGAATTCGAGCAGCTTTTAAGTCGATTAAAAGATTTGGGGTTTCGACTTGAAACTCGTTGGTCTTTTCCAAGATTTACCTCAGCGTGAATTTTTGGTAAGTACTCGGTGGATGGGGCATATGGAGCTTATCGACCAGTCAGCGGACATGCATTCTTCCTCACATACTTGGTCATTGGCTCGCTAGACAATAGCCGGATTCAACATCTGCTGGAAATGCTACCTGAAAACATCTACAATTCCCTTTGCTTCAGTGACTACGTTTCCTTCTCTGTTGCAAAGAGCCTGTCTCATGGTTCTATTTATTAGAAGCAACACCCGACGTTTCATTAAAAGTTCGAGATCTTTTCTTCCTTCGCAGAGTCTTTTCCTTAATTCTCCTTTTAGTTCAGTACTCTTTTCTTACTGCAGTCAAAAGCGTTCAATAATAAAGGCAAACTCTTTAGTCTTTAAAGTTTCTATATTGAAATTGACATCACAATACTTCACGCATGCATTCAACAAGCTTTCAACATATAATGTAAACTAGCACTGGTGACTGAATCCATCGGCTGAGACAGAGCACGACATCAACAACTGAAGACAGAGAAGATAGACCAATCGAAAGAAAGCCAGATAAGATCACGATGAACGATGGAATCTCTAATTTTAACTCAATGTTATACGTGAGTCCTTAAAGAAACAAAAAAATTAAGAAATTCGTCCGTACAAATCCGGGACGGGAAGGTACTTTGTTTCTCAATATGAGATCTCTGACTTTTGTTCAAAATAATAAGTCCGCTTATGAATTCTACCATAAAAACTAAATGCCAATTCAATTATGGTAAACTAACATTTTCAATTCTTTTTTCTGTTGACTTCTTTTAACCCACTGACTTAAGAGTTTGATCCCTAAAGCTGTCATCCCTAGTATTATTTTCTCGAGAAGGAACCTTAATTCTCAATAGTCTCTTAATTCCAAAAATGCTGTGATTGTTAGAAAAACAGCAACATCGTTAAAAGCAAGCCAAAATGCAAAACAAGCACCGTGGATTCAGAATACCTTCTCTTAAAATTTGTTAAAAAGTTTCAAGCAACTTGTTTTTCCAGACCGAAGAAAATACCTATGCTAATACAAGCTGACCCGACAGACTTCGTACTGCCTCTATCGATATAAAAAAGACCTAGACTTTTGTAGCCCGCTTCATGAACACCCGCTACTCTCTCCCTGCTTCTCCACTACCGTCTACCCGCTATCCCGTTATACCCATTAAACAATAAAAACAAATTATTTTGTCCAAGAAAAAAAAAATTAAGGGTGAACCACTCTTAACATTTAGGGGGAAGAAAAATAGATGTTACCCGATTCTCAGACCTACTCAATATGCTCACAAAATTTCATGAGAATCATCAATCGTTTCGGAGGATCGGAGGAGTACGGGAACGAACATAGTGACACGAGAATTTTATATCTTCTAGAGTTTGTTCGTTTGAACGCGGTAATCTCTGGTACTACTGCTTCGAATGGTTCAATTCTTTTTGTGTTGGATAGTCCATTAATCGAGGGAGGCTTTACGCTACTTAACATTAAGCTGTGACCAATAACAGCGAACTTTACGGCCTGTACAACGACATGGACCTAGCCAGAAGGGTCAAGGTCCAGAGACTCAGATGGCTCGGTCATTTAGAGCGGATGGACACCCATGCTCCTGCCCGGAAAGCCTTCGACACTATTCTCGAGGAGGAGAGGAAGACCGCGACACAGTGGCGCACTCACGTGGAAGGGGACCTCAATCAACTTGGAGTGCAAAACTGGAGACAGCTAGCTAAGGACCGAGTTAGCTGGCGGAGACTGTTGATTGAGGCCCAAGTCCACAACGGACTGTATCGCCACCTGAAGTAAGTAAGAAAGACCAATAGGAGCAAAGAATCAGTGAAAAATGTGAAAAACGGCAAAAAATTATTCATTTTTCTGCGTTTTTTATTTTGCGTTTATCCTAGGAACTACTTAATAAAATTGAACAATTCTTTTTGTTTTGAATAGTGCATTTACTGATTAAGATTTTAAGATATACAAAATAAGTTGCGACCTATAGAAGCAAAGCATCAGTTAAAAATAAAGCAAAAACGGAAGCTGAACAGGTTCGTTTGAACACGGTAATCTCATCAACTACTGGTTCGACGAGGCTGAGGCGGACGAAGTCGCAGGCAACTGCTAGTATTATAAAAATAACAAAAATCACAAGTTCTTCAACTTATTTTCATGTCGCCCAATATTTCAGCATTCAATTTACAAATCCAATTTGTTTCTTGTTTATGATTTTATCAGTAAATTTATAACCCTCGGTACACAGAAGTCTAATTTTTGTCTAACTTCAAAGTCCATACACTGCTTGAAGACAGATTTGTCAGATTTGTTTACCGCAGATAGCGTGTTTCCACAAAATTACGTTATTCCAAATCGAATGTGTGACACCAAAAGAATATAGATCACAAAACAAATTTACCACCAGAATAAACACTGAAATCGACAACTCATGATACCGACCATAGAGAATATATAATACCTAGAGTCGCGACCTTTTCCTCCCTTGCCGAAAACACCCTCAAAATTTTTCTGAGGTGAACTCACACAATCCTCTCTTTTTTTCGTGTCCATGAATCTGTAAAACCACAGTGTGTAAGCTAAACCTTATTGCATTAAAACACCTTTGTGCGATAGACGCCATTTGTTTAGACTGTTTAGACAGAAGTTCGTCACATACCTGAAACTTCAATCTGTTTTTAATCTGAAGACACATGGCTC
>CAKKXW010000003.1:31104451-31119012 GCA_920937365.1 Sphaerophoria rueppellii | reverse complement strand
GGTAAAGGTGTAAAAAGGAGAATTGAGAAAGACTCTGCGAAAGAAGTATCTCGAAGAGTCAAGTGCCAAAAACAACACTCGACGCTTCTGGTACCAGTATTTGGACATAGGCTCTTCGAAACAGTGAAGGAAACCTAGTCACCGAAGCACAGGAATTAAAGATTTGTTATAGATCAAGGAGCACTTCCAGTAGCTGCTAAATGCGCATAATATCGATCGAGCCAATGACGAAAGAGAAACGAGATCAGTCAATACAGACTCAGTACCAGTCCCCAGCACAGTAAAGGTAGGTTCGGGACACCGAATAAACTGATCCAACTGTGCGCATGACGCTAAACAACACGTAGTGCAATGTGGAAATGGGTAACAGCTTATCCGAGTTGTTTCAAACTTGCGTAGGGCTTAGACAAGGATGTCTGCAACATGGTCCTGTAGCAGATGGTTCGAAAGGCGGGTGTAAGCACGGAAAACACAAATTTCACTCATCTCCTAGACTATGTGAGACCAAGAAAACTGTGGTTGAGGTCTTCCCAGCGTTTGAAAAACAGGCGAAGCTCGTTGGTCTTGAAGTGAATGGGGAGAAAACAAATGTCACGCTACAAAAAAAAAGGAACATATGTCCAGCTCCAATTTCGCGGTAGTCGAGAATTTCACCTACCTTGGAACAAACATCAATCCCACACACGACACTTTAGAAGAGATTCTACCCTAGCGAACCGCTGCTACATTAGTTTGGCTAAAAAACTGGGTTCAAAGCTCCTCACTTGAAATGCAATGTATCCTATACAAGAATCTGATTTTACCAGTCCTGCTTTACGGCACCGAGTGTCGGACGGTAAGTGAAAGAGGGAAATGACACTGGGCTCTTTCGAAAGAAAAATTCCGCGACGATGGCGGATGGAGAAGAAGGTTCAACTGCGAACTGTACGATCTGTACCAAGATGTGGATGTAGTCGAGAAAGCCAAGAAAAGACGATTACATCGAGCTAATGGACAACAATGGTCCAGGCAAGAAAGTCTTCTGTTTGAAGCCCTCAGGTTCGAGACGACAAGGAAGACCAAACCTTCGGTACAAGTACCAAATGTTTGCGGATATCAGAGCGCTTGCTTTTGGCGACTGGAGAGCGCATGCGGAATTTCAACCAACTAAGAGTGCGATAGATACAGGTGACAGCCAAGGACTGGGCTGGTAGGAGACGGTTGTTGGATGAGGCAGGAGATTGGACATGTAGCGCCACCTAAAGTAAGTACGTAAGCACGAGTCTTAAAAAAAATTCCTTTGCATATGCTTGGTCTGCCCTCCAAAAAGAAGGATGTAGATGACGATAGCATGTTCTACGGGTTCTTCCACAAGACATGATGTTAGACTGTTTTGGTCGTAACGATCGAGCTATGAACTTTCTCTAAATTGCACCCTGTGAGGGCATACCATTGACTCGGACCGCAATTTTGTTGTAACTAAGGCACTTTTGTGAATATCCCGCTGAGATAAACTCAGTCTCAAGAGTTGAGTTTGAGAGAAAAATGCGTACCATTTTTTGGCTAAGCACTCTTGGCAGTTGGTCACTTCAAAGTAAAGTGGATTTAAGTATAATAATTCGGATATTTTCTCAAACGGTTACGCTTTTACATAACTTTAAAAAGTAAGCTTAGTTTAAAACCTGCACCGAGATGGGTGGTCTATTCACAATCAACTTACTCATTTATAACCGCCAAACAGGTTTTTTCAAAATCACTTTACAAAACTTCAATCATATTCGTTTACACACTTCAGTGCAATATAAAGCCATTAAAATGTTAATTCAGTTATTTTTAGCTCTTAAGCACCTACTTTGCATAAAATTATTGATATTGGTAGACCTTTTTTTAAATAAGCTTCAAAACAAAGTAATGCTCGAACAGCTTACGTCAAACCTACTTCAATCTCACTTTCTTATGGGGTCAAGATCAAAACTAATGCATCCATTCCTGTCAAAGTCTAAGCCAGATCAGTCCAAAAATCGGTTAAAAAGTATGCTTCTTGTCTTGACCTTGATATTTATTGTGGGTCAATTGAGCGTTATGCGCTTGAGACCTGTGAGCTCGAATTCGAATGATTCGTCATCGTCGCCATCATCGCTAGTTCATTTTCAAGTTCAACAGACGGTAAATGGATCTTTTACCAGATTGCATCGCAAACAAACACACCCGTCTGCCTTCCATTTATAAGCCGTCAACAATGAACCAATGGTGTAGGCAAATCGTGTAGAACGGCTTAACTTTGGGCTTCTCGAATGACGACGGATCTTGTCACGCTCGTTCAGTTTTCGTTGTCGTTAGTTGAGGATCATTTGAAAGCAAAACGTGTGCAAACTGAAGCAAAGACCGGTTACGTGCAGGCATATCAGAGTGACTCTACCAGGTCCGGATCGCGATCGTAAAACAACAATGAGCCTCTTTTCTGAGACAAAACGAGCTTGAAATGAAGTCCAAAAGCCTTGAACGTAGCGTATGATAAATCGGTTGTTTCTTGTGTTGACAACTTTGTCATTCTCTGCGAAACCTACGTACTTGTTGCACTCCAAATTGAAAAAAGTCATCGGGTCGTGGTGATTAACGGTTAATTCCGCGCCTGCGCTATATACTGCTAGGCAGCTAGGCTTGTTCCAAGCGAACATCAAACAGGTAACTTGTGTGAAATTTGCATTCATTCTTTGTCTTAACTGTTCTCTGTTTGTTTTGCCTACCTGGAATATGAAAGCAATCCATTTTTGGGATGCGGAAGTGTTGCTTGTATTAAATAGTGCTAATGCATTTCTTTGACAAAAGGTTTTTGTTCAACGATCAACGAATAAAAGGATTGTGAAGTTTTGGAAAGTCAAATGTTGCAAAAACGGTTAAAATGTGTCCTTTTGAAAAATTGCGTGATTTAGGGGGTCAAACGTTAGTTAGTTTCCGATCTCCTTCTTTCTCTAATCTCTGGTCGTAAACACAAATTATAATTTTTATGTCAACAATGTTTAACGCTTGATTACATGACAAGGGCACATCTGTATTTCGGTTTTTAAGTATAAGAAATACATTAAATTTTTGCTATGATAATTTAAGCTAAACGAGGAACCATTAACGTTTTATTGCCATTTTTAATTTGGTTGTGCAAAATAAAAACACATTCGCTTTGGTATTTGGTATTTTGATTGATTTTTTTTTATTGAATGGAAAAATGTGTCATTGTATAATGAGCATTAATCTAGAAATTTGAAACAATTAGTTAGATGTCTCATCTCGCATACCCACTCAAATGTTTACTTGTTCTGTCTGAACAGAATGACATAAAGAGATCAATTTGGATATACAGGGTGATTCACGAGCGTTGTGCCAAAAAGCTAGAGCGTGTAGGTTGAGTTGAGACAAGAAAAAAATCGTAGTTGAGTGGGGGTCTATTCCCCCCCGTTTAGCCGGGAGGGGCAATTTTCTAAAAAATTGACTTATTTTATAAAAAAAAATATTAAAAATCAACGGCTTCGTTAACAACACCGTGTTGTACCTTTTTGGAAAGCCAGAAATATCTTCTTTCATTTGGTTTAAAGTTAAGTTGTTTTAACGAATAGTTTAAAAAATATTAATTTTCAAACTCAAAATTTTCAAAAAAAAAAAAACAAAAAAATGATTTTTGAACCAAGTTTTTTCAAAATTTTATGTAATTAAGTACTAATTTTGTTTTCAAAATTCAATGCCATTGTTAATTTTTAGTCGAAAACAGAAAACCGGATGCCAAAATGTCTTTCCATTTTTGACAAATAAAAAAAAGACCAGGACCACTTTTCTCTAAAAAATCTTTGTTTTTATTATTACCTATCTCGACTTTAAGTTTTATTAATTTATTATGACACATTAACATTAACCTTTCTTTTAATATTTGTTCTGTAATTGGAATTTTATGAGGCCTCAATAAAGTAAAAAAGTATTGGATTTTCCCTCGATTAGTCATTTTGTTCATTGATAACCACTGAAAACTGACCTGAAATTTTTCTTATCATGCCTGGGGGCCGTGGGCACCTGTCGGTGAAGGGTTCTACCTGCTAGGAGCTTAAGATGATTAAACCGCAATTTTTCTTGAACACCTTGGGCACATGCTTGAACTCGTCCTCGAACATCTCGATGAAGAGGGAAGAGTAAGTACCGATTCCAGGCGTGGGAGAAAAGTTGTCTCTTTGGCATTAGTCGCAGATATTGGAGCGTCTGGATTAGTGATGAATGCAAACAGCAAACTAGCGTCTTAAAGTAGGAAGGCTGACAGACAAATCGACAATTGATCAGATTTTTACCCAAAGGCAGGCGATTGAAAAATGTCTAGAATTCTAAATCAAAACATACCATCCGTTTATAGACTTTAAAGCCGCCTTCAACAGCATAGCCGGGGTAGATCTGTACAAAGCCATGAGAGAATTCGGCATCCCAAAAAAATTAACTGTGTAGGATCTAGGATGACCATGACCACCGTTACAAGCCAATTTAAAATATCCGGATTTCTATCCAGACCCGTATACATTTTCAACCTGGATTGGTCAGCTCTTTTCAACCTGGCACAGTGTTGGAGAAAACAATCCGTGACTCTGGAACACCACAATTTATCCAGATCGAGAAGGCGGCAAAACACCTGGGGCTGCATAAAAATTAGGGAAAAACTATGCACATATATGGTGTCTCCGTCTGCTGAAAAGGTTAGTAATAGTAGAAGAACAACTGTTAAGGTGGAGAAGCACGAATTCGAAGGCAGGCGATTCTTCAATTACCTTTGGTCATTAGTAGCAGCCAATAACAATATGGAAGAAGAAATACGCGGGCGGCTGCTCAAAGTCAACATAACTTATTTTAGTCTTTCAAGGCTCTTTCAATCCAAAAATCTTACTATTCATTCGAAATTACTGCCGTATAAAACGAAAGTCTTAACCGGCCTCACCTACGGATCGGATACCTGTACTCTTAGCTGCGTTCGAGAGGAAAGTCATCTCTTACGAAGAATAGTTTGCCCCACTGAGGTAGAATTCAGCGGCTTCAGAGAGTTTATACAATTCCTCTATTTTATTTCAAATAGATTAATGATTACAATGTTTATTATTATGAGTTTAACATTTTACAAGTACATTACACAATTTCTTAAGGCTATGGTCTTTTAAATACCGTTCCCTATAAGACGTCAGAGTCCACTACTATTTACAACGTGGAATAGCAGACGCCACAAGTTATTACAATCTGAGCAACCAGATGCCACTTGATTATTACAGTCTGCAAGCAGACGCCACTGATTATTACAGGCTGTAAGCATACGCCACTGTTTAAGAGCCAGTGAATGAATTTCACAGCCTGTTAAAACTTACGAGAGAACCTTCCTTAGTATCCGCTGGGATATTGTTCTCTGCTTTTGCCAGTTTGCCTTCAAATTTCACTTATATTAGTAAATTTTGTGCCAAAACATGAATGTGAATTGTACTTGGCAAACAAACTGATTCCATACATATTTGGCTGTTGGCTGATTGTACGAAACGAATTGATTTTGGTTGTGTATGTGCAGCTGTTGTGTGTCGACTGTGCGCTGCTGCTGGTTGTTGTCAGTCGTCGTTGATGGAGTGGGGTATTTATTATGTGTAATGAATTTTTAGTTATAACCTTTATCAAATCTACCGCGACTTGATTACAAAAATTAATCTCGGTAGAATTCGATGGGTTCAACACCTTGCTTTTATAAGTTACTCAGGAATCCTTGGAGTGCAAAATGGGATGGCGTGGGCCAACGATTGAAATAAGCGGTAGAATTTCTTGAAGGAGTTCCTGACAGGATCCCGGTTGCAAGGTAGTTTTAAGGTTTTAAGGACTACAAGTTTTTTCAGTAACCTCCGCCAAAATTAAAGCCCATGCATAGCGTTGTTGTCTTCGTCACAGGAAAGCGCCACAATAACGAAATATTTCCTGAGGGTTTTTCTAAGAATGAAAACAATTTTCACAAAAACAAAATCTCCGAAAAAAAGACCCAAAAAAGGTGTTAATCAAGCATCGGAATAAGAAATATGTATTAAAGTATATCTGAACAGAAAACCTAATGAAGAAGGCATAAAAGTCGATTAATAGGCGCTTGCTTAACAATCTCTTAAACGTTTAATTATATCTCATCAACAAAAGATTCTACAATATCCAACACAAAACACAATAAATGTTGTAAAAGCATTTAATTAGCATATCGACCGCCCAAACATATCTGTCTTTTGTTACCAAATCCCAATAAAAACTTCTTTTGAAGGACACAAAAAAATAACTTTCCAAATTGAGATATCATCTTTCTTATTCTTATAAACTCAAATAGAAATAAATTACTTCCTTAAATTTTGCTTTGTGGAAGATAATGATGGTAGCTTCTCACTTCTGTTTTGTATTCTTCTTTTCTTTGTTTTTTGTAAAAAGTTCCAAGAACAAAGTTTAAACAAATACAACCCCAAAAAGTGGATCTTCTCGAGTTTTGTTAACAAAAGTTGCATCAACTAACTCTACTCAGCTATTGTTTCTGTGTTAAAGAGTTGATGAACTTTTGTTAATTATACATTCAAACAACTTCCTACACTCGAACGCAGTCGGCATAATTCTTTTGTATAAACTCTGGACACAGACGAAATATGCTTGTTCCGTTTTTCTGTTGTTTCTATTAAAGAGACCGAAAAAGAGGAAAAACAGAAAAATTAATGCAGCAGAAAAATCACCAAAGCCACACAAAACCAAAAAAAAGAAAACAAATAATGACAGAATATGAACTTGTCTGAACTACGCACAGTGTGACAGCAATATGGCAGAAGAACGACCAGTGATGTCGTTGGCATTTCAAATTGCAGTAGCTTATGTGGGAACTTCTTCGATTCTATACCAAAGTACATAGACTACACCATTCCAAAACCCCAATTTGGGAAAAACTTCCAGGTATCCATTCCATCCAGAGATGAATGGGAAGACAAAAAACTCCTGGATGACAAAAGCATCCATTTTTATACAGATGGATCCAAGACAAATGATGGAGTTGGTAGTGGTGTGTACTCGGAAATGCTTAATTTAAGCCTCTCATTCTGCCTCCCTAATCATTGAAGCGTCTTCCAAGTGGAAATTTAAGCGATCAAAGAGGTTCTCTCCTGGCTAAGAGAAAACGTGATATCAACTTGTGATATCCGCATCTTCTCTGACAGTCAGGTTGCTATTAAATCTCTCGACAGTGTCTCAACTAACTCTCAAACGGCTCTCGATTGTCAATCATCTCTTATGGAGATGGATGGCGTAGCAATTTAATAATTACCTCTGTTGGGTATCGGGCCACTGCGACATCACGGGAACTTGTAGAGCTGACGAATTCGCCAAAAATTGAACCAGTATGCTACATGCAAACTTTTGCTAAAAGAAACAGCCTTCACGATAACAAGGTCAACAATTTACCTACGCGCGCAGCCACAAAGCTCATATTTCCGTCACTTGATTTGAAGCGGTCTAAGAACTTGTTATCTCAAAGCAGATTTCATATAAGCTCCCTATTAGGTTTAGTAACAGGACACTGTCTTATAGGCAGGCACGCAATACGACTTGGTGTAGCCTCAAATGACTTCTGCAGGAGCTGTATTAGGAATTAATCTCTCACCTTCTCTGCACATGCCCTGCTCTTCCACTAAGACGCAAACTTTATGGGAGATTACTTTTATGATAATCCCTAGCTAATAAGGATATCAAATATCGTCTTCGTTTTATAAAAAGCTCAAAATGGTTCAACCACAAGGAATTCCTAGATTTACGTGGCATCACAATGGGCCTTTTCTTTTGGCCTAAGTGTGCGGATTCTGTATCCACAGCCACTTTAACCTAACCTTATCTAGCTTATTTAATAATTTGTACCAGGATTGCAAGGAATTCTTACTTTTTTCCACTCTGCTTCAACACTACTAAAAACGGATTTAGTAGTATTCACTAAAATTTGATTTGTATCAAGATTGCAAACAAATATTAGTAAATCTGCAAATAGTACTTTAATCATAGCATCGTACTAACCTCGACAGCACAAATGGAAGAACAAAACCGACATCCGCGACTGCGACATGCCTTGAACAATTCTCCGTGAACTGTGATGTTTCCGAACAATTGCAGGCCATTAATGTTTGTCAGTGGTTTTGCACTCGTTGGAATGCCATTCGAGGATTTCAAGTTTTCCCAATAAATAAACAAAAAACACACACAAAACTTAAATAAACGAATGACTGTAACAATACATTACCAATTCAATTGCACAGACCGAGCCGAGCACAAAAAGTCTGGAATGAAAAAATAGGGAGACGATGACACGACGTGGTTATTACTGTTCTAACAAATCGCTGTTTTTGCCAGTGCTTCCAGAGTTGAATGATCGGAAAACACAACACGCAATTTTTTGTCCATATCTTCCAGTAGCGGCAGCGTATAGGGCGCTTAAGCAATCCATAGATGAAAATGTATGAGTCTTCCCTGACGATTTATATCTTCACATGTGAGCACGAGGACCAATCCTTTTTTTAACGATTTCAATAGCACGTTCTAGTGGACAAGAGAATATCCCTGCGACTCAACCAATCATCGGATAGAATATCGTTCATATTTCAATCAGATGTCAAATGAAATTATTATCAGATATGGACAGAAGCGTTTTGTCAATGCGCAAAGGGAGTGCGATTTGTTATGATTTTGTGATTAGCAGTCGTGTCACGTTCATTAACTATTTGCCTTTATGGCTTTTGAAAACATGAGTGATTGCACAGTTTTCTTACAGTTTTCTTAAGGGAAAGCGTCTAGAGTTATCGAGAGAAGCATCAGCACATCGAACAGTGACAATGAGGAGTGTTATGTTCCTACAAATAAGGAACAGAATACGAATATAGTAATGTGATCTTTCTTACGTTGAGAGTAATGATTATACTTTTGATTGATTGGTTTATCGATCACGAAAAGCGAGAGGTAGCTGCCAATAATAAAGGTCTGTAGGTACTGTGGTGATGGAGTATTGGTATCGTTTGGGAAACGAAGTGGGTATTCAAACTAGGTTAAGGCCTGAGAACGAAGAGGGTAAGGTTTAAATAAGGGCTAATATCCGTAAACCTATTAACATGTCTTGATATATTCAACGGTAACCGCTTTGGAGCGCAGAAGCAACACCAAAGCACAGACTGCTCGACACCACCTACGACAACGATTAAGGATGTTCGATACTGCTGTGGGACAAAGTGTTGTGGAAGCAAACACGTGGTTATCGCCCATAAAAGGACATGAAGATCTCACGATCAACCGTCAACCACATTGATGACATTGCAATCGACACACGGAAGGTACTTGTCCAGCTTTCTAGATGTTCGAACTTTCCGAGGAGCCAACATCGACTCGGGCCACCACCTTATGGCTGCCAAAGTAGTGTGAGAATATCCCGTCAACGATCTAAACAAGGAGCAACTGCAAGAAAATTCTATGTCGTCGGACGGTTACAATCGCATGAGATCGCCAGATCTCTTAAGGACTTATATGCCGCCAAAATTAGGAAGTTAGAGATACCGTTTCACACCGCCACCAAAGCGAAACCCCTGGTTTGACGAAGAATGTAGGTAGGCACAGGAGAAAGGAACTCCGGCTTTTCAGAAAAAAAAGAGGGAGCATGAGAGGCTTCAGATAGAGGATGTTGAGATAGCCAACAGCAGGAATGAAGTTCGGACGAACTGGCTCAAGTTTATCAAGCAGGAACAGATGTCTGTAGAGATGAACAAGGGAACATTGTAGAATAGAGGTCGATGCTGAGGACTTGAGGAAAACACTTCTGTAGACTGCATAAAGGTGACGACGAACAGAATCCAGCCGTCAAGCTAGAACCATTCATTGGACACGATGTTAGCCAACAATTCTGTAAATCCGACCTAGAAGAAGTCAAAAAGGCAATATCACAGCTTGTACCCAACAAAGTTGTTGGAGCTAATAGTCAAGCTGCCAAGCTGTTCAAAGCAGCAGGCGTTAACCTAGATAGGAATATGCACCATATCAATTGTTATTTTGAATTGAATTCGAGGAGCAATCAACATCACTAGGCAATAGTTACCAGTAAACAGAGAGCTGAAATAAATCTCCGGAAAGCACACGGCGCGCTGACGTTGTAGAAGCCTTATAACCTTTAAAGGGTCGCCCACGGACTTAACAGGACCGAGGACTTAAGTAACGTAAGTACATTGATAGTATTGGGATTTTTATTAGCTGTTCACAGCAGATATATGGTCAGAAGAATGCATGCCCGATGAATAGAACCTCAGTAATGTTTTCCTGATGCTGAAGAACGGAGATCCTCTAAACTGCTCCAACTGCAGAGGAATCAGCCTACTTAACATCGCTTATAATATCTTCTCTACCATTATGCAAACATTTGCAGTCTTTCGTCAACAATCTAATTGGTCCTTATCAATGTGGCCTTAGACCAGGAAAGTCAACCATCAACCAAATTTGTACTTAATTGCGGCAGATCCTGGAAAAAACCTACGAACTCGAAATCGATACCCACCACCTTTTCATCGATTTCAATGCCGTGTATGTCAGCATCTACAGAGACGAACTGTATAAAGCTATGTCTAGTTTTGGCATCCTTGCCAAGCTTGATCGCTTGTGGAAAATGACGATGGAGAACACTCGCTGCGCAATTAAAGTTAGCAACGAGCTCATGGAATTTTTCGATCTCAAAAAACGATTCAGACAAGTCGATGGACTGTCGTGCTATTTTTTTAGCATCGTTCTTGACAAAATAGTACAAAACTCAACCGTCAACACCAGAGGCACAGCTTCCAAAAGTCTGTTCAACTTTTCGCGTACGCCGATGGCATTGATAAAATGTGAAGAACACAGCGTGATGTCAATGGCGTCTTTGTGAGAATTGAGACAGAAGTGTCAAAAATGAGCTTAGTGGTAAATGAAGGCAGAACGAAGTCTTCGAAGAAGGACATCCAACATCGACGGTCTGGACAAAATAGGCGCATACAATTTCGAGGTAGTATAGGAGTAACACGGGCAATAACACCAGCGCTGAGATCAGACGAAGAATAACTCTTGCTAATCGCTGTTTCTTTGGGCTAAGAAAGCAATTGAGTGGAAAAGCCCTATTTCGATCACAATTCCAGTTTTTCTGCATGCTGCAGAAGCATTTTATGGAGAAAAGAGAACAGCGAGTTGGGCTGTACAACGATAGGAAACCAATGCTACGGCCCGGAAAACCTTCGCCACCATACCCAAGGAACGAAGAAGTAGACGAAGACCGCGACACACCCCAAGTGGAAGAAAAGACCTAATCAACTTGAAGAACAAAAATGGAGATTGCAGCTAAGGACCGAGCTGGCTGGTTGATTGAGGCGCAAGTCCAAGGCCAAGGGACTGAAGTGGCACCTTAAGTAAGAAAGTATGATTGTTCTTCTTCTATTCGTCTATTCAAGTGTTGAAAATGCCATTTTACAACTGTAACGAAGTGTTTCATGTTCTTAATAACAATATCGAATTTCTTATAAATGCCAAATAAATGGGTCAGTTGCATTCATACAATTCACACTCGGTTTTAGTATAAAATTTCATTTGAGGGTCAGTACTTTCATAGTAAAATCACCACTACCACTACATTTTGTCACTACTTTTGATTGTTATTTCAACTTTGGGTTTTAAATTGCGTGCTTTTGGTCATTTCCGCCATTTCTTTATTAAAGCTTTCCCCATCAGTGGTAAGGGGTCTGAATATTGAAGTAGTTTTGTGCTGAGTGCCACTAGGGGCCTTAAATATACCTGCTGATCCACCAGAGCTATTGCCTGCCGTGCTGCGTACAACCAGGGGCCGTAAATAAACCTGCTGATCCACCAGAGCTATTGCCTGCCGTGCTGAGGCAGAGGCTTTAAACGTACCTGCTGAACGCCCGGAAATAAACCGGTCTAGTGAAGAATGACCAAATATTCAGGAACTGAAGCCCAGTAGCGGAAGCCCTATCACCGACAAAGGCAGCAAGTAACCGGACATCCCTCAAGCGGAAGCTAGAACTAGATCCGAGAAACCACCGGAAGCGACACAGATATCCGTTTTACCAAATTTAATCAAATTCAAGCAAAAATTGAATTATTGTCTACATATATTTAAATTGTAGTTATTAAGTGTTTCCAATAAAGATTTTTTTTATTAGGTTCAGAAGACCGATCATTAGAGTTTCGTGTGTTCTTCAATAGACCTTGGCTTGACCAACGACGAAACCTCGGCTGGGAATCAAAAAGCACATTACACAACACTGCTTATCCCATAAACTGTGTTCCAGTTCTGATATTCAAGCTCCTTAATTACAAAAAAAGAAAAAACTAAAAAAGTCATAAACTCCAACAAAAAACCAACAAGACCTCTAATTTCCAATGAATACAACAATTGTTCCCATATTTTAATAAGTTAGCACTTCCCCATAAACTAAACAAAACAAAACTCATTCAACTTTAACACTCCAAAGTCGTTCTAATAACGCCTCCTTATATCTACTTCTCAAAAATCAAACATAGTTAGGTTTATAGAGCTATAGTCTATAGAGACGCACAAAACAAACTTCCATGACCAATTTGTCCAGAGTAATAAAATCCGCCTCCCACACTATCGATATTGATTGTTTTTTGTGTTCGTGTTGTTTTTTTTCTTTCTAAGAAGAATAAACCCGTATCTAATTTCCCCCAAGTAGACCGACACACCGACCATACGTCGAATAAGTACACACCAACTAAAAGTAACACATAAATCAGTCTGCAATGCTTGGCCCATATTCAAGATAGTGCTATCGCCCTCAGGCCGGCCGTCAGGGTATTGTATTGATTGAAAAAAAAAATTACAAACGATTTGAATTTGAAAAAAAAAATCCAGTAAAGAGCACAATTTAGATAAGATACCTCTCACCTATCAATCAGTTTTAACAAGCACTAAGCGCCTAACTTGCGAAAGCTGTTAACTTCTGGTAGCTTTAGAGGTTAAAGGCATTAGGTAGATACTAGATACCATACCAAAATTAAGAAATAAAAAACTGATTAGAACGAGGTTAATGCACTCTTTTGCAATTGATTTGATCTAACACAGTCACGTCGCTTTAAAGCGGTTTTTTTTTCTGCACGTTAAAACCTTTTTGGACCATCGATTTGTGGCATAATCGATTAAGAGCCTTGAGGCTTAATACTTTGTTGATGTTGTGCCTGGTCCCTTATCATCGTTCCAAATGTTTGACCCCAATAAAATCGATAATTTACAATAGGAGGTGTGTTGTTTGTTTTTTGTGATAAATTTTTGTTACATTGTAAGTGCATTACGAGTTATTTCACTCAAATCGAAGACTATGAATATTGAGGCTAGCATAATAGGATCGGTCTTAAGTTTCATGTTATATTTACCGCCAAGCAATGAGCTCACTTTTTTTTGTAACCAAAGCCAACGTCAAATTGTATCTTACCTGAAAGAAAAACAATTAAAGAAAATTTGTTAAAAATGATTGAATTTTCATGTTTTTTGAGTAAAACAAAAATAGAACAAGAAAAGTTTAATAACTTTTTTAATTGATTCGTTGAAAAAGAGTGGAAACTTAAAAGCTGTTGTTTCTACTCGTGCTTCACAAAATGTCAAAATGAAGAAATTACAACATTAACAATTTGTTATCTCGGGAAAAGTGACAAATTTTTATTCGAGATAAGATTGTTGATGATTGATGAAGGTAATTTGTTTTGGAGGATGTAGATTTGATAAAGGGGAAGCAAACATATTTGTTTTGTTGAAAGGAAATTAAAAAGCTTTTTCATGAATCATGAAAAGTTGATAAGATTGTTGCTGAGGTGAACATAGTAGTTTATGTTTACTAATCGCTCAAAACTGTCATAATGTTGAGTTAAGTCGGAGCAGTCGAGTTGGAAAGTTTTGTTTATAGAAATCTGAATTGGTTTTTTGCTAGTTTTGTAGTCCAGTTATGATTTAAAACGCCTATTACTGCGTATAAGCTGCTGAAATTATTAAAACTTTTGAAAGTCAAATTTAGTACAATTGATCAGTAGTAGTAGCCAATCCAAAAATCTTGCAATTACTTGGAAACTGCAACTGTGTAAGACGATAGTCTTACCAGCCCTCATTTACGGATCCAAGACCTGGGTGCTTAGCCAAAAACACTCTGAACTCTAAGCCACGTTCGAGAGAAAACTCTTACTGAGAATGGTTAGCCCCGTTTGTGAGAAAGGACGATTCCGGAGACGATATAACCACGGGCTATATCAAGTCTGCTCAAAAGAGAGCTTGCACCGAATCTCAAGTCTCACAAAAACCGATTCGTGGGTCCAGAACCTAGGCATTTACTCCCGACCATTCTGATAGCAGAATGTGTCAACGTCAAAGGTTCATTAACGTTCTAAAAACCTAACCGATGATGATGACTAGTTAACATGATTTAAACTGAAAGTTTTCAAAATTATTAAAGTCGTCGAATATGCGTCATTATCCGCAAAATTTAGTATTGACCTGATGTTTT
>CAKKXW010000003.1:31050795-31085322 GCA_920937365.1 Sphaerophoria rueppellii | reverse complement strand
CATCACAATTTTATTCTCTATATGAAATTCGTTAAGACTAATGTGAGAATGAATGTCGAATGAGAATTGAGTTTTTTTTTTTGAGTTATGTATTTTTATTAAAATTAATTTAAAAAAAAACGGCTCCGACGATTTTCAAAAAAAAAATTCAATAAATCAAGAATAAGGTTTGAATTTGTTTGGAATTTAAATTTTTGGAATGAAATGTTTTTACGAGGTTCATTTCCAAATTTTAATTCTCTTAATGAATTCTAATTATTTTTATGTATTGAGTTTTTTTTTTTGAGTTAAGAGTAAGCTGTAAGTAAGAGTGTAATCAGAATTGCTTAAAGTATATCTCTTATTTTAACACTACTTTTTGCAATTTAAATAATTATAAATATTTAGTTTTAGCATGCAGGAGCAAGTTCGTACGACCCAGTCGTGCACATTTTTTTCTTTCTAAGAAGAATAAACCCGTATCTAATTTCCCCCTCTTAGACCGACAGACCGACCATACGTCGAATAAGTACACACCAACTAAAAGAAACACATAAATCAGTCTGCAATGTTTGGCCCATATTCAAGATAGTGCTATCGCCCTCAGGCCGGCCGTCAGGGTATTGTATTGATTGAAAAAAAAAGCTACAAACGATTTGAATTTGAAAAATCCAGAAATCCAGTAAAGAATACAATTTAGATAAGATACCTCTCACCTATCAATCAGTTCTAACAAGCACTAAGCGCCTAACTTGCGAAAGCTGTTAACTTCTGGTAGCTTTAGAGGTTAAAGGCATTAGGTAGATACCATACCAAAATTAAGAAATAAAAAACTGATTAGAACGAGGTTAATGCACTCTTTTGCAATCGATTCGATCAAACACAGCCACGCCGATTTAAAGTGGTTTTTTTTCTGCACGTAAAACCTTTTTGGACCATCGATTTGTGGCATAATCGATTAAGTTGAACCTTGAGGCTTAATACTTTGTTGATGTTGTGCCTGGTCCCTTATCATTGTTCCAAATGTTTGACCCCAATAATCGATAATTTACAATAGGAGGTGTGTTGTTTGTTTATTGTGATAAATTGTTGTTACATTGTAAGTGCATTACGAGTTATTTGACTCAAATCGAGGACTATGAATATTGAGGCTAGCATAATAGGATCGGTCTTAAGTTTCATGTTATATTTACCGCCAAGCAATGAGCTCACTTTTTTTTTGTAACCAAAGCCAACGTCAAATTGTATCTTACCTGAAAGAAAAACAATTAAAGAAAATTTGTTAAAAATGATTGAATTTTCATGTTTTTTGAGTAAGAAAAAAGTAGAACAAGAAAACTTGTAATAACTTTTTTAATAGAATCGTTGAAAAAGAGTGGAGACTTAAAAGCTGTTGTTTCTACTCGCGCTTCACAAAATGTCAAAATGAAAAAATTACAACATTAACAATTTGTTATCTCGGGAAAAGTGACAAATTTTTATTCGAGATAAGATTGTTGATGATTGATGAAGGTAATTTGTTTTGGAGGATGGAGATTTGATAAAAGGGAAGCTAACATATTTGTTTTGTTGAAAGGAAATTAAAAAGCTTTTTTATGAATCATGAAAAGTTGATAAGATTGTTGTTGAGGTGAACATAAAAATTTATTTTTACTAATCGCTCAAAACTGTCATAATGTTGAGTTAAGTCAGAGCAGTCGAGTTGGAAAGTTTTGTTTATAGAAATCTGCATGGCTTTTTTGCTAGTTTTGTAGTCCAGTTATGATTTAAAATGCCTATTACTGCGTATAAGCTGCTGAAATTATTAAAACTTTTGCAAATCAAATTTAGTACAATTGATCAGTAGTAGTAGCCAATCCAAAAATCTTGCAATTACTTGGAAACTGCAACTGTGTAAGACGATAGTCTTACCAGCCCTCATTTACGGATCCGAGACCTGGGTGCTTAGCCAAAAACACTCTGAACTCTAAGCCACGTTCGAGAGAAAACTCTTACTGAGAATGGTTAGCCCCGTTTGTGAGAAAGGACGATTCCGGAGACGATATAACCACGGGCTATATCAAGTCTGCCGCGAAGTAGACTTGGTGACAAAAATCTAGCTTAAAAGACTCCGGTGGGCTGGACACCTAGCTCGTATGAGCGAACAGGAAGCGGTCAGTGGATACGAGTACTGAAATGCCAGCACCAGAAGTACTATCTGCGGATATCCGTTAACCTCTTATACCAGATTTACCAGTTACCAATAGACCTTTGCAAGACCGGCGACCAAAACTTTGGCTGAAAAAAAGCAAATCGCAATAGGTGATCTGATGATTTAGTCCGTCAACGACACCAGCGCTGAAATAAAACGAAGAACCCAGTCCAGAATTACAGTCGCAGATTTTTTGGACTTAGCAATTGAGTTGTAAAGTCCTCTTTCGAGCAACTAAAGTATCATTGTACACAACCCTTACCATTATCATCCCGAACCCCATGCATGGTGCAGAGACACGGACCTTAAAAACATCGGATGAAAACGCTTTGGGCTTTTAACGAGGGAAATATTCTTCAAGTGATTTTTGGTTCAGTTTGCATAAATGGAGAATTGAGACGAAGATTCAATCAAGATCTGTACGAGTTATTATCAAACTGTCAACAAACTCGACCATGTGCTAATCGGTGCAAGACACCCATCCGACAAACGTCCGCACTTTCCGAGGAGCAAATTTCGACTGGTACCACTTTCTGTGAAGAAAACCTCGTCACCGGAGAACAGTGATTTGTAGATGTTTTCAAGCAACACTTCCAGAAGCTGCTTAATGTGTATAATGTCGAGCCGGTCAATAACGAAAGAGAAGCGAGACCGGTCAATGAAGACCAAGTCCCATCTGCCCCTAGCAAAAACAGTTAGAAAGACCCATCGAAAAACTAGAAAATAATAATTTTGCAGGGTCGGATGACATGCCTGCGGAACTCTTTAAATATGAAGGAGGTATTTTGATGAATCGCATGCACCACGTCATCAACAAATTGTGGAAGGAAGAATGTTTGCAAGGCGATCTTGTCATACAAAAATTACCGAGGCACATCCCTGCCTCATGTTGTAAACAAAATCATATCCAGCGTACTCTGTGAGTATCTTTAACCTTTAACACAATAATCGCCACGTACAAGTGTGACTTTAGGCCAGACAAAACAACGAAAGACAAAGAAGCAAATCCTGGAAAAGACAAACGAATTTCAAGTCGAAACCTACTCTACTCGGTACAGTGTGTAAATGGGAAACAGCTCATCCGAGTTGTTTCAACTATGTTGGACAAGGAGATGTGCTGTCATGTGATTTCTTCAACATAGTCCTAGGATATAAGGGCGACATAGACATCATCGGTCGCTCCCAAATAGCTTTGTTTGAGGCTTTTAGAGCGAATGACCGACCAAGAAGGTCTACTCTTGTTTCCTACGGTACAAAGACAAAGTAACAAGTAACATGCGAGGGACCGATCCCAATAATATAAAATACTGTGTGTTAGGCTGAGATGCAAATCATGGATTGGTAGCCATATAAGTAAGTAAGTAAGTGTCACCAACCATATCTTGTGGATCGATCACATACGTAATATGGCTAAAAATACAGCATGTCTAGATTTTTTCTAAGACTATGCAAGAAATTTGTCTTCTCTTCTGAACGCACGTCCTTAAGCATAAACGTAAAAAGCTGGAGTACAACTCCGACCTCCAGAGGCTAATGCTCCAATAACGTACTAAGCCTTTCGGACAATATACAAAACGGACTGTGGAAAGTATTCACTGATTATTTCACATCGTTGAGTGATTTTTGCTTCACCCTTTTTTAGAGTAATGAAAACAGAATACGTATGCTCTTATGAATATGCTTATAGAGATCGAGAAAAAAGTTCTCCTTTTGAATGTGGATTTGATCCAATATCTTCATCACGTTTACCATTTTCATTAAAGTAGCTTGATGTCTTGTATCAATGAAGTTAGATATATCCCCATGACACTGTCCATGAGTGGCACTTGCATCAGTGAAACCGAACATTTCGAAATTCTCAGTATATGCATTACCGACCTCCTATTGTGCAACGTTCACATAAGCGATGTCGCCAAAAATCCCACACGATGTTTGGGTTTTTTTAAGACGATGTAAGAACAACTCCTTCGTTTTGGCTGGTGTTCCAATGACGTTCTTAAGTATTTTGGACAGTATTCAGAGCAGAGCTTTCAACATGACTGTTGAACATACCATCCGTGACACATTTACTTCACTTGAACATCGACGTAGTGTCTCATGCCTCACCCTCTTTTATCGTTATTTCAACGGTTTATGCTCTATTGAAATACCCAGTTGCATTTCTCCCCTTAACCGAACACCGTAATACCCGCTCCTCCAGGAATGCCCATCAGTTCTTCCTCAAGCCCAACTTCGGTCGTACGGTCATGTTCCTGAAATCATTCTTTAGCCGTACTACGCGAATGTGGAACTCTCTTCCACACTCTGTGTTCCCCAGTCATTCCTATGTTCAAGAATTCAAGACCAATGTTAACCGACACCTCACATTAACCCTCTCTGTCTATCCTACTTTCCCTAACGTGCTTCGGCATAAAAAAGGAAAATAAACTTCTTTAGTGGCGTGTTTATTATAAAAAAAAATATATACAGGCGGGTCCAACACCAACCATCAGTATAACCTCGAACCAAACTTCGGTCGAATTGCAAAAAGAATTGATATTCGTTATGTAGCCGTGCAACACGAATTTGAAACAATTAACCTTATGCTGTCTTTCCAGATCTTTGGGCAAAGTGTTAACCAACTTTTTTTGAACTCAGTGTTATTGCCAATTTCGATCTGAGCTGAACATAAGGTAATTACGATATTTAATCCTTGTAATCAATACAACGAGCAAAATTCTAGTTCAATGACATTTGGTTTTGAAAATTGATAAAACCATAAAAATATGATCGTTCCGATAGCTTCAAAACATATTGAATTGCACCACAACAACATCATGAAAAATGTTTTACTTCTCAAAAATCAAGATCGAATGAAACCACAAACACATTCCAGTTGAATGCATTTTCATTCGACTTAATTCAATCCAGAACCCAGAAATTTAGTATAAATGAACCTTTCATTCAGTTTAATAATCATGAAAATTGAGATGCCTGCTTTTAGGATAATGGAAAACTATGAATTGCACTTAACTAATGTTTTCAACTTTTACATGAGGCTATCTTCATCTTCATCATCATCGCCATCAATATCGGCGAAATCATCATCAAAGCAAATTTGCATCTCGTCAGAACACAGAGTTGGTGAAATGAATTATAGACTTGCTGGCATAGCCGCAAATATTCCAGAATAACAAATCGATATGATGGAATATGGCTGAGGGAACAATTTATTAAGTTATGGTCTGGTGCGTTTTTGTTTCCTGCTTTCAGTTGGCTTGTGGCAGTGAAGCTGAGGGATGTATCGGGTTCTGATAAAGAACCATCTTTTGAAGTTTCAGGATGCGGTTACTTTTCGGTCGTGTCTAGTCAGTAACTATCGATTTATCAGTTTAGATGAGGAAAAATCTGTAGCCATCCATTTAAGTTGATTGAATTGATTTTATTCCTCAGGCCATTGGTAGAATATTATTTTTAACTAAGAGAAACAATTTTTTTTATGGATTTCCACAGATTTGGTTGGAAAACCAATATTAGTTTATGAATGAAAAATTTGAATAATTTTCGTGTATTTCATTTCTCAACTTGAAAGGTCGTCAATTAACACAAAACATACATTTTTACTTTCCAATTTGCTTTTAAATTTCTCATAAGTTTCGTTTCTAATATGAAATCTCTTAACGAAGCATCCCACTAAATGGTCCAATTTACAATCAAATGAGATACTTGAGGGTAAATTCGTTGCATTTTTAATTCATTTTTTCATAGAAATACAATAAAAGCCTAATGACTGAGCTCAAACAACCCACGTAATAGACAACCGCCTTTGATAATCTTGAAGATAACATTTTTTTTTAAATTTAATTTATGCGAAGCTTCGCTTCGGTACCCAGGAAGAAATCTCTTAAATATTTCTGATCTTTAAGCGTAAAATGGAAGTCAGTGATGACAAGTTTTTTTTCTTGGATTATCATTTATCTTGTTTGAAGAAAAGAAAACCACTTCTATAAATAAGTGCTGCAGCTCTCTCGCGAAAGCTAATCCTTTTTGCTAGGCAGTTCGTCGCCAACTCTTCGCTGCCACAGAGTGTCATGACTCCTCCAGTTCTTGAGCGCGTCAATGATTCAATGGAAAAAATCTTCTTCCGCACTCGTGCTGTGGCGAGAGTCCTAAAGGATCTCAGCATATAGAAATCCGCTTGTCCGGATGGTATCCTCGCTATTGTTCTGAAGAGGTGTTCTTCCATGCTGTCAAAACCCTTGCGTAAGCTTTTCCATCTATCCTATTCTTCTGGGCTCGTTCCGAGCAGTTGGAAAACAGCATTTGTCCAGCTAATCGAAAAAAAGGCGAGTCTTCTTCCCTCTCCAATTATCGTCCGATTGCATCTATACGTCCCTTCTTTCTAAGGTCATGGAAACGCTGATAAACTATCAGCTCAAGAAATATCTCGAAGACCGAAAGTTTCTTAATGACCGGCAGTACGGCTTTCGCAGCAACAAGGCCACTGGTGATTTGATGGTTTATCTCACCGATCAGTGGAACAAATCTTTACATCGTTTTGGAGAAAGTAAGATTGTTGCACTTGATATTTCAAAGGCATTTGACAAAGTCTGTCATCTTTCCCTTTTATCAAAAAATGCGATGAATCCCTACTTCGTTGGATTAGAAACTTTCTTTCTAACCGTTCAATACAAGTTGTATTGGACAGCTTCAAGTCTGAAATCCACAATATAAATGTTGGTGTTCCCTAGGGCTCCATTTTGTTTCCGACCTTCTTTCTCATTTTCATCAATGATCTCCTGTCTGTAATTTCTAATCCAATAAATTGTTTCGCTGACGATAGTACCCTTACCTTTTCATATTCATTTCCAGACTCACATCCCTCCTCTTCGGATGTGGACCTGCAACGGCTAAATATGACAAGCTCATTAAACTCTGACTTAAACAGCATTGTACAATGGGGCATTTATAGCCGTGTAGAGTTTAATTCTTCGAAAACTCAATGCTGTCTTGTATCGTTGAAGCAAGATATACCCCCCTTGCTACTGTCCATGAGTGGCACGTGCATCAGTGAGACCGAACATCTAGAAATTCTCGGTATGTGCATCACTGACCACCTCTTGTGGTCTGAGCACATACGCGATGTCGCCGCAAATGCCACAAGATGTTTAGGCTTCTTAAGACGATGCAAGAAATTTGTTTCCCCTCCTGATCTGGCTTACATCTACAAAACTTACATACATCCTAAGCTTGAGTTCAACTCTCACGTCTGGGCTGGTGCTCTAGTCACGTACTTAAGTCTTCTTGACAGTATCCAAAAAAGAGCATTAGAAATGATTGGTGACAATACCATCATTGAGTCGTTTACATCCTTAGAACATCGGCGTAATGTCACATGTCTCACCCTATTTTACCGATACTTCAACGGTATATGCTCAAGTGAAATAGCCAAATGCATTCCTCCCCTTAAGATATTCAACCGTAAAACCCGTGCCTCCAGGAATGCTCATCAGTTTACCCTTGAGCCCAACTTTGGACGTACTGTCATGTAGAGAGAAATGAATTGTAAGTAACTTTAAACATTGTTTTGAAAGGATGAATCCTAAAAAAAGGCTATTTTCCGGAGTCTACGGACTATGGTTTTAGTCTCCGGACGATCTTGAATGGAGTCTCCGGACAGTTCCACTCTTTTCTCTTAAGTGTTGAGTGTAGAGCAGTTCATTTTCTGCATTGATAATTATTTTCTGATTGTTTGGCATCTAATGTACTTAAAACCTATTGCTTGGTTATTGTTTTTTTAGACGAAATATAAGAAAACCAAAATCGGGACCAGTCTCCGGACGATCAAAACAGAGTCTCCAGACAATTTTGAACCTTCTTCGTCGAACTTGTTTGCTGCTTGCCTAACGTTACACCTAATTTTTTCAATCTAATATCATGTAAGGCTTGCTTTGAGTTGTTTGCATTCATCGTAAAAGAAAAAAAACAGCTGTTGGTTTTTTTGTGCATATGCATACCAGTAAAAAATAACGTTATTCTCAAATAAATAGAAAAGTGGAGGTGGATTGAAGAAACTAGCTTTATTATTCTCATGTTCATGTTCTGTCTGGAGACTAGGTTTTTACTATTTATGATACCAGTGTCCCGGACACTTAAAAAATCGATTAAAAAAACTCAAAACTCAATATTTTTCCTTAGTTATTTGAAGTTCATTGTATTTTCTTTGAAACAAACTCCATGTCATTACAGGATTTCACAAAATCAACTATTTCCAGTATATTTTTCCAAGGACTGTCCCTATCTTTTTGCTTAAACTACCCATCACTTTTCCGTTATACATTCGATCGGCTTGACACTTCGTATGTGTTTGTGAAAAATGTTACTGAATTTTGTTTTTTTTTTTTTTGTTCTTTGCAAATTCTATGTTTTGTTTCTCTTTAATTCCCTATTAAGTGGAATATCGTCCGGCACTGTGGTCTGTCCGGAGACTGGTACGGTTACCTTAGTCAGTGTGAATTTGTTTACCCTATTCCATATTTCTTAATATGCAAGTACAATACAAAAACAGTTTTTTCGCTTCAAGGTTATAACCTTGTTCCCCTAAACTTATTTTCTAACCTAGTTTCAGAACTCAAACCTTTGCATATACGCATTTCTTTTTAATGTTGTGCTGCATCAAACTTGAATGTGTCTTATTTCTAAAACCTGAACACACAACAGCTCTACAATATCTATGTCAACATTATTGACTTTCATCAACAAAGCTTCACTTTAAAACAGACACATACCTGCTTTACTTGTGAAAAGCATTATGCCAGCAATTATGATAGCAAACTGTTTGCATAGTTACTTGACAGCATAAGTGCTGTTTTCTCAGAAAATTTCACAACTGATTATTATTTTTTTTTTGGTTTGATGGAAAGGGCGCCTCAAAATATTGACGACTATACCGACAACGTCTGTTTTTTTAAGAAATATAAATTGACCTTGTCGTTTTGGTCACTAATTTGTCCAGTGCTTCTGTGTGGAGTGCACTAGCTGTCAATGGAATGAAGACAACTTACACAATTTGTTAATTTGAATTGCAAATTTGTACTCGGAATTGAAATTTTAAGTTGAATATTGTTTGGAGTGTGCAAATAAGTCTTGTTTGCCAGAAGATGCCAGTGACGCCAAGGAAACAATTTTACGATGAAAAGAATTTGTTGTTTGCAATTTTGAGGGATTATTGTGATTTGTGCAAATTGATATGTTACTCTTCGTTTTCGAGTACGGACTTATCTTCTCATGAGTGAACGACCAACCAAGTGCATTGATATTTCCACCCGGAAGAATACTATTCAAAAATTTGTCGTCAGAAGACAAAAATCGTAGGACATGGTAAGATTCTTTGCGGATCGTGTTTCAAATAACCTCCTGAGTAATTCTTTACCGCCACCAATATGAATAGAACAATTAAACTGTCGACATCCATCATATAAGCGTTTAGCATTCGTAGCTTAACAAGAAGCATATTATATTAAGCAATGCTGCACTGAAGGACTCTAGGAATGGCTTGGTATGTAGAAGTAATAAAAGAAAAAAATAAGAAGATCTATAGCCCTTCTCCTGAGAAAGCTACTTAAGGAATGAGGGACTTTAGTTCTAAGAAAAGGAAAAACAACGAACCGTCTTACACTTCCAATGTACAAACTTACCACAAACCACCATTACCGCAATGGGAAGGACCGGGCAAAAGGAGGATAAAAAACTGCAAAACCGAGAGCAACAACAGCGGCTCTTTGGATGCGGATTCGTTGAGGGAAGCAGACTCAGGCAAAAAATTCTTGGGCTTCAAATGTGAAAGCCAACGCATCACGACGATCCGAATCGAGACTTAATCAGGCAACATTAGCCTAATATGCGCGCGAGCCCCGGCCCCCACAGAAGAGAAAAAGAAAGACACCAGTTCTACAAGCTTCTCGACAAAACGTATGAGCAATGTCATAGCTATGATTGAGATTTTGATGCAAAGATGGTAAAAGAGGACATCTATCGTGGAACAGTCAGAAAGTATAGCATGACACTACTTCCGATAACGGATTTAGTCTGATCGATTTTGCTGAAATGTTATGGTAACAAGTACCTAGTTTCCACATCTCAACATCTAAACAGGACCATGGAGATCTCCTGATCGATCAACCGTCAATCAGATATTGATCACATTGCGATCGACAAAAGGCATTTGTCCAGCATTCTAAATGTTTAAGCTTTCCGAAGAGCCAAGGTAGTGCTACTAATATCCCGACAATGGCAGGAAAATTCGTCGTCGCACGGCTACAATCGAAAGTGAGCGCCAGATCCTTCTCTCATCGAGTGTCAACTACCCTCTTAAGAAGTTCTATGTCGCCAACATGAAGTATAGAAGACCAGTGGCAAAATTGGAAGAAAGCAGTTAGAGATGCCGCCTCTAATGTGCTAGATTTCACAAAGCCACCAAAACGAGATACCTGGTTAGAAGAAGAATGCAGGCAGGCCCATGCAGCCAAGCAGGAGGCAAACAAAGCGGTGGTGCACAGAAGGACAAGAGCTGATCGTGAACTCTACGAGCAAAAAAGGAGAGATGAACCCCGGCTTCTAAGGAGAAAAAAGGGGGAGCATGAGAAGCGTCAAAACAAGGATGTTGGGAGGCCCAACAGCAGGAAGGTAAAACAGCTGGCATAAGTTCATCGAACAAGTACCGATGCGTGAAGAGATAAACAAGGGAACATCATACTAGAATCGCAGTTAATGCTGGGGATCTGGAAAGACCACTTCTGTAGACTGTATAACGACGACGACGAACAAAATCCCGCCGTTACCCAGGAGCCTTTCTTGGGGCACGATGAAAGCCAACAATTCCGTGAACCCGACCTAGAAGAAGTGAAAACCGCAATAAAAAAAAAAAAAAAAAAAAAAATAGAGTGGCTCGACAGCTCTTGAAGAGCCAAGGCCTAAGCGGCTTACTCTCATCAACAATTCTCTGGGTGCGTGTGAAAAATTGAGGGGACCTACACTTTAACGCCAATTCCGAACGGCAAAGTTGAGAAGCACTTTTTCATGACAGATTGATACTCCTGGAAGTTTTGTCAGTTCTTCAGAAGAGGCAGTGCCTGTTAAAGATGAAATAAAAACTATGGGTACAAGTAGGGCTCGAACTCATGACGTTCTGCTTAGCAGCCAACGCACCTAGCTACGGACACTACGCAATATCACGCCTGAAATCCAACAAAGCTGCTGGAGCAGATAGACCAGCTGCTGAGTTGTTCAAAGCAGCAGGTGACGAGCTAGATAGGAGCATGCACCAAATCATCTGTAAGTTCAGAGGAATGCAACCTCTGAATGGAACCTCAGCATTGTATGGCCGATCCTGAAAAGTGGAAATCCTCTAAGCTCGCCAACTACAGAGGAATAAGTCGCCTGCAATATCCTCTCTGCCGTAATATGTGAACGTCTGAAGCTTTCGTCAACAATCTGATTGGTCCTTATCAATGTGGCTTCAGGCCAGGAAAGTCAACCATCGACCAAATTTTTACGTTGGGGCAGATCCTGGAAAAGACCTATGAAATCCAAATCGATACCCATCACCTTATCATCGAGTTTAAGACCGCGTATGACAGAGACGAACTGTACAAAGCTATGTCTAGTTTTGGCATCCCTGCCAAGCTCGTTCGCTTTTGTAAAATGACGTAAAGAAATCACGCCGCTCCGTCAAGGCTGGCAACTATGTCAAATAAAGATTCAGATAAGGCGATGCACTGTCAAGCGATTTCTTAAGCATCGTTCTAGAGAAGAAAGTGCAAAACTCCACCGTCAACACCAGAGGCACTATCTTCTAAGAATCTGTTCAACTTCTCGCGTACGCCGCCGCCGACGATATTGATATAACGGGAAGAACACAGCATGGATTCAGTGATAGATAGCGCCTTTGCGAGAATTGAGCGGGAAAAGAGGGAAAAAACAAAGAATATACTGTGTTCGAGGAAGGACACCCAACACCGACGCACGGCTCGGGCAGAGCGTCACAATAGACGCATATAACTTCGAGGTAGTAGAGGAGTTTGTCTACCTAGGCTGCGCTATTAACATGGCCAATGACACCAGCGCCGAGATCATACGAAGTATAACTCTTGCTACTTGAAAGCAATTGAGTGGAACAACTAAAGTAAAATTATACAACACCCTCATCATCCCAGTCCTGCTGTATGGTGCAGAAACTTGGACCTTGAAAAAATCGGATGAAAGTGCCTCAGATAGTTTCGAGAAGTTCTTGGGTTCATCTTTGACCCATGTGCATTGAAGTGAAAAGACGAAGAAGATATAACAGCGTGTTGTACAACGACATGGACCTAGCCAGAAGGGTCAAGGTCCAGAGACTCAGATGGCTCGGTCATTCAGAGCCAATGGACACCAATGCTCCGGCCCGGAAAGCCTTCAACACTATTCCCGAGGGACGTGGCGACTCAGGTGGCGCACTCAAGTGGAAGAGGATCTCAATCAACTTGGAGTGCAAAACTGGAGACGACTAGCTAAGGACCTAGCTAGCTGGCGGAGCCTGTTGATTGAGGCCCAAGTCCACAACGGACTGTAGCGCCAACTTAAGTAAGTAAGTAAGTTAAGTAACACAATTTTAATACTCTCCCTTGTTAAATTTGCGATTTGCCTTAATGTAGCGACTATAACATTGAATTACAAGTTCTTCGAAGAAAAATGAAGAATAGACAAGAGAATTAAGCGCCACATTAACAAGCATTCTTAACCTTCAAACAATGTTGTGTTCCCTTTTCATTTGCGCCTCATAAGCCCCACGCAAAAAATTGTGTTTGCTCGCAAATTGAAAAGTCACGAAAGAGTATACTTGAATCGTTTTAATAATCCAAATCGTTCTTGGTTCTCCCTTCGTTCTCTTTAATAGTGTTAATTGCCATTGGCGTTGGGGGTCGACATTTCATATTGCATCAATGGGGCTTCCTAAAAATACCTAAACCTAAATCATAATTCTCGAGTTGATGCATCGGTTGCAATGGCAATAAGACTGTCGAGAATTAAAAATAAACCGAAAAACCACTGCTCTGCAACCATTGGGCCCGTTTGAAGACTTTTTAGATAATACAAGTACGCCACTGTGCTCAATAAACTAAAAGGCGTTGTCAACTTAATTCATTTAAATGAATTTGCACTCCTTTCGGATGTATGCTCTTTTGTGGGCGATTTCTGTTGTTGTGTTGTTGCTAATGCACGCGCTATTCAATTTATGTGAATTTGAGTAAATGAGTGAGACTCTTGGTCTTGACATCTGTCAAAACAAGAAAAAAGACTTCTTCTCTGAATTCTTTCAATTCAGTGAAGGCACATGAATTTATGAATGAACATAACTTTGAATAAGTTCAATACTTTGTTGCCGGTCGACTTCTTCTAACAGGAATATAATTTTTGAAATTGCATTTTTGGGCAAAGGTACCTGATTGGCAAGTTCCAGTTGTTTAATACTTTTTTACCAACAATAAACAAAAAAAAATGAAAATAGTTCATTGAACTCACCTTTTTTTAACATTTTTCTTAAAACGACTTTTGATTTTTGATTTCGTATTTTTAATGCAAGGCACTTATCGCTCCAGAATCCCTTATGAGGGCCAACATAAAAGAGGAATAAACTTTCAATTTAATGGAGCTATTAAACTGCAAGCGTTCTTTTACCGAACTCATTTAACCAACCTTGATCAATTTTAACAAACGATAAGGTTACCATAGTTAAGGATGTGCATTGTTGACTAGACACGACACTGTCAAAGGTAAGGTTACAACGAACAAAAAACCAAACAAGTCTCCGAAGCCACCACCCACACGGTCATCAAGAATTGCATTTGCTTCTTCTTGTTATTCAACAATCTACACCTTTGCCCAGATTATCAAGGTTGCCTCAACATTGCCACAGTCGTATCTCTCAAGTCAGTAAAGTTTTATATCTCTTTTTTTTATTATTCTGTTCATCAAGGGCGTTGCATACTGAAAACATCCGCCCGCGCTTCGTCGAGCCTTCGATGAAAATCGTCGACAGCCGACGATGGCGACAAACCCACCTGAAGGCATTCTTGTGTCTTGTGTGGCGTGCCTTACTTAACTCCCAGCGAACCATAAATGCTGACTGCTCAAATTATAATACCTTCCAAATTCGAGCTCCAACTTCGGTTCAAGAGCTCTGGACATCTGAGACTCGAACTTAAACTCGTCGCTCGTCGACCGCGCTGCGGTGGGTGACGTAATGCGATGTGTGCGAGACTGGTTTATAAATGGCATTCTCGTTAATCGGCAATTTATTCAACTTGCATGCGAGCAAACTCATTTATCATCAACTTTGTGTCTTGTTGCTGATGTTGGTGGTTGGTTTGGTTTGGTATGTTGTCCGAATTCAAAACAAACTGTGAGTTGACAGACTGACAACCGGCTTTGGGCTGAATGCAGCCAGCGCAGCAGGGGTACTAGCGGCGGCGCGGTATGGAAAATTGTCTCATTGAAAAACAGTCGTTGCTTACGCCGCCACGATTATGGCAATTACTTTCATTCATAAAAATTAAATTTATTAACCAGACAAAAATGGTGAACAAAAAAAGTAGCGAGTGAAGTAGCGATTGTAGTTTGTAGTGTCATGTTCGTTCGATTCATCAAAAAGTTCCATGTCCAACATTGTGTAGACATTGTTTTCTAAGCCAGTGCTTTTTGTTGACAGATGATACTCATGCAAGCGAGTCGATAGATTTTTGATAATTCGACTCGACGGCTTTGTGTTGATTGAGCAATTTTTTGTTTCGATAAAAAAAATCAATTAGTGTGGCATGTGGCTTGTTAAAGTTGGCAGGCAGCTTATTATTTTTTTAACAAAAAAAAATTCTGCGTCAAATTTTCGTCAATTTTCGATTCAAGTATATTTGTTCCGCACTTACCTCCTCTACTTGCTTACGAAGATAAGGTCAATTAGAGTAAACAATCTTTAAACTTAAACACGTTAAACTCAACCAATCTTCTACATCAGTCGCAGTAGGAATTGGTAAGCCTGTAAGTATTACTTAAATGCAGTTCCTGTCTATCATATAATAATAATAAGCGTTTCCAATTCCGAACTTGAAGTTGTTTAAGGTTCTATACAACACGTGCATTCCACCCTGGCCGCGATCTTCCTCTTCTAGATTTGTTTGGTGTTGTAGGATTTAGGGTGCAAGCTGTATGTTTTCCTACACACCAAGTACCTACTTATTTTGCCTAGTCGCGTTAACCACCAGATACTGGCCCTTAATATTTGGAGGTTACATTGAGGAGCTAACAACCCGTCAACAGTTCTCAAATGGCTACCAGACCCGGTACGACAAAACGTACTATGAATTGAGAGTTTGCACCTGGAATTTTAGAACACTCCACACTTCAGGTGATAATCAAAAACTTGAATCTGTCCTCACGCAGTAAACCTAAGGCAGGCCTTACTGCGATCTAGGAAATTCGATGAATATGATCGAGGGCAGCAGGATACTGCTCTCATCTGCGGGTGTCTGTAAACCGCAAAAAGGCCACAATACAAAACACAGTTTAATATGTGAACCACGCCCCTACCGATTATGCTGATGAATCGAGCAAGGAGGATTTTTACGACCTCCTGGATCGAGCGTATGAAGCCTGTCCAGAGTTAAAATCGTACTTGGAGACTTCAATGCAAAAATCGGAAAAGAAAAAAATGTTTGGCGGGTTAGTTGGAAAACACACCCTCCAAGAAGTTCTAATAGATAACGGCTTCCGAATAATCGACATTGCAGCAGCACTAGGTTTCCAAGACGGAAGATCTACACAGCAACCTGGCGATCTCCGGGTGGTCGAACCGTCATCCAAATCGACCATGTGCTAATCGGTGCAAGACACGCATGACGCATTCGGTGCACTTTCTGAATTGCAATTGTCGACTCTGCCCAGTTTCTGGTAGTGGCAAAGCTTAGAGCTCCACTTTCAAAAGACCAACAAAAAACCCGTGCAGACCAAAAAAAGAACTTCAAATACGATTACCTTAGCACTCCGGAGAATGGCAGAGACTACAGTGAGCGCCTGAGTGAGAGACTCTCCACCGTACTCTCAAGTACCGCAGACATCAACACCCAGTATCACGAAATAATTAAAAATGTAGCCGAGACCACCATAGGTTACCAACTACAATCGAAAAAGAGCCCGTGGTATAATGATGATGATGAATGCGCGATACTGAAAAAAGAGACGTAAAATGCACGTTTGCAGATGGTGCAACGGAAAACAAGAGCAGCAAGAGAAGAGTATCGAACAAAAATGAGAAAAATACTGCGAAAGAAGAAAAGTGCAGGAAGAATGGAGGTTCACTGACTGGCAAAAAGCGCCATATTCCCCATCTACAAAAACGGCGATCCTATATGTCATGTAAAAACCACCGAAGGATATCCCTGTTTAATGTTGTATACAAAATCTTATCCAACGTACTGTTTGAGGGTCTAAAACCGTTCTACAACACAATAACAGGCACGTACCAGTGTGGCTTTAGATCGGGCAGAACAACGATAGACCAAATATTCACACTGGGACAAATCCTGGAAAAGACCAATGAATTTCAAGTCGAAACCCACCATCTTTTCAGCGACTTTAAAGCTACTTATGATAGTATTCACCGCCGCCGCCGGCCACCTAGAGCTTATCATGGCGATGTCAGAATTCGGGATCCCGAGCAAACTGATCCAGCTGTGCCTCATAACGCTAAGCAATACGCATTACAAAGTTCAAATGGTTAACAGCTCATCCGAGTTGTTTTAAACATACCCAGAAAAGGAGATGCACTGTCATTTGATTTCTTCAACATAGTCCTGGAGCAGATAGTGCGCAAGGCAGATGTGAGCACAGAACACCATCTTCAACAAATCCACCCAGCTCCTAGGCTATGCGAACGACATTGACATCATCGGTCGATCCAAGAGAGCTGTGCTTGAGGCCCCTACAGCGATTATAGAACAGGCGAAACTGGTTGGTCTTGAAGTGAATGAGGACAAAACAAAGTACATGCAATCAACAAACAAAGGAACGTCTGTCCACCGCCTATGACAAAACGTCACTGTTGGTACCAGGAATTTCGAGGTAGTTAAAGAGTTGACCTACCTTGAAACAAACATCAATCCCACAAGCGACACTTTAGTTCAGATCCGAAGAAGAATGACCCTAGCGAATTGCTGCTACTTCGGTTTGGCAAAAAACTCTTCACTCGAAAGACAAAGTGTCTTGTATACAAAACTTTGATTTTACCAGTCCTATTCTACGGCCGGCCCTAGCCGTGTGTCGGGTGATAGTAAAAAAAGGGAATTGATACTGGGCACTCTCGAAAGAAAAATTCTTCGAAGGATTTTCGGTCCCGTATGCGACTATGGCGAATGGAGAAGAAGGTTCAACCGAGAACTGTACGAGCTGTACCAAGATGTGGATGTAGTCCAGAAGGCCAAGAAAAGACGACTACATTGGCTCGGCCACATCGGGCGATAGACAACAACGCTCCAGCCAAGAAAATCTTCTCATCCCAGCCTCCAGGTTCGAGACGACAAGGAAGACCGAACCTACGGTACAAGGATTAAGTGACTGCGAATGCCAGAGCGCTTGGTTTCGGCAACTGAGAATGCATGCGAAAGATCGTTCACGATGTAAGGCTGCAGTAACCCAGACTGAGATCCTTCATTGATTGCATTGATTGTGAGCCGGATAAGTAAGTATGTAAAAGCGTTGATCCCGACCAAGTATTCCCCGAAGGCAGCTTAGACATCCCCTTTCTTTTGGTTCAAAAATGACAAGAGCCAATATTATTTAACAATCTTTCACTCGACAGCGATAAATGTTGAGAAATTGTAAATGCCATGATTTTCCTTATGGTCACTTCATTCTTAATCAACTCCATCAGCTGTCAAAAAAGTTTAAAGAATCTTCAAGAGCAGGTACTTGATAGCAACTAAAAAGCAAAAAGAATATCGATCGAATTCTCTAAATCCTAAAACATAGTTAAGATGAAACAAACATCTTTCTTCAGTCTTCTCAGAAGACCCACTTGAAAATTATATCTCAATTTGATATCTTTGCGCTTCTCATCAAAAAAAATGCCAAACATTCCCGAAACGATCATAAATTACTGACATAGCAAATTTTGCTTTGTTTTCTGCTCGCGCGATTCTTCCCATCAGAACACAGATCCCAAAAGCCACAGAACAAAATTATGATCTCATCCGCTCTGTGGTCTAGCGGTCTACAGTTTCCCTAACCAAACGTCTAACGTCTGCCATATCCAATCATATTGGCATTGGATTAACAGCCATAAGAACTGCTGAATAGATTTTACGTAGTCCCATGGATATAACACGACAATAAAATAAAATCCGTTTTAGCAACGGCAACGGCACACTAGTCATGGAGACGAATTTGATATTCACTTCCTGTCGTCAGATTTCCACAGAACATTATTGCAAATAGAAGAGCTCCAATGGAGTCTAGAAAGAGTCTGAAGACGTTGCAGAAACAATAATTGATATTCACTAGAGACGACCTGTGGTGTCAGTACGTTCTTCTTCTTTCGACAAATATTTGCGGACATTCGCTGAAACTGCTGTCGTTAGATTAAACTCGTAATAATTAGTTGAAAGAACACCTCAGGTTCGAAAGAGCGTGCTCCATCAGTCGCCACCAATCGTTGCCGATGGCAGGTACGTTGCGATTTCTCGATGTTTCCCCTACCACGTAAAGTAAGTTGAGTGAAAATCGCACCCCTTTCAAATTGTTAGCTCTACGGCCTTTGCTCGTTTGCCTCATTGTCAAAGTCAACCGCGCCACACATATGGCGAACTTTTGCAAAAGACGGAATCATTGGCGAATTTTTTATTTCCCTCGTTCGTCATGTTCCAATATGTTGACACAGACTTATCGACTAAATCAAGGTGACAAAGGTGGCAACTGGCAAGTCTCAAGTGCCTGCAACATAGCAGCTAGTCAATTCGCATTGTGCATTCTGCCAATTGACGGACGGACGCCTGGCGATGATGCAATGCGAATTTCAATTTATTCTAATATTGATTTAGTTGCTGGGAAACACAAAAGGGTGTACGGATGGATGTGGCCTGCGAGCTGCGGCTTGTGGGTAGTTTATTACTCTTCAGTTGTTGTGTTTTCGCAATTTTAATTAAAAAAAGTCGTATAATGTTGTTACAATTGGCGCCACGGAGACATGCGTGTTTACGGTCTGTATACAGACAAACAACAAAATTACATTTGATTTCGACACAAACATCTGAATTATCTTTTTCAACGCGTACAAAAGTTCTTTTCAAAAACAGCTGCGGCGCGCGGCGGATGCCGCCAACACTTCATTTGATGTGCACTGACCGCATAATAGAATTTGATGGTGGATTGTGGTCTTGTGACTCCGAGAATCATGCCATGTAGGTATACCCTCAGAGAGGTTTCGAACGATTTTACTGAATTATGGTGGAAAATTGATTAAGCAAATTGCGATATCTTGAATGGAGTATAAAAACGATAATCGATCAAGACATGCTAATTGAATTGATTTGCATATTCACGGTATAAAAGTTTCAGAAGCTGAAAAGCAGGATGACGATGTTGGTTGTAATAAAGTTTGTGTGGTCGGAGATGTATTTCAAGTTTCAAGGAAAATTGTAGGATGCAGTGAATAGATGTGCCTGCGGCATGTTAAGAGCTTTTTTTTTAAATTTAAAATTTTTACTTCGGCTATAAAGAAAAGTTAATAAGTTATTTTTAAAGCCATGAAATTAGTCAAATAATAACTGATTTTCTGAGAAAAATGATGCAGATAATAAAGAGATGGAGATAATAAAAAGAAATTACATAGAAGTTGACGGACATGTAAAGCTATTTCTTTTATGAAAATGTATTTGTTCATTACAAAGGAAGTTGGGTTACCATTTTTGTAGATAAACTTATGACGAGTTGATTTGAAAATAGGAAGGCAGTTAAAAGGAGTTAACAATTTTACATTTGTGTGGAACAGTCCAAAAGCTAATCTGTACTCTAGAGTACATTAGGCCGTGTGAGATGTTGTTAGGTGGAACTGACCTATGACAAACATTTACCAATAATGGATGTATCTGACAGACGAAAATGTTTAAGAGCTTTTGCGGGAGCACTTGTCTAGCAATTCAAGTTAGATGGGTGTATGTCCTGGAGCGTAAAATAACGCCGTAAAATAACGCTGAGCGAAATAACGCCGAATTCTGAAACTCTCCCTTACTTCACTTTACCAAAGTTGCCCAATGAGAATCAATTTGGGGTGTGAAAATAAAAAAATTCGCGCGAATTTCAGAATTCGGCGTTATTTCGCTCGACTTTATTTCACGGTACCTGTAATGTAGAGCATTGCCAAAGGTAAACAAGTTTCCGCCATCAACGACGTCTTGCGGATTTTTGGCGAGATCTCATGTGATTGGTGATACACATACCGAGAATTATCAACTGACCGGCTTTCACGTCACAGTCATGAACATTTTTCAATACCTTTTTGGTATCTTAGTGTCCATGTCTAAGAAGTTAGGTGTGGTGGCTTCTAAGCAGAACGTCGTGGGTTCGAGTCCTACTCGTGCCCATAGTTTTTATTTCATCTTCCACAGGCACTGCCTGTTGCGAAGAACTGACAAGACTTCCAAGAGTATCATTCTGTCATGAAAAAGTGCTTCTCAACTTTGCCGTTTGGAATCGGCGTTATATTGTAGATCCACTCAATTCTTCACACGCACCCAGAGAATTGTTGATGAAGTAAGCTACTTAGGCCTTCGCTTTTCAAGAGCTGTCGCGCCACTCTATTATTTTTTTTTATTTGGTAATGCTGTCAGGATTTCCAATTGATAGACCTTAGATTACAACGGTATGTTCAGACAGGTCTTTGGACAATATCGATCAATGGTGCGGTGATCGGGGACGTTTTCTTAATGGCTCGGCTGCGGATCGATAGGTGCAATGTCCCTGGTGGCACGAATTCGCAGATATACTATTCCTGGTGGCTCGGAATGACAGGTACCAAAGCCCCTGGTGGCGATCAAAAACGGACGAAACAACATCAATATCGAAATCCCTTATACCGCTGGCTGGTGGGGTGAAGTTCCGATTGTGAAATGGTCAAACTACTTCAAGGTTTACTTTGGCAAGTATTACTAATTGATACCATTGTATCATTCGGTAGATAGTAGTACTAGAGGTGATTTCAGCACCATCTTACTAGTCTACTTATAACATTTTCCAAAGATTGAATGTGAATTGTATAAAATTAAGTTCACTTCCGTATGGGAAAATATTATACATAAAAAACATGTGACTTCGTTACAATTTTTTTTTTTTTGAGCCGTAAGGGAGATGATAGTTCAAACAAGAAAAGGAAAAGGTTTCTTAAGAGAAGTACTAATTGTAACTCTAAATTATGTGTTCCCGTACCTGGGTTTCGCTCATTGCCAAAAAAGCTTCATCTGCCCTACAACCGGAATCCCGCCGGAGTCTCCTTCAACAAGTTCTTTCTCTTCTCCATTCTCGACGACGTCATGATCTTGGAAAGGATTACAACTTTCCTACTTAACTGCTTCACATTAAGGCTCCACATGTGGGGTTCGCCGGGTTGACCTTTGGAAACGTCGTTAGATCTCCCAGTTTCCAATTGCTCCATATCTAAGGCCAACTGAATGCAGTTGTCGTTGTCGTTGTTGCCTGCCTGTTCTTCATGATTGTTTTCGAACGTCGCATACTATCGACGTTTAAACTCGGTGGTCAGGTTTGTTCTTTGTACATGACAGTACCGGGTTAGTCGGTCGCTCTGTACTTTATCCAAGACTGTATTTTTGACGTGAAGGGTTCCTCGGATCTTCTTAGGTTAAGCTTTGTTAGTCCTGCTGTCATGTGTAGCATCTGCATCTCAGATGCTCAAAATTTACTTTCATACGCTTTGTACATTGTCCAACATAGTGAACCGTATGTAAGCTCGTGGCGGACAACTGCGGTGCAGAGCTTTCCTTTCAGTTGAGGAGGTGGGAGAAGATGGCAAAGTTTTCTCACCACTTCATCCACCCTACACTTATGCAATGGTTGATGTCGTTATCACAAAATGCTTTGTTATTGATCATGGATCATGGTAGATATTCGAACTTTTCACACTTGGGAAACATTGTTTCATTCAGGAAATTGTCCGAAATAACACCGTTTGCGTCAGAAAAGAAGAAATAAGACAGCATATATCTATATTGTCTTTTTCGAACTAATGAAGTTTCCACTTCTCTCCAGAACATCTGCCCATAAATCAACTCCTCGTTGCAAGGATGATGGGCTGTTACTTTTGATGGCTCCATTATCAGCAATGAATATAAATTGATACACTTTCGGATCCGTGACATTTATTTCAAACAGAAAGTCAAGAACTGTGATAAAGGACAAAGGACTCAGGACGCTTCTATGTTGCACACCGACTTTGATTGGGAACTCTTCCGTGACCTCTGCGAAGCATCTTACCTTGGCTTATAACTTCTTCATACACTCGTACATACATTTCCGGAACCCGTCGGTGTCTTAGGGAAACTCATATCGGATCTCGTGGTTGTCTTGTTCCATACTGATTCTTAAACTCTTTATGGCATCAGTAACATCCGCTACAAACTCGCACTGGTCATCAGACAGCGGTATTATTTTTCGTAGTCGGCTATCTAAAGCCATTCAACGATCTTTATGGTGTGTGACATCAGCTTAATCGAACGGTAGCTTCGCAGTTTCGCTTATCCCCCTTTCCCTTGTAGGTTGAGAGAAGGCAACTTTCTCCTTATTGATTAGGCATTTGGTCACCGCTGATTCGTTTAGAGATGAGCATCGTGAGCCACTTTTACCCGATGTCTCCCATCTTTTTCCAGAAGTCAGAGGGTTTTAAACTTTTAGTTCACTTAAAGTCGTGCTTTTTCATCTCTATTTTAAGAGGCCATTTGGACCATTTGTACTCCAAATCGATACCGCATTTTCATCGATTTTAAGGCCGCACAATACAGCATCCACAGAGACGAAGCTATTTCTAGTTTTGGCATCCCTGCCACGCTCGTTCGCTTGTGCAAATGCCGATGGAGAACTCACGCTCCTCCATCAAGGTTGGCAACGAGCTTACGGAATATTTCGATGTCAAAAAAGGATTCAGACAAGGCGATGCACGGAGAAGATAGTGCAAAACTCCACCGTCAACACAAGGAACACCGATGATATTGATATAATGAGAAGAACGCAGCGTGATGTCAATGGCGCCTTTGTGACAGTTGAGACAGTAGCGGCAAAAATGGCTTAAGCGGTAAATGAGGGAAAAACAAAGTAAATGCTGTCTTCGAGGAAGGACACCCAACACCGACGCGACGGCTCGGACAGAACGTCACAATAGACGCATACAATTTATGATTTTAGTAAAACCATTGTTATTAACAAGAAGTTAATAAAGCTTGACTAATATTAAAGTTTCTGAATGTCATTAATTCGCACCCTGGATAGACCGGCGAGCTTACCCCAGCCTCAGAAGAAAAGTACCCCACAATGTTGTTTGTTGATTGTTGCCAGTTTACTGGCATTATCGCAGAAGGGGTTCGAGGTAGATGTCCCGACATGCACAGAGAAGGTGTTAAACTGTTTCCTCGTCTTCTTCGTCCATGTAGTTTCCACAGATATCAGTTGAGTAGACCCCCAGTCTCATGGCATGTCTTCCAATGAGACAGAGTCATGTTATGAATCCAATTGTGGAGCTTATGCTTTGTCTGCTTAGGGAAAACAAGCATTTCGACCGCTTCAGGTCAAGCTTAATAACTCTTTAAAAAAAAACTTGAAGGCTAAGACTTGAACACACCTAAAAAATAGTTCCATATGTCTTGCTTTGTTTCCAATTCCCTCACAGCAAACGAAAGAAAGGCTTATATTGCAGCGATGTTAATTGGCCACAACGATCATGTGGTTTGGCACCGTTAGACTTCTTTTCTTGGAAATATTAAAAAGTTTGCGCCAATCAGCCACAAAAAATTCAAAAGCATTGATAACACCACCGACAGACATCATATTGCCTCAATCGATAAATAAAACACATAAACACTTGTAACCCGCTACCCCACTAACCTCTACCTTCTACCCACTTCTCGCCCACTACCCAGCTACCCTGTTATCCCGCTACCGGCTACCCTACTACCCGCTACCCACTATTTCTCTATGCTACCCGCTACCCCGCTTACCACTACCGCTAACTCGTTACAACGCTACCCAATACCCGTAACCCGTCATTTCTTTGCTAACTACCCACTATCTGCTACTCTGGCCATGAACGCTTTGGGGGATTTTGTACCTCAACATTACATTATCAAGTTGATTGATTTTAAGGAGATTTTTATACACATGGTAATAAGGTCATAACGCATTTATTGTGTCTAGCCTACCCTTTAATGCATTGCGTTTGGGAATAAAATTGAAGCAAGCATTTCTAAACAACAACACGGTACGTGAGATAGTCAGAAAGTGTTCGCCCTGTCACCGTACGTCAATCTTGACGTTTTTCTTTTTAACAAACGCTCTTACAATTAAGATGAAATTTCGCATCTGGTATTATGAATGTTGTCAAAATTGTTCCCAAAACTATTTTATTTCACTTCGGGTTGTTTCTAAGTGGTTTTTCCCATGAATCTTACACACTTTTCCGACAAAATGACAAATCTTTCCAACCAAAATGGAGTAATTTGTCAATTTGTTTGTGCTCCATACTCACTTCAACATATCACTCTTTATTGCAGAGATTAATTTTAAGTGTTTTCCCTAGCGAACACGTGAACATAACCTTCCAAAAGCTTTTGTGGTGTGCTCTGATATGAATTATTTTATTTTTATTGAAACCATAAAACGCTCGTATAAATTTGATGTAATGGTCAATAAAACACCATTTCGGGCATCATAAAAATAATTTATCTAAGAATTTAGATAGCATTTTAAAAACCACATAATTGACCCACGCAACTTTTAAAACGCTAAGTGGGTGTTACGCACATCGAAGGTACAAAGAATACAAATTTTATCTTCTTTATTTTGATAGATAAGTTCAATTGTTTGCTCCCGTTAAATGATTAATGAATGTCTTAGTTGCATGACAAATCTCAAGACACACCTGAGTCCAACAATCTATTAACAAAATTAGAGGCAAATAGACGCCCACATTGTTCAAATCAAGCGCTTTCTAGTCTGCTATTCTTTCTTTCTTGGCAGGTATTAGAAATTTCTTAATAACCAATAAAAAATGTTTACGTACCTCAGAAATTGTTCATAATAACACAAGAAAATTGGGTTACCTAGAAAATAGTTTTTCCAGATTTTAATTATTTTCATGTGCTCTGCCCTCAATCTAAATAATCGGAGCAGGTTTTTCGGTGTTCGGCAATGAAAGTGACTGGCGTTTTGGTCGAAAGTGTATCTTGTGTCTTGACTAGTGGCTGTGCATCTTCAAAGCTATTCGGTCAGTGAACAAGCAACTTGTATGTTGAAGTAGCTTCCATGACGAAATAAGTTATTTTTAGATTTTCCGGTGGTCAATTAAAAAAGATATTTGTCTAACGGGCACATAAAGAAGTATAATTGAGAAAATTGTAACGTCCTTATGTGTTCTTTGCGAAAATTGTTTTTTAATCTAATACCTCCCAAGAAACTGTTGAGAGCTGTTAGTTTCTTATTTCTCAAGGTAACTCATTCATAATGTTTTTTTAAAATTAATTTAAAGGTAGCACAAGGGCTCCAAAGGCAAAGGTCCAAAGAACTAAGGCTCAAGTGACTTAGACCGTTACAATTCCATGAGAGCGTGTTGGGAATTGAGGAGATCAAAAATTGAATGCAGATTCTACAAAAAGAGTAGCTTCATGATAGATGTAATAAAAATACAGTCTCTCTTGGTTGATTCCTGAATCTCTTGTCAACTCGAACATTTTGAGCATGTTTTAGCATTCCCTTCAGTTTTACATACACATTTTTTGGTCTGTGCTTTGTTTTTACCAAATGACCATTTATAAAAAAGGGAAATAATTTGATCCACACCTCCTGCTTTAATCTGCTACACACAAAGCCTTTTGAAGCTATTAGTTCAATAACGGAAGTCAAATGCCTATAATTCAAAAGATTATTTGGGGAACCAAGTCTTGTCGAAAGGTAGTATTTTATTTTTGTTTGCTATCGACAATAGTTGGCCCCAGAGACGGTATATACTAACGCATGGTGGTAGAGCGAAGAAGTCAAAGCAGTGATATCAAGGAAAAAGATCGCTTTCCAAAATTTGTCCAAGTACTTAATTACTTAAGGTGGCACTACAGTCTGATGTGGACTTGGGCCTGGATCAACCGTCTCCACCAGCCAGCTCGGCCCCTAGCTAGCTGTCTCCGGTTTTGCACTCCAAGTTGATTGAGGTCCTCTTACACTTGTGTGCGCCACCTCAGTCACAGTATTCCTCTCCTCGGGAATATTATCGAAGGCTTTCCGGGCCGGAGCATTGGTGTCCATCCGCTCTAAATGAGCAAGCCATAGTAGTCTCTGGACCTCGACCCTTCTGGCTAGGTCCGTTTCGGTGAACAAATCGCTGTTGTATCTTCTTCTTCATTCCCCATCAATGCACACGGGACCAAAGGCGACCAGAAGAATATTCCTTTCAAAACAGCCGAAGGCACATTCATCCGATGATGTCAAGGTATATGCTTCTGCACCATACAGCAGGACTGGGATGATGAGGGTACTGTTCAGTTTAACCTCAATTGATCAAAAAAGGGCTTCACCAATCAATTGCTTTCTTAGCCAAAAAATCAGCGATTAGCATCATCTTTTGCCCGTGTTAATAGCGGAGTTAGGTAGACAAACTCCTCTACTACCTCGAAGTTGTGTGTATCTATTGCATTCTGTCCGAGCTGTCAGTGTTGGGTGTCCTTCCTCAAAGACAGCATATACTTCGTTTTTCCCTCATTTACCGCAAAACTCATTTTTGCCGCTTCTGTCTCAATTCTCACAAAGGCGCCATTGACATCAAGCTGTGTTCTTCCCATTATACGCGAGAACTTGAACAGACTTTTGGAAGATTGTGCCTTGGTGTTGACGTTGGAGTTGTGCACTATCTTCTCAAGAACGATGTTACGGAAATCGCACGACAGTGCATCGCCTAGTCTGAATCTTTTTTTGACATCGAAAGATTCCGTAAGCTCCTTGCCAATCGTCATTTTGCATAAATATACGAGCTGGGCAGGGGTTCCAAAACAAGACATAGCGTTATACTAGTACGTCCATGTAGATGCTGTCATACGCGGCCTTAAAATCGATGAAAATGTGGAGGTTATCGATTTCGAGTTCAAAGTTTTTTTCCACAATCTGCCGCAAAGTAAAAATTTGGTCGATGATTGACTTTCCAGGTCTGAAGCCACAGTGGTAATGACCAATCAGATTGTTGACAAAAAGCTTCAGACGTTCACATATTACGGCAGAGAGGATATCCATAGTTGGAGCAGTTAAGAGGATCTCCCTTTAGTTCTTCAGGCATCAATTCTTGCTCGATGACCTTAAGCCAGCTATTTTACTATCCGATTAGACCTCCGAACTTCATTCCTTCTGTTGGCTCTCTCAACATCTTCGATCTGACCTTTCTCATTCTTCCGTTCTTTTCTCATGAGAAGCCTTCATTCCTTTCTCCTCTTTTGCTCGTAGAGCAGCTCTTGTTCTTCTATGCAGCGCCGCTTTATATCCCTCCTGCTTGGCTGCATGAGCCTGCCTGCATTCTTCGTCAAACCAGACGAAGGAGGAGACGTATGCTCACTTTGAGCTCATGGATTCAACTGATGTTTCCAAAGCTGGAAGCTGGCTGTTCGCCTGTGATATTAACTGGTCGGCACCGCTAGGTTGGCAACTGCTTGATGTTTGCAGGAGTCTGGTTTTCAACCGGGTTGCTTCTATTGCGTTTCGGTTAGAAATTGTTGTGTTACTTGTTCGGTGCTGCTGATTGATGTTTATTCGATGTTAACTGGATGGTGATCGGTCGGCAACGGGATACGGTTAATATCCCGCCGTTCATTATCCCGCCACTTTTTTAGCCCGCCAAAAAATGGAAATTTTTTTGAAGAAGAAGAAGACAAAAAAAGAGTAAAGTTCAATATCCCATCGGTCGAATCGGCGGGATAATCCAATACTTTTTCATAAAGGAGTGAATAGTATTAAGTTTTTTATTGATAAAAATATGGAAATAAAGAAAATAGAGGAAATAAAGTTGTTGGCAATTTTTTGATTTTTTTGTTTTGTTTTTTTGTTTTTTTTTTTGATTTTAGGTACTTATCTATATATATAAAAGAACAGCCTAATTTTTGTGTTCGTTCGCTAACCGGGCACACTGGTTGACCGATTTTCCTAATTTTTTCTCTAAATGAAAGAGGTTTTAGGGTAGAAGGTTTAGCAAATGTAAAATGTATACTTTTCAAATCACAAATGGTTCAGTCGTTAAAAAATGTTAAAAATTTTGTATTTCGCACTACATAAAAAAACTAATCAATATACGTACACTCAATTTAATTTGAAAATTTTGTCAATTAATTTATTTTTTCAATAAAAAAATCAAAAAAAAATGTCATTGAAGAATAAAAATATTTGACAAATTTAATTTTTCTTCGAAAAAAAAAGTCAGTGAACCTAGGAAATTCTATTTGAACTAGCTGACCAGACAAACGTTGTTTTGATATATGAAATTTCTAGAGTATGAAAATATGTATGTATATCTTATTTATTTTAAGTGGGTACGTATTTCTTAATTATATTGTTATTTGTTATTTATAACGTTATAAATGTTGATGGAATGTGTCATTAATAAAATTTAACAACACTAGCAAACTGGAGGTATCATTTTTGTTATCATTAATTTTAGCATCAATATGATCTGAAATTAAAAAAAGAGTTGGCTCTTTCTTCTTCTGGAGTTGTGAGCACATTATTAGACATAAAACTGACATTACAATATTTCAAAAAAGTTGGTAATGGCTGAATATTTGTGCGGGATGAGAGCACAATGGCGCACAAAAATTTACTTGAAGTTTTTAACCGCAACTTAAAGAATTTGGAGCTCTGAATCTTTTTGTTTCTGAGGACAAACTTTGTAGATTATACCACGGTCAACTGTTGCAGACGAATGGAGTCATTTAAAAACTTCTATTTCAGGAAACTTACATTGGCCAACTATTGGACTTTAAAGAGAGAGTGGCGCGACAGTTCTTGAAGAGCCAAGGCCTAAGTGGCTTACTCTCATTAATAATTCTCTGGGTGCGTGTGAAGAATTTAGAGCACCTACAATTTAAGACTGATTCCGAACGGCAAAGTTGAGAAGCACTTTTTCGTACTCTTGATACTCTTGGAAGTTTTGTCAGTTCTTCGCAAAAGGCAATGCCTGAGGAAGATGAAATAAAAAACCTTGGGCACGACTAGGTCTCGAACACATAACGTTCTGCTTAGCAGCCAACGTACCTAACCACTAAGCCACGGACACTATTGGACATTGGAAATGGAATAATTTCACTTGATTCTGAAGGCCGAATTTCACTTTCAAATAATTTTTATTGTAATGCGAATCCACGGAATGAGTTGATTCAAGAAGTCTTTCCAAACATTGAAGCATGGAGTTGAAGTGCAATAATGGCTGGTACAGATTAAAGTCTTTGTCAAATCAATGCAACAATTTATTTTGAACTAGACAAATAAATGCATAATTTTTTGCCCACAAGTCGTTTGAGTGGTTTGACACAATTACAAATGAAAACGATGTAGTAAATTTTACAACGAGACGGAATTTTTGAATTTTTTGCATTTTTGAATTTATGTACCAGGACTGCCTCCACATTTTTTAACTCTGATTGTATGAGCATTACTATGTTTCGGGACATCAATCAACTTGAACTTTACAGTACTACAAGATTAGCCGTGAAGAAGTCAATGACATACGTCTTTAGTTTCCTGTTCGACTTGAATTCCCTAAATAAGACGCAAGGTCAATCTTTAAAAATATGTGGTTTTGATTTAGAAATTTCTGTTTTTCCTCATGGTCAACTATACAGGGTATCCTGTAATTTGTCTGCCATATAATTTTGGATGTGATTCTTGGTCATATTCCTAGAAGGTAATCCTTCTAAGACAAAGTTACTTTTTCATCACTTTTTGACGATTTAGAAAAAGGTTGAGCAAACCGGGAAAAGTGTTGACTTTAATATATACATATTTTTTTTTTTTTTCAAATAATGCGTAAAGAACATAAAGTTTTCTTATTTTAACTTTATGAACAAAAAAATTAGCAAATAAAATCTCATTGATAAACAAAAACCCATACATTTTATAAAAGTTGGGAAAATCTAAAACAGCTAAGAACATCGAATTTAGGTTTTTTTGTCAATCTTTTTATTGCAGCACTTTATAATATCCCAATAATTATTAGTTTTAAGAAAATGTATAACATTGTGTAATCCTGAAGAGGGTTAAAAGTATACTTATGTCTATACCTGGCTTGCTGTCAAAATCCTAATTACCTTACCTCTTCTCAGGGAGCTAAATTTGGGGAAGATATGTTTAATGGGTAAATTAACTAAAAAAATTATGTAAAAGAATTGAAAAACGAATAGATTATTCATCAGATTAGCAAATATAGGCATGATTTTTCTAAGAATATTGTTCATTTCTGCCTATCCATCGATTACCGTATTCTTCATCCTGTCAATCTCTAATCTCCGAACCGTTGTGGGCCGAAGCCCTGCGAAGCGGGCAGGGGTTTTGCTAGTCTATATATATAAAAGAACAGCCTAATTTTTGTGTTCGTTCGCTAACCGGGCGCACTGGTTGACCGATTTTCCTAATTTTTTCTCTAAATGCAAGAGGTTTTAGGGTAGAAGGTTTAGCAAAAATAAAATATATACTTTTCAAATCACAAATGGTTGAAATGTTAAAAATGCTAAAAAAATTTGTATTTCGCACTCCAAAAAAAAAAAAAGATCAATATACGAATACTCAATTACGTCTGAGAATTGTGACAAATATTTTTATTCGATCGAAAAAAAATGTCAGTGGAGATATGAAATTATATTTGAACTAGCTGACCCGGCAAACGTTGTTTTGATGTATGAAATTTCTAGAGTATGGAAATACATATGTATATCTCATTTTTGTAGTGAGTGCGTATCTGGTATATGAGTATGTGAGGGATAGAGGCATTTTTATAATGTTGTGAAAGTTGATGGAATATGTCATTAATATAGTTTGATAACATGGTGTGCTCAATTCTAATCCACAAACAGACATTTTTGGCCTTGAATCAATAGTCATTGTCATTGCAAATGCCAAACTGATGGAGAACTGAATGCTTACAAATTGAACTGGCACATCTGTACACACAAAAGTTTTACGAATAAAGCATTGCATTTATTTATTTATTTATTTATTTATTTATAAATAAAGTACATATGTGTATTACACCATTATGCAAGGTGTGTTCAATCAAAGTGTTGGTAAATATTTTTGCGATGAACCCGGTGGAATGGGGAAATCATTTTCGATATCATTAATTTTAGCATCAATACGATCTTAAACTAAAACAAAAAAGCATTGGCTCCTGCTTCTTCTGGAATTGCGAGCGCGTTATTAGTCTTAAACCGACACGTAAATATTTAAAAAAAAGTCGGCAATGGCCGAATTGTTGTGTTGGATGTGTGCACAATGGCGCACAAAAATGTACTTTAAGCCTTTAATCCCACAACTTAAAGAATTTGGAGCCCTATATCTTTTGGCTGCTGAGGACAAACTTTGCCGATTATACCACGGTCAACTGCGAATTGAGTTGTGTAAAACCTTATATTTTATGGCGGTATTGCAGTTACTGAACGATGTATCTGCAGCAGAATTTTCCAAGCAATTATTGGACATTGGAAATGGAATAATTTCACTTGATTCTAAAGGCCGAATTTCACTTCCAAACAATTTTTATTGTAATGCAAATCCAAGGAATGAGTTGATTCAAGATGTCTTTCCAAGTGTCAACAAAATTACAAAAATCACGTTTTAGTTGAGTTGAAGTGCAATATTAGCTGGTGCAAATAAAAGTACTTCTAAAATCGATGCAACAATTTATTTTGAATGAGATCAATAAATGCACAATTTTTTGGACACAAACAGTTTGACGGAATTACAAAAATGAAAACGATGTAGACAATTTTACAACGAGACGGAGTTTTTGAATTTTTTGGATTCATATTCCAGGACTACTTCCAAATTTCTAATCTCTGACGGTATGATGGTATCTTGTAATTTGCCTGCCATCCTTTGGAATGTGATTCTTGGTCATATTCTGTAATTATCGTTTTTAAATAAATTCTGATTTCTTACTTTTTCATTACTTTTTGACGAATTAAAAAGAGGCTAACTTTGGTGTACCCTTCCCTGGCTCATGTTAAGGTCAATTTTTAAATGGTATTCAATTTTTCTTGCCCCAAAAAAATTTTGACTTTAATTACATTTTTTTTTTTCAAATAATGTGTAAGGAACACAAAGTTTTCTTATTTTTACCTAATGAACAAAAAAATTATTTATTAAAATCTCATTGATATGCGCATTGAAAACCCGTACAATTTGTTATACTTGGAAAAATCTTAAACATTGTAGCACTTCAAAATTTCCCAAGAATTGATAGTTTTAAGAAAATTTATAACACTGTGCAATCCTGAAGAGGGTTAAAAGTATATACTTATGCTTACCTGGCTTGCTGTCAAAACCCTAACTAACTAAACTCTTCTCAGATAGTTAAATTTGGGGTATTTTTAATGGGTACATGAACTTAAAAATTGATATAAGAGAATTGAAAAACCAATAGAACTCATCAGATTGGCAAGTACATACACGACATTTCTAGGAATAATGTTCCATTTCTGCAAATCCATCGAATACCGTATTCTTCATCCAGCCAATCCCTAATTTCACGACCGTTGTTTGCCGAAGCCCTGCGAAGCGGGCAGGGAATTTGCTAGTATTTTATAAACAAATTGGTTGATTTTCATGTTTGGGTGTCGTTGTGTAGGTACTAATGTTGGCTCTTAGGAAAAATCTTATGATTTAGTAAATTTTAGCAACAAATTACTAAAAAATTATTGTTTTTAATAAATGTCGTAGCTAAAATTTGTCAATTTGTTTGCTAAAAAGTTAAAAAAAACATCGAAAAATGCATTTTACAGTGTAGGTATGTTTAGACAAAATGTGTCTTTTAGTTAAATTAACAATTTGACCAAGACCAAGCCAGGCTCTCAAACCATCCCCTGATCAGCGCGAGAGACTTGAATGTGGAAAAAATAGATTTTTTTTTAATTTTTTGACTTTAGGTGTCTATATCTTGAGAAATAATTGTTAAATTTTTGAAAATTTGATGTCGTTCTTTAGCTCATCAAATTGACTCTCAGAAAAAGTTATAAATATTTAAAAAAATTAACAACAAATTATGAAAAAAATTGTATTTTCAAACGCCTTTTTTTTAATAGTCGAAAAAAGCATAGAAGGCTTGATTTTAGAGCATGGGTGTCTTCAGACGAAATGCGTCTTTTGCCAAATGCACATTTTTGTAGAACATTGTCAGGCTCTAAAATCAAAAACCGAGCTTCCAGAGAAGCTTTAATGATTGCAAAATATGACATTTGTTTATTTTGAAGGGCATATGAATCGATGAGAATCATAGAGAACGAAGGTTTTTCTTTTTTTCCTTTAATCTTATTTTTTTTTCGTATTTTATGAACTAATGGCCATTTTGAAATTAAATGCTAATAAAACTCGCTTGATTCGTAGAGAAACGTTGTCGAATTTCCTCAATAGATTTTTATTTTCAAAAAATCGCCAATACTAATAATAGACCACCTATTTCAGCGTTTAAAAAGCCATTAATTTCCATAATTTCCACACGAACTGTTTAAGTTAATTCATTACAGAACCAATAACCACACAACTAGACAAGGGCGATTATGAGTTAATAACCAACATGATATCATAATTTACATAATTTTTTTTAATTCAGCAATTTATGAGTCACACCCAACAGATCAACAAGACAAAATGATATTTTTAAGTGCACTTTATTTCAAAAATACACTTTTAATTTTTTCAAAAATTATTTCACACATGGCCTTGATATGAAAAAAGGTGATCACATCTAGTGAATTCCTCGTCGCTCTTGGGACTGGTGCCAAAAATGAAAACAAAAACTAGATGAAATAAAAAAATCATCTCATCACTCGTCACAATCATCA
>CAKKXW010000003.1:30999111-31050295 GCA_920937365.1 Sphaerophoria rueppellii | reverse complement strand
TGTTGAATTTCTATTAATTGAATTATTATTTCTTACAGTGTAACTTAACGAAAACTTAAACTAATCTATTACTTAATAACTATATATTTTTCTCATTCTTGCTAAGCATATTGTTTAGTCTAATTGCAAAGTAATTTTCCATTTTGTATTAAAACTTCACTTGCGTTTTAACCTCCATTTGAGTTACATCTCTTTTTAATAAATCTTGAATTTAACTATTGAACTTAGGGTTTTATTGATCGAACTTTATTTCATGGTGCCGAAACCCGGGACTCAAGACGTGAGAGACATTTAATTGTTGTGTAAGAATATTTTTTTTATATCGAAATGGAGAACGCAAGTCGTGCAGCGTATAGGGGACAAGTAACTCGTGTTGTTAATAGTGCAATCGAATATTTGCGAACTCTTGACTCGAATCCTTTGTCCACGAACGAAGAAAATTTAGACAACGTTGAAGAAGAACTACTAGTGTATCTTAATCGCGTAAAAGTAGCTCATGAAGGGCTTATAAAGGCTAATAATGAGTTTGTTCCTAGTACTAATCCCGAAACGGCAATTAGAGATATGGAGCAAGTAGTCGAGTATGAAGATAAGGCCACCTCCCTAATCACGCGGTTGAATCAACGGCTCGAACGGTTAAATCGTTTAAGAAATCCTAACGGTTCGGAAACAGCTAACGTTAACGTTATAAACACTTCTCTATCACGTGATCGCATTAACGGAGTAAGGTTACCCAAGCTGCCTTTAAAATCATTTTCTGGGGATTTTAAAGAATGGCTTCCTTTTTGGGAGCAATTCAGAACTACGGTACATGATAATGAACTTCTATCTGGGACAGATAAATTTAATTATCTCCAGTCAGTGTTGAAAGGCAAAGCCGCTGATGTAATTGCCGGTTTTACACCGAGTGGTAATTGCTATGATGGTGCTTTAGCTCTTTTACAAGAGGAATTCGGGAATGCAGATAAATTAATCGATAAAAATATGCACGCGCTTATGTCCATTTCATTGCTAAAATCAAAAACTGATATTCGTGGTCTAAGAAACATTTATAATACGGTAACCTCATCTATACGGTCATTGACGGCTCTCGGTATTCCTTCGAGCAATTATTCTATAATGCTTAAGACTAAATTACTGAGTAGTTTATCTAACGAACTTCGCGCAAATTATTTTCGGACTCATGGTCATAGTTCTACCGATGAATCAAATGATATAAATCAAGAAAACGGTAATAATGTGTCGTCAGAAAGTGAATGCTCTTTTATGTTTGATGGTGACAAACAGCTAACGGGCCTTCTTAAATTCATCAAAAGAGAAATTATAGCTCTTGAAAATTCGGTTGATGAAAAAGAAGAAGCCAATAATCAAAGAAAACAAACGAATTATATATCCACTGCAGCTGGCTTACTTACAACGTCTAACACTCCCGCATCATGTTTTTTTTGTAAGTCAGTCGCCCATCATACAAGAGAATGTGATAACCAGTTGACTGTAGCACAACGAAAAAATTTACTTAAACGGGACAATCGATGCTATCGTTGCACTTTAAAAGGGCATTCTTCTAAACGGTGTTTTGTTAAAACCCTTAAGTGTGGTGCTTGCGGGGGAAGACATGCAAAGTCGATGTGCGATCCAGATTATCGAAAACAGGTGTCGCAAACAAACGGTAATATCGATAGTGCGAGTAGTCGAAAATCATTAAGTTTATATGCGTCGATGCATAAAGCCAATCCATCAAACGTTTTTTTACAAACGGCATCGGTATTCGCGTTAAATAAAAATAGAGATCTGAGCATTTACGTAAGATTAATCATTGATGGTGGTAGTCAAATAACTTTTATTAAAGAATCGCTCGTGGAAAGGCTCTGTTTACCGGTTGTTGGCTCGCAAAATATGAATGTAATTCCGTTCGGAACTGATAACAAACAATCAACGTCGGAGAAAAATTACGAAATTGTGGAATTGTATTTAAAAAGTCAATACGGTGAAAAAATGATAAAAATAAACGCGGTTGTTGTCCCTTCAATATGTGTCGATGTCTTAAGCATTCCATCGGGAAGATGTGTCGAAAATTATAATCTTGTTCTTGCTGATGGTCGCCCCTTTGATTGCCATCCAGAGGAAGGCATATCTGTTTTGATTGGAGCGGATAATTACTGGCGCGTTGTTTCAGAAAGTACAATTCGCGTTAATGAAAGTCTAATGGCGATTGATACATTGTTCGGGTGGACGCTGCAAGGTCCAGCGCAAAATAGGTTTACTAGTTGTCAGTCATCGTACGCGAATAGCTTACTAATTAGCTCGTTTGACGAAAAAACGTTATGGGATCTTGAATCGATAGGCATTAAACCAATTCAAAACGAACAGAATTCTTTTACTGAAGATTATATCGAAAAATGTATCGTAAAAAAAACCACTCGATATGAGGCTAGTTTGCCGTGGAAAGACGAGTACAGTGTTTTGAACAATAACCGCGCTGGTGCTTTTTCGCGCTTCCAATCTTTAGTTAAACGTCTCTCTAGATCACCCGCTGATCTACTGCGGTATGACAGTGCGATAAGAGAACTTATTTTAAGCGGTGTGGCTGAGATTGTGGAAGACGAGTCTGCAGTAGAACAACTTCGTACTTACTACCTACCTCATCGAGGTGTATATCGTGAAGACAAGGAAACTACGAAGCTTCGAGTTGTCTACGACGCCTCTGCACATGCAGAAGATTGTGTATCGCTCAATGACTGCCTAAAATCTGGTTCTAATTTACTGCCTGATTTACTAATGATTCTTCTTAATTTCAGAACAGGTTTAATTGCTTTGGTTGCAGACATTGAAAAGGCCTTTCATCAAGTTACTTTGGCAAAAAAGGATCGCGATTCTCATCGGTTCTTTTGGTTTAAACGCAAAATTGATGACACGAGCAATCTACCTGAACCAGCAGTTTTTAGAATGAAACGTGTAACGTTCGGCGTAACATCGAGCCCTTTCATACTAGCAGCTACTCTCAGAAAACATTTTAAGTCGGAATCGCAAAATCATAGCGAGATTTGCCAAGTCTTGCAGTCAAGCTACTACGTCGACGATTTTGTGATGAGTGTTGATGATGAAGATTTCGCCTACAAGGTCTACAATCAATCGATGAGCATTTTGAACCGAGCATCGATGAAATTACGCAAATGGAATAGCAGCCATAAGTCTCTAAGAGAATCGTTCAACGAAATACCACCTGATCGGCAGAAGATTCTGGGAATCATGTGGTATATTCACACAGATGAGCTATGTGTGGACATCGAGACGGTGTTAAATTCAAACGTTTTTTTGAAAACGAAACCAACGAAGCGGATAATATTGCAGGTAATATCTCGCTTTTATGATCCCTTGGGCCTTTTAAGCCCATTTCTTATTAATTTTAAAATACTATTTCAAATGATTTGGAAACGAAAAATAGTTTGGGATGAAGAGCTACCGGATGATATTTTAAGAGCTTTTTATTCCTTTTATGAGGGTATTGCTATTCTAAAGAATATTTCTATTCCGAGATGTGTTTTCCAAGACAAAGATATCCAGAGCCGAGACCTTCATATTTTTGCAGACGCAAGTAAAAGTGGCTACGGAGCAGTAGCTTATGTAAGAGCTTCAAACACTAAGAGTGAGACGACTGTACGGTTTCTTTGTGCTAAAAATAGGGTTTCACCCTTGAAAGAAATCGATAAATCTTCAGAATTATCTCTTCCAAGACTGGAACTTACTGCAGCACTCATCGCAGCAAGGCTTTGCTCATATCTTTTGAATAATCTCAGGGTATCTTTTAATAACGTTTGGCTTTGGAGTGATTCCAAGATAACTCTGTTTTGGATTACAAATATGTCGAATAAGAAGTGGAAGCCTTATGTCGAACATAGAGTGGCTGAAATTAAGAAACTAACAGCTGGATTTCAGTGGAGCCATTGTCCTGGAAGGGATAATCCCGCTGATTTGCTAACTCGAGGTGTGACTTCATCAATCTTAGCAAGTTCTGAATCTTGGCTGCAAGGACCTACTTGGTTGCGTAGCGAATCCAAATTTTGGCCCATGGAAAATGTTCTTAATTACAATATTTCTAACGCATTGCTCTCTCTTCATGTAACAACTGATAATCCGAAAGTAAACGAAACCTTACCTGTTGAACCTTTGGAAGCGCTTTTACCAGCTGAGAACTATAGCACTTGGATTAAACTTCTCAGAGTGACGTCATTGGTAGCTCGTGCCATACCTCGTTTGAGAAAAAGGTTTTTTGGATGGAAATTTCAAATAACACTTAACGATGAACTGAGACTTGAAGCAAAAGGCCATGTGATAACTGCAGTTGAGTTACAAAGAGCTGAGGATTATTGGATTACATACGTCCAGCATTATGAATTTCCTGAAGAAATTGAGGCGATAAAAAAAGGTAGGAAAGTTAATAATTCCTCTGATATATATACTCTTAATCCTATGTTTGAAAATGGTATACTTCGAGTTCATAGTCGACTTGGAGACTGTAACGAAGAAGATATTACGGCTTTTCCAATTATCTTACCAAAAAAGTCTCATATCACTAAGCTTATTGTGTTGCATGCTCATAAGCAAATGTTGCACAGTGGTACAGGTACTACGTTTGCAGAGTTAAGAAGGAAATTTTGGATCGTTAGAGGCAGACAGCTGGTTAAATCAGTTGTTCAGAAATGCGAGGTTTGTAAAAGACTTCTAGCTTCACCTGGATCGGAACCGATAGCCCCTCTTCCAAGAGAACGGATGCTTACTTCAAAGCCATTTGAGATGACGGGTATAGATTACGCTGGCCCATTGTATATCAAAAATCCTGCTGACAATGGTTCACCATCGAAAATGTACATTCTGCTTTTAACTTGTGGTGCCATCAGAGCTGTGCACTTGGAGCTAGTGACGGACTTAACGACAGAATGCTGTGTGTTGGCTCTAAGACGTTTTTTTGCTAGAAGAGGCAAACCTAGAATAATTTACTCCGACAACGCCAAGACTTTTAAGTGCGCGTCAAAGGAATTAAAGGTTTTGAATGATATAGTGGGATCCGAGCTGGTACAAGGTTTTGCGAATAACGAAGGCATCCGATGGAAGTTCATAGCTGAAAGAGCAGCCTGGTGGGGAGGTTTCTGGGAACGCCTTGTACGTAGCGTTAAGGTTGTGCTGAAGCTAACTATTGGACGAGCAGTGCTTAACTTTGAAGAGCTTCGAACACTTCTGGTTGAAGTTGAAAGCGTTATTAATGCTAGACCTTTAACTTATATTTCTGATGATCCTAAGGACATTAGTCCACTTACACCTTCTCATTTTTTAACTGGTTTTCATTTTTCTTTAGATATGCCACGTTTCAACGAGGGGGAAACCAGTCGTAATCTTCGAGTTAAATGGGACGCTAGACTGAAAACGTTGAAAGCTTTTTGGAAACGTTGGAAGCTTGAATATCTTCAACAACTTCGATCTCTTCACCAATATAAGATAGGAGGTTCCACGAAGATTCAAACAAATGATGTCGTCATTTTACATGATTCGTCCGTATCGAAGCTGTTTTGGAAACTAGCAGTAGTAGAAGAGGTGTATCCTGGTCGCGATGGAAAAATTCGTGCCTGCATTATCAGATTAGCCGATGGAACAAGGCTACGACGTCCGGTGCAGTTATTATATAACCTTGAAATTGTATAACTTAAATTTTGAAATTGCATAACTTTATTTTTGAAATTGTATAACTTTATTTTGGTGGTGCGGAGGATGTTGAATTTCTATTAATTGAATTATTATTTCTTACAGTGTAACTTAACGAAAACTTAAACTAATCTATTACTTAATAACTATATATTTTTCTCATTCTTGCTAAGCATATTGTTTAGTCTAATTGCAAAGTAATTTTCCATTTTGTATTAAAACTTCACTTGCGTTTTAACCTCCATTTGAGTTACATCTCTTTTTAATAAATCTTGAATTTAACTATTGAACTTAGGGTTTTATTGATCGAACTTTATTTCAATTGGGAAAGACAGAGTGTGGAATAGAGTTCTATATTCGTGTAGTACGGTTAAAAAATGATTCTCTATGCTTAAGAGAAGTTAGGCTAATAACTGATTTTAAATTCCGACGCAGATTCCAAATTATTTGACGCCTAGGATTGACCTGTCGGAAGGGATACGGTGATAGAAAATTTGTTGTAATTGTACGAATCGGAGAGAATTTTGCTCCGATCGAGGCTGTATATGATAATTGTTACCGAGAGCAATAAAAGATGCGTTTTGGATTCGGATTCGTCATTTTGAAGACTAAAGCAGGCACGAAGCCTTGAGCTTAAAATATGCAAGCAATACGACGATCCGGATCAAGGGTAAATATGTGGATACCCCCGCAAAAGAGAAAAATATATGAGCAATGCCCTAGTTGGGAAAAGAGAACATCTTTGGTGGAACACACAGAAAGCACAGCCTGGTGTACGACACCACTACCGACAACGGACAATGATCTGATCCATTTTGTTGCGGGGGGAAATGTTGTGGTAGCAAGCACGTGGCTCCGACATCTATAAAGGAACTTTCTTCAACAATCCTCTGGGTGCGTGTGAAGAATTGAGGGGATCTACAATTTAACGCCGATTCCGAACGGCAAAGTTGAGAAGCACTTTTTCATGACAGATTGATACTCTTGGAAGTTTTGTCACTTCTTCGCAAGAGGCAGTGCCCGTGAAAGATGAAATAAAAACTATTGGCACGAGTAGGACTTGAACCCGCGACGTTCTGCTTAGCAGCCAACGCACCTAACCACTGAGCTACGGACACTACCTTGGAACAGCTAATTCATCAGAGATATGGCATGCTGTTCTTATAGTGCCACCGGGGTAAATTACCTGGCATTTGATTGCCACCAGACGTGCAGTACTTGTCGTTATATACATGCTGATCCACCAGAGCTTAGGACTGTAGTGCTGAGTGCCCCCAGAGGCATGGTTAAAGCTAGACTTGGAAACAGAAAGCACATCACTTGTTCGTCTTCCTTCTTTTTTGCCTTCTTCCTTCTTTTTCGTCCATTCGAAAACGCTCCAGGTAAGATAAGTCTTCTCATCGCAGCCCCTAGGTTCGAGAAAACAAGGAAGACCGAACTTACGGACTTCGGATGTAAGAGCGCTTGGCTTCGGTGACTGGAGAGTGCATGTGAGAGACCGTTCCCGATTGAAGGCTGCAGTATCTCAGGCTGAGATCCTTCATGAATCCGGTTAAGTAAGTAAGTATTCGAAGTTTGTTATGTTGAGCTTCTTACGTTTGGTTGGGTCATCATCAGTATATTCGCCTTTGTTGCTTAGCAAATAAATGTTTTTTCACATAGTCGGGAAGGCACACCGCCGCCGTAAAACCTCAAACTTAGATGTGTGTCCAAATGCGAGAGGTGAAAAACCCTCACTTTTTTATAGATTGAGCTTCAAATCTGTCGGTGGAGGCCTAGGACAGATGTACACAGGGGGTGTACCTACTGTAGACGCCACCGTTGATTCCATCTAGAGAATTAATTCACTGCCGTCTGTATTAGGATAAGTGCCCCAAAATTCTCATTGCTTATGTTTAAGATTTATTTACACGACCTCTTTATAAACTTCACATAATCATCGCATTTTAGGGCAGATCACAAGCATAGCAACTATCTCTTCGCTTTGACAAAATAAGTCTATGTTTTTATTGGAACCCAATCAATTTTAAAAACAGATGCACCATATCCAGATCCGCATCATCCATTCATTAAAAAAGTTTTGTTATTATTTTTCATTCAGATTTTTCCAAAAGCAAACAGCGAGTCGACCTTCCTCCTTAAACTTGGAATGAATAAACCCCAACTCAGGGTAAATGGAACAAAAAATTTTGAATCACATTGTAAATTTTGTTTATAAAGTCGTAAACCTACTTCCATCGCTAATTCACGTCCACAGTTCTACAGTTCCACATCGACATCACACATTAATCATTTTTACAACAAAAAAGCGAAAACAGAATGCAAATGTCAAGGCAGCCCCTGAAATGATTAGCATTAGCAGCCTGCTAAATATATTCGAAAACACAGTCAAAGCCATCGTCACAGTGGCAGTCAGTCAAAATTGCATTCACATGTCCATTTTACATAAATATTGTCCTAAAAATAAATGCCGCGCGAGAAATGAAAAGCTAACTAATTTTTTGTCGGTGTGAATGCTTGTGCACGGAAAAGGGAAACGATGATCATGACAGAGAATTAATGTTTGCATTAAAAATCTGTTTCAATGGATTTGTATTCGCAGATAATAATATGGCGTGTGTTTGCGAACATTGAAAACGGAGATGCATTTTCAGGGGAAAAACAAAAATAAAATAAATGCCTTTCGACAATTTAATGAGGTTGCAGGTTCCGGTTTAACGTTTAAGCTGAAGTTGATACAGTCAATACAGAAATGGAGAAGAATTTCCGTTTGAAGTTGGAGATTTTCCAAAAAAAAAATACGTTTGTCGATTTGAAAACCGACACTATAGAGAATATATAATACCTAGAGCCGCGACCTTTTCCTCCCTTGCCGAAAACACCCTCAAAATTTTTCTGAGGTGAACTCTCACAATCATCTCTTTTTTTCGTGTCCGTGACACTGCTGTCGTTTTTGCTACTATAGTAGTATTTTACTCCTTTCGAGAGTCAAATATTACTCTACTACCCATATGCGAAACTCCCAACTCAGTGAATAAAATATCTTCCATATATTATGAGATAAAACAAGAGACGAAAATCAATATTCTCACATCTCTTAGCACATTTCAATGAGTGAGATTGTTGGTCTAAATTTAAGTCATAGTAACCAATTTAACAAAATTGCCAAACATTTTAAGGCACTACACGCCTAATTCGATATGTTAATTACTCGAAAAAGCGAAAAAAAATGAGCCAGCATTTTTTGAAACACGCTTTCATGGATCACTTAAGTCTGCATTTGTAGTTTCGTTGAAGATCCAGAAACGAAATTATAAGCATTAATAGAAAGGCAAAAATGTTGAAAATTAGATATAATTTTGTAATGAAACAAATAAAATTCAACTGGTGGAATTAATACAAATAGAACTGTAAAAAACCTGACCCTTTTACTTAAAAAACCTTCTTCGCAAGACAGCATTCAACTTTTTCAAATCTGAAGTGATATTTTCTGTGCCGTTCCCTTGTAAAATTTATAATAAAAGGACGACTTGGGAAAATTTTAAATGTGAATTCGTCAGCAAAGTTGGAAGCATGCGAAAAAGAATTATAGGCAAAAACAATTGATTTTGAGCAGTTTTCATCACTTTTTCGACTTGTGAACCATTGCAGTTTACAAACTTTAGATTTGAATTGTAAAGTCAAGCTGGGGTTTGGTTTTTTTTTTTTCTTTTTTAACTTACGTAACTTTCAAATCAGAGTTTTGAATTTGGAAGAAGTAGGTATCCACTGGGAAATGCATAACAGTTTGGAGTAGATTATGTTAAGAACATGATTTACTGTTGCTTTTGGAGACAGTAAAAAACAACTGCGCGATGAAATTCTGAATCAAGAAGAAAAAAGAAGAAAAAAAACTCTTCATTATAAAGCATATATTGCTGACATAATATATTCTTTTCGGGAAAACTGTTCTCTAGGAGGTACCAATATAATATTGTAATCTAGTTCACAGGCCAAAAAGACGATACAGGAATTTCCTTTTGTGTTCGAAGACCCGCCAAACAAAGCAGTATCTCTTGGAAAAGAGGATAAACCCTAAAAAATAAACGCAAAAATTAATTGTGTACATACCTACAGACAGTGCATAGTACGTTAGATTTTCAATCTTATAACTTTAATATTTGTTTAGTTAAAAAAATTAGTATTTTACTAAATGCAAGATCTGACAGAAAATTGGGTGTTAAATGGTCTAACTAAGTTTTTTGGCAATTGAGAAAAACTCTAATAAGGACAACAAATGAAATTGAAATTTAAGGATAGGATTCTCAAGTTGATATCAACTTCGATTAAATAAAAGGCTCTCAATATTGAACACCTAAAAATTTGTAAGAAACTATCGTCTGTTTATAAACTTCAACCATATCATTTTTGAAACTTCAAAACGATCTGCAAAACCCATTATAAGTGATACTCTCTTCCGAAGGCAATTTATTGGGTTACGTAAAAATAAAATAGAGTGGCGCGACAGCTCTTGAAGAGCCAAGGCCTAAGTGCTTACTCTCGTCAACAATTCTCTAGGTGCGTGTGAAGCATTGAGGGGACCTACAATTTAACGCCGATTCCGAACGGCAAAGTTGAGAAGCACTTTTTCATGACAGATGATACTCTTGGAAGTTTTGTCAGTTCTTCGCAAGAGGCAGTGCCCGTGAAGGATGAAATAAAAACTATGGGCCCAGGTAGGACTCGAACCCACGACGTTCTGCTTAGCAGCCAACGCACCTAACCACTAAGCTACGGACACTACACTATTGGGTTACGTACCTATGGTTAAAAAATATACTACTCAAATAGAGAAAATACTCCTTAAATTGGTTCAAAATTACTCCCCATGAAATTTTTGAAACGACAGCACTGGTCCGTGAACCTGTGTAAAAGGTGACAAAAGAGTGAGCACTCAGCCGTGACAAAATTTTTTTCCTGATGCACAAACCCAAAGTGACAGACTTCCACCACAGCAAATACGAGACTAAACGCACGACTTTTTGTTTAAGATGGCTTTTCTTACAACCCAAGAATTGATCCGTGACGTAAAAGTGGCAATTTTTTTCCCTTAAACGCATTTCTTCCACAAAGAAATTGAATTTATTTCTCGAAGGATTGATTTCTCTTAAATCTCTTTTTGGAGACGGATTTACACATACTTGTTCACGGATTTTACACATATACCACAGCTGAGTATTCTGTTGTTGTGATCATCATGCACAAAACGATTTTACAGCTGACCAGACAACACAGACATTCAAAGGGATTGATTCGTTTTTGCACATTTCTTACACGCTAAAAAACATTGAATTTTAGGAGCAATTCTTCGTGGTTGTAAGAAAAGCCACATAAGATTTTTGATACAAATATTGGTAAAATATAGTGCAATTATATGTTAAAAGTGCAAAGAAAGAATATAACGTATTTATTTTTCATATTACATGCATTTTTTGTATGTTTAAGTTTTTTTTTGAAAATGCTGAGCTCAACGGAATCTTATTTTCGAAATCTGAGCCCATGAAACCCACCTCGACTCCAACCTGAGCATTGTATCTAACTCAGTGCGAATGTATGGGTGCAGTTTCTCATTTAAAAAGCATTGGAAAACTAACACATTCTCACTGGGTTAGTACAAAACGACCAAATTGCAGCTTGTAGGCAAAAAGAGAGCGAACACCCGAAGTCGTGACTCTAGGTATTATATATTCTCTATGACCGACACTACGCCTCGGATAAGTAATGATAGCTCGTTGACTTCTTTTGGCTATTGTACCAGAGCAGCAAAGAAGATGAGGACGCTTCTGGACGCAAGGAGTGATTCTCCGCACAATTCCAGATTCCGCCAATTAGAGAAAATATTTTTGCTGTACAGGAATGGGATTGACATTTTAGGTTTCAGCGAAGTGCGATGGTTGGGATCGGGCAAAATACAAGTCATTGACGCATGAAAAGGTCCTGCTCTACCCAGGATCAGGACACGCAATTCCTGAAGCGCTCAAGTAGATGGAGTTGGGTTACTCCTCACGAAAACGGCAACCAAGAGCCTTATTTCATTGGAGCCCTCATCATCAAAGCCCGATTTGAGAGAAGAGTACGGCCTGTCACCGTTATACAGTGTTACGCTCCAACGGAGCTTGTATCTGATGAAAAGAAAGAATGATGGAATTCCAGCAGCTTTTATAATTTGCGCCAACGTCATCAAGCGAACTGCTTCATCCACTTAAAAATGAAGACTGGGCCACCAAAAGCTTCCCCGAAGAGTGGAAGAAGTGAATGATCGTCAAGCTCCCCAAAAAAAGAAAGCAAAAATCATCCTGGAACGAATCAGAGAAAATCTAGAGGCTTTCTCGATGCTCAACAAGCAGGATTCTGCGCTGGATCGTCTTGTATTGATCATAAACTGCTTTGCGGATAATTACTGCGGATCAGTGCGTTGAATATCGATCATCTCTTCACCTTCTGTTTATTGACTTCGAAAAGAACTTAGGTAGCGTCAACAGAGAGTACATTTGGTAAGCTTTACGGGGGGCTTTTATGAAAGCAACATATGATGGATCCAAGAGTCACGTTCTACATGATGGTAGATTGTCTAAAAATTTTGAAATCAACAGCGAAGACAGCTGTGTGAAATCAGGTCTGCGCATCATTGGCAGGTAGCGGAGGGATTCAATAGGCTTTGACATCACTTAGATTACGTGGACGACGTTTGCCTCCTTTCTCACATAGGATCATGGCTATTCATGAAATAATATCAAGGGTGCAGAGAGAAGTAGAAATCGTAGGGCTGAAAATCAATTTTGGCAAAATAAAATTTAGCAGTAGAATAAAGTGGAAATATCATCTCCATCGAAGGCGGAACCGAACAAGTCGTCATATGTCACATCGGTAAAGCAAAAATGGCGTGTGGTATGCTATCCAAAGAATGGTGTACTAACTCTCTCAGCTTAAGAACGAAGTTACGACTGCGTCGCACATATGTCGAACCTGTGATGCTTTATAAATCCCGAACCTGGAAAGCGATTACAAGGAAGCTGCAAACCTTTGTCAATCGATGTTTTCGCAATATCCTTAGGATTCTGACCCAATCGAATATGCAATGAGGACCTTCATAGGAAAACTGGAACCTATTGACTCTATTATGCCAAGACGTAAGTAGCAATGGATTGAACATACGCTTCGAAAATGTAACAGTTGCATTCCAAGTCAAGCAATGAAACCGCTCACACAAGAAGGAAAAAGAAGTGGGCGACCGAGAAGCACATGACAAAGGAGAATTCGAGGAAGAATCAACATCACTAGGCAAAAGCGTTACCAGTAAACAGAGAGCTTAAATAAATCTCCGGAAAGCACACGGTGCGCAGACGTATAGTAGAAGCCTTATAACCTTTAAAGGGTCGCCTACGAACTTAACAGGTCCGAAGACTTAAGTAACGCAAGTACATTGTTACTATTGGAATTTTTGTTAGTTGTTCACAGCAGATGTATGGTCGGAAGCATGAGTGCCCGATGTATGGAATTTCAGCATTGTTTGCCCAATCCTGAAAACGGGAGATCATCTAAACCGCCAACTATACAGAGGAATCGGCCTACTGAACATCGCCTACATAATTCTCTCTGCCGTACTATGTGAACGTCTGAAGATTTGCGTCAACAATCTGATTGGTCCTTATCAATGTGGCTTCATCATACTAGGAATGTCAACCATCGACTAAATTTTCACTGCGAGGCAGATCCTGGAAAAAACCTATGAACTCCAAATCGATACCTCCCACTTTTTCATCGATTTCAAGGCCTCGTATGACAGCATCTACAGAGACTAACCGTATAAAGCTATGTCCAGTTTTGGCATCCATGCCCAACTCGTTCGCTTGCAAAATTACGATGGAGAACTCACGCTGCTCCAAAAAGTTAGGCAACGAGCTCACGGAACCTTTCAATTTCTTTAACATCGTTCTTGAGAAGATTATTGCAGAACTCCAACGTCAACACCAGAGGCACTATCTTCCAAAAATCTGTTCAACTTCTCACATACGCCGATGATAATGATAAAATGGGAAGAACACAGCGTGATGTCAATGGCACCTTGGTGCGAATTGTGACAGAAGCGGCAAAAAAGGATTTAGCGGTAAATGAGGGACAAAAGAAGTATACGCTGTCTTTGAAGAAGTACACCCAATAACGACGACGCTCGGCTTGAACAGACATCACAATAGAAGCATACAACTTCGAGGAGTTTGTCTACCTAGGCTCCGCTATTAACATGGGCAATAACACCAGCGCCGAGATCAGACGAAGAATAACTCTTGCTAATCGGTGTGTCTTTGGACTACGGAAGCAATTGAGTGGTAAAGCCCTCTCTCGAGCAACTAAGGTAAAACGGTACAACACCCTCATCATCCCAGTCCAGCTGTATGGTGCAGAAGCATGGACCTTGACAAAATTGGATGAATGTGCCTTAGGCTGTTTCGAGAGGAAAGTTCTCCGGGTCATCTTTGGCGCCGTGTGCATTGAAGGGTAATTGCGAAGAAGATACAACAGCAAACTTTACGGATTGTACAACGACATGGACATAGCCAGAAGGGTCAAGGTCCAGAGACTCAGATGGCTCGGTCATTTAGAGTGGATGGACTGTTCACCAATGCTCCGGCCCGGAAAGCTTACGATATTATTCCCGTTTGACGTAGAAGCAGAGGAAGACCGCGGCTCAGGTGGCTTACACAAGTGGAAGAGGACCTCAATCAACTTGGAGTGCAAAACTGGAGACAGATAGCTAGGGACCGAGCTGGCTGGGGAAGACTGTTGATTGAGGCCCAAGTCCACAACGGACTGTAGCACCACCTTTAATAAGTAAGTTGTTCACAGCAGATAGCACCTGTTTCTTTTGAAACAACCATCGATTTCTGTCAAGCATTACAATTTAAAAAAAAAAAACTGCTTTGGTGCTTTCGATTCCAAAAGTCAGAACTAGTTGTAAATCGTCTGTAATGCCAAAGATTTTTTCCACAGAAATCATTCTTTCATCTTTGAATTTCTATGTCATCACTTACTATCGACAAATTCTCATGCCTACTAATTTTCCCCTCACATACGCAAAGCTCTTCAAAGCCCGACCACGACCACTCAACAACCCACTAATTGTGTGTGGAGTCATCAAGCAAAACACCCTTATACCCACTACTGAATTGCGGATTAGAACCAAGGTGATGACCGACTTAATATCCATTATCCAATCCACCCACTCCAAATGTGCGAAAGTCAATATTATTTACTTCACCACATCCAGAACGGACAAAGCTAAAATGACGATGAAATCATAAATATAATGTTAGTTATGGCTAATCAGTGACACACAAGAACACCATATGGAAGTGACTTCATACTAGACACGAGGGCGTTCTTGTCTCAGTCTTGACTTCTCAAGAGTACACAGGGTTTGGGCTATTATTAAGGCTAAATAGTCACAATTTCGATATCAGGCGATTTTTCAATTCGAATTCCAACATCAAACAGAAATAATGTCATTAGTCATTTAATAAAATGCTAAGTGACAAGTACTAATTAAAAGCGTTTTATGTTGAGGAAATTATGCTTTTTTATGGCCCAAAATCAGCAATGAACTTCAATGAAGCTCTTTGTTTTTTGTTGACGTAATAGAAAATAATTGGAAAATGTGTGGTTATTGGTCTGAAGTTACGAAATGTCAATCTAAAAAAGGGCAGGAATTCGAAAGTTTCCACACACGATTTTTGACATTTCATTACGTCAATCAATACTTTGCATACGTGCGTGTGACACTTATGAAACCACAAAAGAATTTTATTCGATATTCAGGCGTAACGTAAGACACGTAAGCACTTCTTTACATTGAAAGACAATTGAACAAACAAGATTCACTCGATTCCGATTTAGGGCAAGCATAAAGTAACCGCAAGCAAAGGGGTATTATTAATCATCGTTAACATGATGGACGTTCTGTGTTCATCTGCTAATAGTGTCGTGTAATCGATCAATTCTTAAGTCATAGAGTAACGTCATGCTTATTATTGCAAGGAATTTTCTTCAAAGGGGGAAAATGTGTTTATTTCGGTTCTGGATGCGAAATTCCTATCCCAGACAGTTTGCTAATTGTATAACACTCAAAGGGTTTACTGTTAAACTGGAGCGCATATTTTTTGTGATAGCGATGTGTCTTAAATAGTTGTGGCATGATGTGACGTCATGTTGCATTGATAGGAAAAAGAATATATTTAAATTCTTGAGATAAGATTTGCTGGGGTGGACACATTTGAAGAAGTTAGCGAAGCTGTAAAAAAAAACTACAGAAAGCTGTTGGACCAGTTGAAATACTTCCAGAGTTATGAGAGTGAGACACATCAGGTTTGGATTACTAATGATTCTGGGATAAATATTGTCTGATTAACTGATGCGAAGCACTATTATAATCGTTAAGTGAGTCTTGGGTAGACGATTGTATAACAACTGGAGAGAATATGTTGCGGGGTAGTCAACCACAGCTGCATTGGATCTCCTCAGACAATGAGGAGATCGAGAAATCTATGTGCGGAACAGCTATTAATGTAAAATTTGCAGCTGGAATCACGAAGAATTCCAAATTACAGAAGATGTACACTAGGGAAGTGTGCTTAGTCCTCTACTCTTTATAACAGTTGGTGAATGTCTGCTCGAAGATAAAGTGACGGACCCAAAAGTACAAAAGTGCGCTTGATGTATGCTTGCATATTTTTGTCGAAAGTGGGCACCGAAAAAGCTGCCACCAAGGCCATTTCCTAACATTTGTTTACATACAGAAAATATGAAAGTCTTAAACGGCGGCTGAAGACCAAAGCTAGATGTCAGTCTCAAATCACAGCCAGCCAGCCTGGCCCCTAGCTAACTGTCTCCAGTTTTGAACTGAAGTTATCTTCCACTTGAGTACGCCACCTGAGTCGCGGTAGTCTCGACGTCTTCGTGCCTCAGGAATGGTTGCATAGACTTTCCGGTTTTGTCGTGCATCCGCTTTATATGACCGATCCATTTGAGTCGCTGGACCTTGATCTCTCTGGCTAGGTCCGAGTCGTTGTACAACCCGGGGACTTTGCTGTTGAATCTTCTTTTCAACTATGCACACGATTGATAAACAGAAGCACTTTCCTCGCAAAGCAGCGTCCATGTTTCTGCTCCATGGACTAGGATAATGAGGGTGTTGTACAGTTCTAGATTAGTTGATCGAGAGGGGGTTTTTTCACTCAATTCATTTCTTAGCCCAAAGAAACAGCGATTAGCAAGAGTTATTCTTCGTCTGATCACGGCGGCGCTACCTGGCGGAGCCTAGCTACCTCGAAGTTGTATGCGTCTATTGTGACGTCTTCACTGAATCCTATTTGACATCAAAAGATTTCGTTAACACGTTGCCAACTTGGGTGGCGCGGCACAAGTTCTCCATCGTCATTTTGCACAACCGAACGAGCTTACCAGGAATGCCGAAACTAGACGTAGCTTTATACAGTTCGTCTCTGTAGATGCTGTCATACGAGGCCTTGAACTCGATAAAAAGGTGGTGGGTATCGATTTGAAGTTCATAGGTTTTTCCAGGATCTGCCACTGCCACAAAATGAAAATTTGGTCGACGGTTGACATTCCTGGTATTGACGAAAGGCTTCAGACGTTCACATTCATCTTGACGGCGATGTTAAGTAGACTGATTCCTCTGTAATTGGCGCAGTTTAGAGGATTTCCTTTTTTCAGGAAGACAATGCTGAGGTTCCATTCATCAGGTATGCATTCTTCTCATTATATTTTTCAGATGATTTGGGTGTGAAACCCAGCATATCAGAGGCGGCATCTTAAACTGCTTTCTGGCAAAGTTGCCACTGGCTCTCGAAACATGATGTTGGGAACAAAGGATTCCTTTACTCGACAATGGCTTGAGCGGTCACATAAGATCCAAAGCTCGAGGTAAATTTTTCTACCACCGCAAATCATCCAATACAGAACGTTGCTGCCTCGTCAATGTCACAATAATTCACAACTGAAAAAATAACAGCATTATCAGGACATTGACATTTTAACATGTTCAATGCTAACTCAGTTCTGCTTCATTACACACGCTGCTTGCAATTGAAATGATGAATTTCTGTCGTGTAACATGCTCATGAAAAAAAAGGCTCTCAAGTACGAATAACCAAGGAAGGTCGACGCCAATTATTCATTTCGTCTAACCCAACAACAATAGCAGTAGATGTTACCTGTAATGTTCTATTCATACCAAAAAGATTGCACGGTATGAGATAGAAGACTTAATTCATTTGCGTGACACAATCCTATTTTGTAAATTACAAAAACAGTAAATGAATAATACTAAATGAGCAAAACGAACTAGCAATGAAAATATTTACTTCCCTAACGCCGTTTTCCTATGCGCATTTGTGGAGAAATAAATTTCTGGCTTGAAACGGCCTTAAAGGACCAAATCTTAAGGGTGAGTGTCCTGAAAACTCAAACAATTTACATACCATTCGAGGTGTGACTTTTATTCGCTTCAATTTATAGTCCGATGTCTTGATTTAGTTCGAAGGGAAACAAACTCAGCTGTTAATGAGGCTTCTATTCAAAATATTCACCTATGACTCTGACAGACTGTGATAACAGAATTAATGACATTTGACATCTTTCAGGCTTTTGTGTAAATAATTAGAGAATAGTGGAGACTTCTTTCAACTTTACCTCAATGACAAGAACGGGCCGTTATGAATATATCTACAATATCGCACCTTCAATCTGACATTTTTGACATTAGACTTCGCTCTTCTTTTCGTTTGTTTTCCAAATGACCCCTATCTGATTGAAACATCATCACACAATACCGTTTTACACTCGACAAAACACTCTGCCTGTCCGTCAGAACATTTCCACCACATTCATCACTTGCAACACCAAACCGAAAGCAGATGTTGCTCGCCAAGTGAATCGAACCACCTTCAGAGGTAAAAATAGAAAATTCTGCGAGTGGTCAAGCATGACAACTGAATTTTTATTATGAATGACAGTTGTTTTCCTTATTCAATATGAAAAGTTTTAATTACACGAAGACTTTAATAGATATTCTACGGTTTGTTGTTTTGAAACATAATTCGAAAATAATTTGTTTAAGTGACGGAAACGTTTGTCACACATTTTCGTCATCATCCATCACGAATGAATCGAACGTGAACGACCGACTAACATACCAAAATTACGATGACGTACGGTGGACAACTCACAGAAGAGTGGAGAAAAAATGAACTACAGAATTTCTTTGGCATCCATCATTATCATTTGACTTCTGTCAGTGTCAGTCAATCAGTCAACTGCGAGATGTTTCATGTGAAATATGCGTAACTAGCGTGATGGACATTTAAATTATTAAAAAAAAAAAAAAAATCATGTAAGTTCTTTAATGGAAGCAAGTGCTTGTGCTTGGTACTCGGAATAACTAAACTAGGTCTTTAGACATTTTTAAATTTCTTGTTTCAGAAAAAGCAAACATATTTGACAAAGCAGAACAAGACATTATTCAAACAGTTTTGTTTTCATGATCATGAAAACACGTACCAGCAATGTTTGACAACTGATGAGAGACATTAAGGTTAGCAGAAAAGAGAATTGGTCCAAAAATTGAACCCTGCGGTACTCCAATTAGAAAAGAAATGAATCTAAACTTTATTAGCAACTGCCACTGCTTGGTGCGGTAGAAAAGGAAATATGGTTGTTGTCCTCTTGTTGATTTCGATTTCGAAGTTTCCGAATAAAAAATACAAAAAAATTAAAATTTCTAAGCAAGATACATCCGTGTATTTCCTTATACAAATCACCTTGTAAACCGCATTGGACTTTGTTTAGGCGATCTAATTTATTTTTTCAAGCTTCTGTTGAATTTCAATTCCAAAGTTTCTCAACCAAAATTCTTCAATTTACTGAATTGAAAATTATCAAATTTTAATTTTTACTTTCAATCGAATCAATTTCTTACCCACACCACACCATTAACAAATAAATCAATCAAGGCCATTTCAATATTCCATTCAATTTGGAATCTAGTTAGAAATTATTTTGATTGTTCTTTTCAAAAACAAGCAGCACAAAGCAATCAAAGAAGAAAAATAAACAAAAAACACAATTCAATAACATGACTATGGGGAGACGAGTGCAAAATAGAGCCGAGGGAGAATTGGAATAGTGAGGGAACCAGCAAATTTAAATCATCTGCTTGAATTAAAGGAGACTACTTATATCCACGCACATAAAAGATACGCATCAGCAGTTCTAGATACATTTTAGAAAAATTATAAACACAACAGCAGCAGGAGATTGCGGCAAAATTTGCTGACAGTTTTCTTCCAAATGCACTACCGCACATGCCCCTTAACACAATGCAGTAGTTTTGCAAACAACCAGGCCAGACGAAAGTAGAACCAGACACAATTGAAATGAGAGGAAGGCTTCAGAAATGGGGGTAGAGTCATCATCTCATCGTTTTCGCCGGCAGTTTTGAGATGGATGAAGATGATGGAAGATGGAAGTGTTTACCGAAAAGAAGAATCGAAAATTGTTACCATAACAAACAGCTGACAGCCTGACACAGAAACAGAACAGAATGCGGCAGCTGATGAGCTGACCTGTCTGTTTAGATAATCGTTAAAAAGACTCGCTCAAATTAATCGATTTATTCGATGCGAAAGTATTCATTTCAAAACTTTGAATTGAAATGTATTCCATTTCAAGATTTAGAGAATCGATACCACGTAATTGAGTTCTGCAGCCTTGTTCGATAAAGTACCACAAACTATGAGAGTGAGAGCAACAACTTTGTCTCGCCTGACGTTTTACTTTGTAGTACTTCGTTGCATTTTTTTGCGGCAAGCAAATAAATCTATTTATTTAAGCTTAGTGAATAAAGGGGATGGGAAACCCGATTTAAGCTTGCGATAACAGGGGCAGCTTGTAAGAGTATGATAAGGAAATTAAAGTTCACAACGTGTCTTCATAGTCAAAACGAATCAATCAAAATTTGCAAAACAGAATCTTATCTTGTAACTGAATAATGAATATCAGATCAGTTAAGAAAGTTCTGATGGATTAGATGTCAAATTACAAAAATGAAACAAACAATTGAGCAATCAACTGATGTATTAACGAAATAGATACTTTTTTATAATTTGCACCCACTTAAGGGAGGGGTTGAGAATGAGGTGTCGGTAAGCATTGGCCTTGAATTCTGAACATTGCAATGATTGCCGAATGAGAAGAACAGAGTGAGCAAGAGAGTTCCACATTCGCAAAGTACAGCTAAAGAATGGTTCTCGGTACATGAGAGTTCGTCAGAAATTGGACTCGTGTATAAGCTGATGATGATGCTTAAATGCAACGTTAATGAGTGCATGAGTTAGAGATGTGTCTATCACTTACCATTCTTAGAGTTCTATAAATGTTAGCTGGAGCACCAGCCAAGAGAAGGGAGTTTTACACTTTAGATGGATATAAGTTCTTTGTACGCCAAATCAGGAGGGGAGTCAAAATTCTTGAACTTTAAACCTTAACATCTTGCGGAATTTTTATGGACCTCGCAAATGTGCTCGTTCCAAAAGAGGCGGTCTAGTGATGTGCGTACTGAGAATTTCAAGATGCTCGGTGTCATTGATACAAGTGACATAAGGGGGAGAGGGGGAGATCTCGCTTCAACGATAAAAGGCAGCATTGAGTTCTTAATATATTAAACTCTACGCGTTTTTTGTTCACCATTGTACAATACTACTTAAGTCAGAGTTTTATGAGTTTTTCATATTTTAACGTTTCATATCAGAAGGTACCTCAGCATTGTTTGCCCGATCCTGAAAAAGGGAGATCCTCTAAACTGCGCCAACTACATATGAATCAGCTTACTTAACATCGCCAACAAAATCCTCTCTACCGTAATATGGTAACGTCTGAAACCTTTCGTCAACAATCTGATTGGCATAATCAATGTAGCTTCAGGCCAGGAAAGTCAACCATCGACCAAATTTTCACTTTGCAGCAGATCCTGAAAAAAACCTATGAACTCCAAATCGATACCAACCACCTTTTCATCGATTTTAAGGCCGCGTATGACAGTATTTACAGAGACGAACTGTATTTAGCTATGTCTAGCTTTGGCATTTCTGCCAAGCTCGTTCGCTTGTACAAAATGAAGATGGAATACTCACGCTCATCCATTAAGGTAGGCAACGAGTTTACGGAATCTTCCGACGTCAAAAAAGAACTCAGACAAGGCGATGCACTGTTGTGCGATTTCTTCAACATTGTTCTTTGGAAGTGCAAAACTCTACCGTCAACATCAGAGGCACTATCTTCCAAAAGTCTGTTCAACTTCGCACGTACGCCGCCGATGATATTTATTGGGAAGGAGGACACTCAACACCGACGTCTCGGACAGATCGTCACAATAGACGCATACAACATCGAGGTACTAGAGGAGTTTGTCTAACTAGGCTCCGCTTTCAACACGGGCAATAACACCAGCGCCGAGATCAGACGAAGAATAACTCATGCTTATCCCTGTTTCTTTGTGCTAAGAAAGCAATTGAGTGGAAAAGCCCTCTCTCGAGCAACGAAGTTAAAACTGTACAACACCTTCATAATCCCAGTCCTGCTGTATGGTGCAGAAGTATGGACCTTGAAAAAATCGGACGAATGTGCCTCAGGCTATTTCGAGAGCAAAGTGCATTGATGGGAAATGGAGGAGAAGATACAATACAACAGCGAACTTTACGGGTTGTACAACGACATGGACCAAGCCAGAAGGGTCAAAGTCCAGAGACTCAGATGGCTCGATCATTTAGAGCGAATGGACACCAATGGTCTGGCCCGGATAATTCCCGAGGGACGTAGAGAGAAGGAGAGGAAGCCCGCGACTAAGGTGGCGCACACAAGTGGAAGAGGACCTCAATCAACTTGGAGTGGAAAACTGGAGACAGCTACCTAGGGACCGAACTGGCTGGCGGAGACTGCTGATTGTGGCCAAAGTCCACACCGGAATGTAGGGCCATCTTAAGTAAGTAAGTAAATAAGTTTCACATCTGAAGAGAAGGAATGTGAGTCTAGGAGCGACCACTACTATCAACAGGCGTAACTACAACAAAGCCACAGTTCCTACGTTGCCAAACGTGGACGATCGTCACTTGCTCCCGATCACGGGCTGAAGCAATGCTGAGCCCCATTCGGAGAGTAGTCAATAGTTTTAACAGACTTCAGCAATGGGATGTTCTGCCATCTCTCCTCTTTAACTTGGCGTTGATGAAAGCTATATCGGTCGGTAAAGAACATCTAAAAAGGGCCTATCAAGGTAATACAAAATTTCTTCAATTAGCTTGAGTCGGCAAAACAGCGAATAACAGAATGGACAGGACATAGGTACTCTGGCGGGTGCTCTTAAACTTCGGTAGCTCCGTAGGTATGTCAGGGCTAGCAAAAACATAACTCTAAGTACTACCTCAAATTGGATTTGTAGACACTATAAGGCACTCAGAGTACTTTAGGGGTTGAACGTATGTCATATAAAGAAGCCTACCTTCCCTTAAAAAAGAAAGTAACTTTCCAATGATCCCTTCACGTACCCCTAAAATCTTTTAAAATTTCTTGAGTATGCAAAACGAAAAATATCGTGAGTGATACGACATACGGGTTGATTTCATCAACAAAAAGTGTCTACTCAAAAAAAAAAGCTTCATAATAATTGCTCTTTAGAAAGTATATACATCTACTTCATTATGTGCTCATAACTTGAGTGTTTGCGTTTTGCACCCTTCAACCGTATACCTGAGTAGGTACCTATCAGCCAGAAAGTCTCAAGAGTCTTAGAAACTGTATGAGAATAAAATCTTTCAGACTCTTCCATCAATTCATCAAGTGGAGAAGAAAAAAAAAAACACCCACATCCTTCAAAACAAAAACAATGAAACTGTGTCAATTCGCTCTTAGGTTCAATAAACAGCATTCGTCGCCAAAAAAAAAACCGTAAATGTTTAAAATTAGAAAAATTCTATTTCAGTTTTCGATTCTTTCAGAAATTTGCGAAAGTGATTCATACTTTATGCGAACGGTTACTTTAAAAAAAAATATTATTACATTATTCAAATGACTGATTTATCATTCAAATCAGAAAACGAATTTAAAGATTTTCGTTGAAAATTTGAAAAAAAAAATCGCATCTGTCACTTTTGTCATCCATTCCATTTTTCTTATTTTTTTTTTTTTGTCACCCACCCATGAGGACCAATGCTTATATATATATTTATGTTAAAGCTAAAAAAACATAATACATAACCGTCAAACATTTGACAAGGACATCGCGATGACATCGATTGTGCGTTCTGCCTTCAAATTTGTGTTGTCTTGTGTCAAAATTAATCCGATAACTTCTTCGGCTTCCCACTACCAAAGCGCGGATTAAGATTAAGTTTGTGGTCTTCATTTCAATGTTATTTTTATTTACATACATATACAAAAAATTCTCACAAAAGAGAGGGACGAAATTGTTTACATGCTTCATTGACATTTTCGATGAAGAAAAAATTGCGACTGCCTTAATGCTATGGGTTTATGTTTCAATTTGTACCGCGCTTTGATTACAAAACCCAAAAAATGTGTGGCAGTTCCGTTTTGTCGCACCTGGTCAGTTGTCAAATGTGGACGTCTGGAAATTAATGCAAACAAATGTCTTCCGTAAGCAAACAGCCAAAAAGGCACATTTTCTTAATGGAAATTGACATGATACCTTTTTGATTATTTGTTTTGTTTAATTTTTGAAGGGTAATCATTTTGCAGGTTGGTGTCACATTTCGCAACAAAAAACAAACAGCCGCAGACACGCAATGAACCTACTGACGGGACTTGAAAACGATGGGAGACACCGAATTTAAATAGCAATCTGATAACAAGCTAAGTTCCTTGAGGGTGCGCTGGAATGAGATTTGATATCGTTACTTTCGATCAGTTTCTTGTTAAAGAACACAAAAGAAATCAGATATGATTATGAATAATTCTCAAGGCGTTCAATTTTGTTTTGATCCGTTTGTTTTGTTCGAAAAAAAGGCAAGCGAGACTTAAAATGACATAAGAAAAATAATGTCTAGCGAAAATGTAAGCAATATGGATTTTAGTGGTCGGTTGATAGATCACGTATCATTTCTTGAAGCCATTAGGAGTGGAAATATTGACAATTTGACAGTTTATATGAAAAGTCGACGTTGGATTTTTTTTTGAAAACGTGAGTCTAAAAATAGATCCATGGTACGCACCTGTTTTCAAACTTGAGAGAAGCAGTAAGTGACTACAAGCTATGACTTACATTCTGTTAGATAAACATGGGATCGAAATTTCTTCTATGCCTAATGGAACTTTTCCTACTCAGCTGGACCGATTTTGATGAATTTTTTGTGTGTCACAATTGAGCTTACTAGCGAACCCGGAGCCTTAAGTTCTGAGATGTAATGATATAAGAAATGTAAGGAGCCTAGCAAACTATTTTAATATTTAAACGGGTTGTTGAATCCTATATCGATTCATTGTGATTACGCAAAACAGACTGAATAATGACAGGTAATTTGACAGATGTATCAGTTTCAAAAAAATGCCCGCTGTCAACAATCAAAGATCCAGCATTCTCTTTTGGAAGACACTTGAAATTAACAAGTGGTGCAAATAGAAAGTTTAAACTTTTCGAAATGATGACGGTTGCGCCAGGCAGGTATTGTTGGGGATGTTAGTAGTGGACCGAAACTAGTCTCAGGTCCTCACGAACCACCACACACACAGAATTTTACCAGAACCAGTTAAAACGTTTAAAATGTTTGGATGGTATTGGATGTATGTTCGAAATTACGAAATTGTAAGCATTCGAGAATGGTTTATAATCAGAATTCAGCATACTAGCGCACCCGATATTCGTCGTTCCATGAAAAAACATAGTTGAATAAATCGCGTTGATGATGATTAGGAAGATTAGAGTGGCTACATATCTAGGTGTTCTTGACTCATTTAGTTCCTAAGGGTCCAAAGTGGCATCACTAAAGAAAGTAACTCATGGGAGAGTTATGAACACACCACTGTGTGATATTAATGAAATTTGAATGACATCTAATATCGGTCGTTGACAGTTCACTGGTATTATCGAAGAAGGCGTTACCGAGGTAGGTGTTCCTTCAACTGAAGAGAGGGATAGATTTGAAATGGTCTGAAATAGTAGTATAACCAGTGTTGTTACTGATTCACTGAGAGTTGGCTCTTAGCCTCGCGCAAGGTTTGATGCAACCATTTTACAGAAGATGTCAAGAGCTGTTAGAATTATTTCTAGGGTAACTACTCGTGTTGAGCGTTATGCTCCCGTGTTGCACTGATCGCGATACTGACCGCTGGACTTATTTAAGTTCACCATCATGGCCAGTGCGATCCAAGTCCACCATACGAAAGTTCCATAAGTCTTATCCGTCTGATTACTGAAGAATATGGCCAGTAGGTTATTTTTGGGCAGGAGCCCCATTTTTTGTCTTCTGCCTTCTTACAAGTTAAGAGTCCTATAGTACCTTTCTTGACTCATTCATCAATATAAGCCTTCCAATTTGATAAAGTTTGGCATCTTGCTGTTTTATCGAAAATGCGTGCTTTCGGTATCGATGAATCCCTTCTTAGTTGGATAAGAAACTTTCTTTCGAACCGTTCAATGCAAGTTGTGTTGGACGGTTTCAAGTCTGAAACCCACAATATAAATGCTGGTGACCCCAGGGCTCCGTTTTGTCTCCTACCCTCTTTCTCTTAACAACCGCGTAGAGTTTAATGCTTCGAAAACTCAATGCATATCTTCTATCGTTGAAGCGCGATATATCCCCCTTGCCACTCTCCGTGAGTTGCACTTGCATCAACGAGACCGAACATCTCTAGGTTCTCGGTATGTGCTTCACTGACCACCTCTTGTGGAACGAGCGCATATGTGATGTCACAAAAAATGACGGTGCAAGAAATTTTTCTCTCCATTTGATTTGGCTATTATCTATAAAACCCATATAAGTCCAAAGCTTGAGTACTATTACATTTCTGGGCTTGTGCTCCAGCAACTTGGATGGAATACAAATACAGTACGTTCTCGATTAACGCAACTCTCGATTCACGCAACTCCTCGATTTTCGCAACAGCTGAATTTTTAACATTGTTGACGCGGTAATCGCAACTCTTCCCCAAAAATTGACTCGATAAGTGCAACTTTTGTTCTTATTCTCATATCTATTTTTTCTCAGATTCTTAACTATGTTTGTTTTTGTCTTTGGCGTTATATTTTGTCACGGCAGTTATTTTACCGCTACTTTTGATCATTATGTATCTTTTCATTGCAAGATTTTCTTGTTAGTTGAATAAAATTTGTGCAGTGATCGGTCGGTTGTTTTTAAAAACATGAGTGTAACTAAAAGAATTGTGAAACTGTCCATCAAAGACAAAGGTGAAATCTTGGAAAAAATTAATAAAGATGCTTCAATTAAAGCATTGTGCCGCGAGTATAATGTCCATAAATCTACAATCACCAGAATAAAACAAAAAGAGGGTGCAATAAGGAAGTTTGTGTCAAATGCTGAATCTGGACCTGGAAAGAGGATTACATTGAAAGGTGGAGAATACCCAAAGATGGAAAAGGCTTATTATTTATAAGTTTTTGAATAAAAAATTGTTTCTTTTACTATATTATATAATTGCTGGTTTTCTGATTTTTGCTTTAGATTTCAAATTGAGCGTAAAAATTTTTTACTCGGTTATTGCAACAACCTCGGTCAGTGCAACCACCCTTGTTTTAATTAGTTGCGATAATCGAGAACGTACTGTATAAGCTGTCAGCTGACTTATTTACTCCTTTAGACCACCGTCATAACGTAGCGTGTATTTCCCTATTCTATCGCTACTTTTACGGTAATTGCTCTAGTGAAATAGCCAGCTGTATTCTTCCCCTCAAACAATTCACCCGTAATACTCGCGCTTCTAGGAATGCCATCATTTTACCCTCGAGCCCAACTTCGGTCGTACGCTCAAGTATAGAGAATCATTTCTTAGCCGTACTACGCGAATGTGTTTCAGTATTTTGACGATTTCAAAATGTTTTCGCAAGGTATCTTGGTGCCTAAATGTCGCACTGAAATATACATTCTTCAAAAAAAGAAAAAACATTCCTTTGACCCGGATGTTTTAAGAGCACTACGAACTTCTATCTGCAAAAAAAAGCACCTCCTCGACATAGAAAGAAAGAGATTGAGCCATTTCGCAAATAGAAAAACACATTCTCGACCCACCACTTGTTTCAACAAAATTCACACTACACACAATCACAGGAACAACAACAAGTTGGCACTCCACCGATGACGTATGTCCTTTGCCCCAAGCACAAGCACTGCACTAAAACACCATCGCGTATGTAAGTACAGTGCTTCCACGTCCTCACATGTCCTTGTCCTTTTTTTCCAAATCGATAAATACCTACTCCACTTTCAACAATTTCCAACAAATTGCAGAAACTAGAGCTTATAGTGTCTGTCGTGATTTATTTAATTTTCCAATTTGTGAACTTATTATCGGTCATAGCACCGCAGTGTCATTAAAAATAGCTATCACTGCCAAAAAATAGAAATTCTATTTCTTATCTTCTTCGCCCGTGAAGGGCAAAAATAGTAACAAATTGACGGAATGACCATGAAAAAAAATATCATATCACAAAAACTATTCAAGGGTCAGCCAGAGATAATTATAGTCCATACGCACTCAGGTGATTGTTTTCGTGTCAAAGATAATATTTTTGTATGAGTTATTGTGTTTTTGTTTGTTTTTTTTTTACAAAAAAAGGGCAAAAAGTTAACTAACCTGAACGAGAAAGCGACTTTAATTGGCCGGGTCACAATGGAAATGGAAATGGAAACAAAAAAAATCAAAAGACGACACTTTGGGAAATGAATTCACACACAAAAAGTAACTTTTTATTTTGTATTTTCTTATTTTTAAGGCTGAGGCCACACTTTGTATTCTTTTCCACTTAGATCAACGAACCGATTGGAAATGCGTAAACTTGTTCACATGCAAACGAAAAGGTCATCGAAGTATGAAAATTCGATCAAAAATAAACCGAACACTCGCATAAATCACCGTTAAGACAACCTTAAAGTTGATATTCACTAGAACAGTAGGGTTTTTTCTTCTTTCTAACCGACCCGCAGACGAAACATGCACCACACGACCGACGGAGTCGAAGTTTGATTGTAAACTGAATTGAAAGAATGAATGAAATGGAATTGTGCTTGGTGCTGTGCAGCAAACGCACAATCGACAAGTTGGATGAGGTTCGATTCGAATTTGGGGTCCTGGTTCGGTTTATCGTTTAGGTTTTGCTCTTTAGTTGGAAAAGGTCTAGTCGCTAATGCCAGAGCTTACGCCACCAAAGCGCAGTCTCTGAATCTGAAGATTTGAATTCGCTCTGCAGTCTGCACACCAACAGTTGAGTCTAGAGAATGGGTATGTTTGATTGTGTTATTGCGTGGGAAGGCCAAAAGGCCGGTAAGCGAGTATGATTTCGGGGGGTTTCGGATACGGGCGGTTTGTTTACATTTTTTTTCCTTTTTGAGTTTGAGAGAGAATTTATTTTAGTGTGACGTGATTGTGATAAGTTTTGTTGCTATTTTGCAGACTACAAGAGTGGGAGCCGTGGAGCGTGGAGTATTAGCCCCACCGCGCAGCGGATATATGTTTTTGATGATACAATCAAAGAGATATGTAGTGAGGTGAGAGTTGAGAGAACTTTACGTTACGTTTGCAAGAAACGTGCAATATGCGATTGTGATGTAATTCAATGACTAGGCAGGCATTGCCAGCAATATCTAGAATTGGAAATGGTGAAGTAAATTTGTTTCTTTCAAATTGCCATAAAGGCTCAAAAGCTGATGTAGAGGAGTTGAGCCAAGGACGTTTTGGACGAATACTTGAATAAAGTCTTCCTTTATTGCGTCATTTAAAAGACAATTTAATTGAAGATTTGATGAAGTCTTTTATCTTTCTTGATCGAAGTCTTCCTTAATGCCAATTGTGAACTCTACAAAATATTTAAGGCTTTATCGACCTTGACAAAACGGGAAAATGTTTTCAACCCATTTGTTATGATGAAGTTCACTTTGACACGAGATCATATACGTCCGTCTTTACCGTCTTTTCCTGTTACCACGTTTCTGCTAAGGTCAAGTGTTATTACCCTTGATTAAGACCATCATTCCGAGATCCGCATTTTAAAACCTTAGATCATGAATGATCTTACCTGTCCAACGGATGCGCTTGACGTCATCCTGGACTTTCTTCCGATTGACCTCTTTATTAAATATCAGGTGTAGAGTTTAATGCTTCGAAAACTCAAAGCTGTCTTTTATCGTTGAAGTGAGATATACCACCCTTGCCACTCTCCATGAGTGGCACTTGCATCTTTGAAACCGAACATCTCGAGATTTTCGGTATGTGCATCACCGACCACCTCTTGTGGAGCGATCACACACGCGATGTTGCCAAAAATGCTGCAAGATGTTTAGGTTTTTTAAGACGGTGCAAGAGATTTTTTTCCCCTGCTGATCTGGCTACCATCTATAAAACATATATACGTCCAAAGCTTGAGTACAACTCCCACGTTTGGGCTGGTGCTCACGTGAGGTATTTAAGTCTTTTGGACAGTATACAGAGCAGAGCCTTTTAGATGATTGGTAACCATTCCATCATTGAGACATTTACGTCTCACCCTCTTCTACCGTTCCTTCAACGGTATATGCTTAAGTGAAATAGCCAGTTGCATTTCACCCTTAAGATATGCAACCGTAATACCTGCGCCTCCAAGAAAACCCATCAGTTTACCCTCGAGCCCAACTCCGGATGTACGGTCATGTTCAGAGAATCGTTCTTTAGCCGTACTACGCGAATTGGCGAATGTGGAACTCTCTTCCACTGCGTGTCAATGCAATATTCAAAAATTCAAGACCAATGCTAATGCTAACCAACATATCATCCTTAACCCTATCATCCTCTAAATTGGTCCAGCAATGCAGAGAGGCAATGAAGGAACTTGATATGAGCGTCGCTCTAATCTGGACACCGGGCCATAGGGGCTATGAGGGAAATGAGAAGGCAGTTACACTCCTAATCATCAGGTTAGCACACCTGTTATAAGTTTTATATATTGGATTGTGTTTTTATTCTTGTAAAAGTGTAGCTTATTTTATGAACGCTATTTTTCTCATCTTTGTATACACTATCACTGGACAAAAGAACTTGCACCGGAAAGATCTCTTTGAACTATTTTTAACCCTTTTTTTAAATTTTTTTTTTTACTTAAAAGCATGTAGTGTCCGTAGCATAGTGGTTAGGTGCGTTGACTGCTAAGCAGAACGTCGTGGGTTCGAATCCTACTCGGGCCCAAAGTTTTTATTTCATCTTTCACGGACACTGCCTCTTGCGAAGAACTGACAAAACTTCCAAGAGTATCATCTGTCATGAAAAAGTGCTTCTCAACTTTGCCGTTCGGAATCGGCGTTAAATTGTAGGTCCCCTCAATTCTACACACGCACCTAGAGAATTGTTGATGAGAGTAAGCCACTTAGGCCTTGGCTCTTTAAGAGCTGTCGCGCCACTCTATTTATTTTTACTTAAAAGCATACTTTTTTTGAATCATCAGGTTAGCACATGCCAATTGTTTTTGGTTTATCTTCAAAATTTGAGGGCGAATGACAGTTTAAATTGATTTATTTGTTCATACGGTCTTTAAAAATCAATATGGGCAAAGGAAAATCCTTATCCGTGGCAGAAAAATAAAAAATTGAGGCTTTTCGCGAATTAAGTCTTTCTATAAGTGCAATATCGAAAAAAATCGGTAGAAGTCGAAAAGTAATATCCGCGTTTTTGGCCAATAAGTCGGGATATGGTAAAAATTATAAAGGCGGAAACAACAAAGTTATTTCGAGTGCCGACAGAAGAGCAATACTAAGAGAAGCATCAAATTCGCATCAGTCGGCTGCAAAAAGAAGGGATAATGTTGGTCTACAGGCGAGTTAACCCACAATTAGAAGAGAAATTAAAAGTGCCGCACATTTAAAAAGATTAAAATTGAAGAAAAAACCTCCCCTCAACGAAGTTCGTAAAGAAAAACGCTTGAGTTTTGCGCGAGAGCACATGACATGGAACTCTGAGTGGCGATACGTGGTCTTCTCGGATGAAAAGAAATTTAATTTGGAAGGCCCAGATGGATTTAACTACTATTTCCATCATGTTCGTAAAGAGGAACACTATTTGGATAGGCTTCACAGTCGGGTAGGAGGTGTAATGGTGTGGGGAGCCATCTCCTACTACGGAACTTGCAAGTTACAGTTTTTAACAACAACAATGAACGCAAATACTTACAAAAATGTACTGGAAACTGCATTTCCCCATTTTCAAAATTTGTTCGGTAACTTGCCATGGCATTTTCAACATGACAATGCTCCGATCCACACTGCGAGGGTGGTAAAATCATGGATTGAAGGCCAAAATATAGACTTAATACAGTGGCCGCCCTACTCACCTGACATCAACATAATAGAAAATGTGTGGGGATGGCTGGTTCGTAAGATCTACGAGTCTGGGAAGCAATATTCTACCAAAGAGGAACTGATTGAAGCCATCAAATGCGCTTGGTCTACCATTTCCTTGGATTATACTGGAAAACTATACGCATAACTTCCAAATCGAATTTTTGAGGTCATTTTTAAAAAGGGTGGACCGACACATTATTAAATTATTTTCAAAAATGAATAAACTTCTTGGTTTCCAAGATTTGATATGAATTTTTTGACTATAAAGGTTGAAATAAACTTTAAAAAACGAAATGCGCTAACCTGATGATTCATTTTTTGTGTATGCTTTTAGTAAATTAATTAATCAAACAATAATTATTTTACTAAGAATTGCATCAGATATTTAAATCATTTATTTAAAAACCGGTAGCTCATTTAGTTTTGCAGGAATAACGTACTCGAGGGGGTGTGCTAACCTGATGATTGGCAGTGTATATCTAGGAAAATCGGGCCCGCCTATAACAAACCAAAATCAATCAATTTAATTTCCAAACCAAGGCATGCCATAGCCAGGATTATTGCTACCCGCACAGGCATTGGCCTATAGGGGAGCATGCGGCAAATTGGGATATACCACTTAAGTCTTTCTGCCGTAGGTGTGAGAACCAGGACGAGCTATTTCTGCCTATCTACCTACCTATGATCTTATGACTCTTCTTTGAAATGATCTACAGGATATCCAATGGTCAAGAAAGTCTGTAAGTCTGCAACACGTCTCTGCAGAGCCGTTCTATATATCTCTGCTGCAGTTGGTTTATTCCTGAGACTTTTGCAAAAAATTCATTCATTCATTCAACGTGACGGCAGATCACACTTGCAGTGGAAGTGGCGCGGTGTAGAGTATTCTTAATGGCTGAAACACAAACACGTTTAGCTTCGTCTTCGTCTACGTAACGATGCACCCGCTTCGAGATTGTTTTGGATAACTTTTCTTGCTCCATCATCATCATCCCTCGAAAAACAAATGAATTTTGTATGGGGCCTGCACACATGAGACTAATTCAGTTTAGTTTGCAAGGGAATCGAACGAAGACTTAAACTAACACATATACAAAAGGTGTCAGTTTTGGTACGATATAAATACTCACACAATTATAAGAGGTTCATGTATACATTTCTTTCCCAGTTTGAAATAGGCTCCGTGTATGCTTGGACTATAGAGTCAAACCCGTTTTAGTCCAAAAATTATTCATCCCGTTTGTGCAGGCTCAATGAGATGTAGCTGTAGCCCAAAAAAAAATCGCTGTCGCCAAAAACGTCATTAAAATCGCTCATTGTGTTGCAACAGTGGAATACAATGCGTAGCGCAACAAAATAGGTAGCTGTCAAAATAAAAAAATATTAACCAACACTAAAAATTTAACTGTGTTGTGAAACTAGTTAACCTGTGTTTGCTTGAAAAACTTAAAAAATGATGAACGAAGAAGAAGAAATTACATTTATTGCAATGGTGTTCAGTAAATGTGATGAACTGTCAGGTTTGTAGCCCAAAAAGTTGAAGTTTGCTGTATTACACATCAAGCTACAAGTTACAGGCTCAGCTGCACATTGTATTGCACTACATTTATTTTGTATCTTTCAACTTTGACAGCGCTACAAACTACACACAGCTACACTATTGTATTTAGCCACTTAAGCTTCCGCTTGGAGTCACTTACGTTACATGATGTATGAAACGTAAGGTCAAATCTTCTTCATTGAATTCTTATGGCTACACTCGTAAGCGTAAGGCGAAGCTAAAACTAAAGCGTATTGGTGTTTCAGCCATAAAGCTCCAGCATGTGACTTTCGTAAAAAAAAAGTCCTGTCCGAATTTTAGTTGTGATACAGATTAGTTCAAATACTTGCTCGTATAGGTCAAATGTGACATGTCAATTTGTGAACCAACTGAAGACTGAAGATCGATTAAAAAGTTAACTCGAAATACGCAGTCAGTCCACTGACTTAATCTGTCATTCTGTCCACTCATAATGTAATAAAAAAACTTAACAAGATAAACTCAAAACTGTTTCAACAAAACTCCGGTTATTCATTTCCTATCATCAAACAAAAGTAGACCATGCAATTTATTCTTTAGCAAACATTTTATTTGTTCAATACAAACAATTCAGTAAAGATTCTTATCAACTTTCCAATCGGGATGACCTCATTATAAAAGCAAAGGAGTCAGTTCTCTACTCTGTGGGCTTGAGTCTGAGGATGACTAGTTCTGTTTGCAAAACGCTTACCTAACCAATAAGAATAACAATTTATATTCACCCCGCAGGATGATGATTGTATTTGAATTATAACTGTGACTCATGTTATTGTGTTGACTTGCAGCAGATGCAACCACTTAATTAACACCGAGACCGATCTTAAGCTGTCATTGAATAAATTTGCAATTGAAGTTTATTGACAAAATAACTGAGTCAACAAGCTGAATGCAAATCAACGAGTGGTATCGTAGAGCAGTATTTTCTTACATCTGTTTGGTGGTTTTTTCTTGGTACAATTTGTTTAAAATTTCAAGTATTGTTAGATGATGCCATACCTTCAAGTGAGTAATGAAAGCTGAAGAAACAGAAATTTTGTCACCGCAGATTTGGTTTATGAGTCAAATGTCAAAAGCAAGATTTCTACGAATTGTAAATTCGTTTCAAATAAGTACATGTTTTGTCAGCTTTTATGATGCATTCTATTTTAATAAATAAATGATTGTCAAAACTAAAATTAGAACGTGATTTTACGGAATATGATGAATTGATGATCCAAAAGGGAATGTCACCCTTTTCTTTCGGGTGCTGGCAAATGCGTTTAAAACATTACAAATGTGACGTGAAGTTATCTGACCAGGAAACTTCTCACGGAATAAGGTCATAACCTTTAAGGAGCCTTTCATCGGACACGATGATAGCCAACAATTCCGTGAACCCGACCTAGAAGAAGTGAAAACCGCAATATCACGGCTGAAATCACGTTGCGGCAGATCCTGGAAAAGACCTATAAACTCCAAATCGATAACCGCCACTTTTTCATCGATTTTAAGGCCGCGTATGACAGCATCTACAGAGACGAACTGTATAAAGCTATGTCTAGTTTTGGTATCCCTGCCAAGCTCGTTCGTTTGTGCAAAATGAAGATGGAGAACTCACACTGCTCCATCAAGGTTGGCAACGAGCTTACGGAATCTTTCGACGTCAAAAAAGGATTCAGACAAGGCGATGCACTGTCATGCGATTTCTTTAACATCGTTTTTGAGAAGTAAGTGCAGAACTCCACCGTCAACACCAGAGGCACTATCTTCCAAAAATCTGTTCAACTTCTCGCTAACGCCGATGATATTGATATAATGGGAAAAACACAGCGTGATGTCAATGGTGCCTTCGTGAGAATTGAGACATAAGCGGCAAAAATGGGTTTAGCGACAAATGGAACGAGTTTCGAAAGTTCTACAGAAAGGTGAAACAAACCTCAAGGGCTTATACACCCCGAACTGAAGCCTGTAGAGACCATCATGGGATTATCGTAGTAGAACCGCAGTCAGTGCTGAAGAAATATATAGACCACTTTTCCAAACTGTATAATGGCGATGACGAGAAAAATTCCGCAAGCTATACAGACCCATTCAATTTGGGTGAAGTAGGTCACCAATTCAACCCAGTGACCTACTTACTGAAGTGAAGTTAGCAATATCTTAACTTAAGTCGAACAAAGCCGCTGGAGCAGAGGGGCAAGGAACTTGCACCAGCTCATCTGCAAAATTTGGTCTGAGAAAAGCATGCCCGACGAATACAACCTCAGCATCGTATGCACAATCCTCAAGAAAGGAGATCCCCTGAACTGCACCAATTACATAGGTATAAGTCGCCTTAACAAAGCCTACAAAATCTTGTCTGCCGTGCTGTGTGGACGTTTGAAGCCCTTCGTCAACAACCTGATAGGTCCCTATCAGTGTGGCCTCAGACCGGAAAGTTTACCATCGATCAAATATTCACCCTACGGCAGATCTAGGAGAAGACCCAGGAACTTCAAATCGATACCTACCACCTATTCATGGATTTCAAGGCCGCGTATGACAGCGTCTATAGAGACCAACTACATAGAGCAATGTCTAGTTTTGGCATCCCAGAAAAACTCGTCCGTCTGTGTAAGATGACAATAGAAAATTCACGCTGTTCCATCATGGTCGGAAAAAACCTAACGGCCGCTTTTGATGTCAAAAAAGGTTTTAGACAATGCGATGCGTTGTCATGCGATTTCTTCAACATCAATCTTGAAAAGATTGTGCAAGGCTCCAATGTCAACACCAGAGGCACAATCTTTCAAAAGTCCGTCCAGCTACTAGGATACGCAGACGACATTGACATAATTGGAAGAACACAGCGTGATGTCAGTGGAGCGTTTGTGAGCCTTGAGACGGAGACCAGGAAGATGGGTCTAGCGGTTAACGAGGGCATAAGACCAAGTTAATGCTGTCGACAAGAAAGGACTACCAACATCGACGTCTTCAAGCAAACGTCAACATACACAGATTTAACTTCGAGGTAGTAAAGGACTCTGTCTATCTGGGATCCGCTATCAACTCAGACAACAACACCAGCGCAGCGCTGAAATCAAACGAAAAATCACTCTTGCCAATCGCTGCATCTTTGGACTTAGAAGGCAATTGAGTAGTAAAGTCCTCTCCCGAGCAACTAAAGTGACACTCTACAAAACCTTCATCATCCCGGTCGTCATGTAAGGTGCAGAGACATGGACTATGACAACATCTGATGAAAACGCTTTGGGCTGCTTTGAGAGAAAAATTCTTCGAGTGATTTTTGGTCCTATCTGCATTAAGATTCTGCACGAAGATTCAACCAAGAACTCTACGAGCTGTATAGCGACACTGACCTAGCCAGAAAAGTAAAGGTCCAACGACTTAGATGGTTGGGTCATGTTGAGCGAATGGAAAATAATGCTCCGGCTCGTAGAGTCTTCGAATCCAACGCGGAAGTATGTCGCAGAAGAGGAAGACCGCGACTCAGGTGGAGTACACAGGTAGCTAGAGGACCTGAACCAACTTGGAGACAGCTAGCTTGGGACCGAGCTTGCTGGAGACGCTTGTTGGATGAGGCCCTGGTCCGACCTGGACTCTAGCGCCAACATAAGTAAGTTAATAAGGAATGTAAGCATACATATTTTTTATTCGAACTTGTCCTGACAGTTTTCCTTTACTTGTGCTGTTCTGAGCTGTTCTAATCTGTGTTTTTTTTTTCCAATACTTTTATGGGAATCTTTGCTGAATTGCTGAAATTATCGTAATATTCATGAATAAATGATGAATTCTTTCAGAGTTTGTTAGGTGTTTTTTACATTTTTCATTCCTCGGTTCTCAGCCAAGCACTTCAGCGTCTACCGATTCATGTCAATAAAAAAAAAAGTATCTTCCGAGATAATCAAACAGAAAAAACCGAACGCACATATGCACCTACTTACACATATAGTCATCTTTTAGGTATATCCCATTACAATAACATCCTCCGAGAAGGTACAAAACGCGTAACGAGCTAGATGTAGAATTTTCCAATAGTCTTTATACTTGATTCCATCTTAGAAATCACTTCCTGGCGTCGGTACACACGGCTAATGCTTTTAAATCATTGTAACGTTGCACCTTCATCGTCCAATTCAAACAATAAATTATCGCCCTCCAAATGGAACATTTACATATTTTTGAATTAGACTGAATTTATAAAACGACATATTCAACTTCGAAAACTTCTGCTTTTGATTTCAAAAGATATTTTTTTTGTTCACAGTTTCATACCTTGCACTTGACATCTGTTCTTTCTTTTCAATTAATACAGCGTTTGATTGAACTTTTCTGCTGGAACATTGTCTTCAAAATAGATTTCCCATTACTCAAACATCAGGGTCATTCTATTGACTCATAATTTCCATTCAATCATTTACCATTATTGGCCGAACGAATTACAAAGTTTACTGAAATGTAATTTGAATAAGAATTTTCAACCAGTTCGATAAGAAATTCAATTCACTATCAATATTATCAAAAAGAAAAAATATAAATATCATAACGACGACGAGTTATGACGAGAAGGGAAGAGTTGCGCCACCGAACCACCACCATAAATTCCAATAAATTCCTACAAAGGTCACGGGAGGTGCTTTATCTTTTGATTAGAGACACACTGAATGACAATCGACACGCCATCCTCAAATAACGACATCAGACATTAATATGATATGAGAGATAAAACAGAAATTAAATATTCGCTAAATGAACTTCAAAAGTTCAAAAAACCATCGTCGACGTAGGGGTGCTTTCGTTTGTTTTCGTAGTTTTTGTTTTTGTTTTTGGTTGAATATTTTTACATAACAATGTTTGTGTAGTTGTGCTGCCGTTACAGGAACTAGGTCAGGGGGTCCGGAAGATAAAATAAGACCATAAATTGATGTAAATTTTGTTTCTAGCGACAGCGGTTCCTAGTTAAAAAGAGAATAAGAAAAACAATCCAAGAAGTAGGTATAAATCATTTGAGAGTTTTTGGGTCACACTCACAATGAGCGTGTTGCACTGTTGCCGAAGTAAACAAACATACCCGCCAGCGTAAGAGCCACAGCCAGTGCGTCACGATCAGTGTTGCCGGACAAAAAAATTTGAAGGTAGTACTGATGCAAAAAAAAGGGAGTATTTTCGATTTAATAGGAGTACCGGTTTTTTTTTTTTTTACTTAGTGTCTGCGCACATATTGTACGATGGCGGTGGCGGTGGCGGCTTCATGAACTTTGAATGTCGTCCTTTTTTCAGCATTTGATAATTTTAAACACATTTTATTCAATGCCAAGAGTCAAAATTTAACAAAACGTTAAGTTTTAACCACATTTTAACCCAATTCTCCCACGGCCTTAGCTTCACTAAAAATCTACATAAATGTATCAAATTAATGTACTTTGAATTAAGTAGACTAAAGATATTTTCACCATCAATTTAACAATACTTTTCATTTTACTGAAAAGTTACAAATTGCTGTGCTGGACTCAACGTGAAAAAAAAAACAACCACTAAACCACAATCTTCGAGTAACAATAGATTTGTTCGATGTGCGCTCTGGATCGATCTGTGGCGCCCTGATGTCGCACTAAGGTGTTCGATGTCGCTCTTTTTTCGCGCCAGTGCGTTCCCAGTGTTCGATGTGTATTCAGTGCTCGCGCCGCTCTTAATCACCCCATGTTTCTTTCGGGGCAATAATTTTGGACCTGTTCGAATCAGCTGTTGCTATACAACAAAGGGAAAAAACAGGGTACTACTAATGCGTTCGATGTGAAATTTGTATTGTATTGTATTTATTTCGTATTAATTTTCTGTACAAAAAGAATATAATTATTCCTTAAACCAGTACAGTATTACAAAGCAATTTGGAATTTATAATTATATATTTAAGTAGTTACAAAAAAAATAAAATGTATAACAATTAAAACAATTTGGTTAAAAATCAAACCCAGAGACATTTTTCAGTTTTTTGACAGCTCCGTTCAGGTTAATGACAACCACTGGAGCACCCCGGGGCTGGTTACATCGAACAAAGCTAATGAAATAAATAACGAACGGCGAACAGTGTTGGTGTGTGGTATGTTTTCCACAAACACAACGAAAAACAAAAGAAGGAAAACAATAATGAGGGAAATTCCCTTTTCAAAGACAGTTTTGAAGGCAAGAAAGCTGACAAATTTGCAATAAATTTAAAGTGAATTGAATTTATTCAGGTTGACATTACACTTTTACTAGAAGTGGAAGATATTTTAGGACTTTTAAAAAATAGGAGTACGAATGTGAAAGGAGGAGTACGGGAGTACGGTAGTGCTGAAAGGAGGACAATACTCCGAAGGGAGTACTTTCGGCAACACTGGTCACGATAATTTACTGAGGACATTCATTTTTCTCTCAACTTGGCACTCTTTGTTGAGACAACGTGAAGTTAGCCTTACGTTAAACAGTAAACATAAAAACTCTCTGAGGAATCGAATATAGTTTCCAATTTGGCAACGCGAAGAAAAAAGATAATGCGCCCAACGTGGGGCTCGAACCCACGACCCTGAGATTAAGAGTCTCATGCTCTACCGACTGAGCTAGCCGGGCATGTTGACCTAGTTTACGTAAAATCCAACAAGACACCACGGAAGCGGAAACTACATACGTGTTAATCTCCTAAAAGGCAACTGAGGAAAAATATGTTGCGTAATAATTTCGATTTAGCGTTGCATACGTTTGGGCACTAAAAATGTAACCGTTACAACTTTCGAGATTTAAAATCAACAAAATTCATGGTAAAGGTTAAAGAGTTTCAAATGATTTCTTGTGCGCATTCGTCATCTGATTCTGAGGCACAATTCTGGACAAAACCACCATCGGAATAATTCACAGGAAGTACGCAGTTTTTAAGAATCATGAGCTGGAGAGTTCAAGAATCATAACTGTTAACATTATCTATTAATGCATTACTACAAAGCATTTGAAGAGCCGCCGCCGATGCATTCACCATCACTTTCACTTCCTCTCCCTAAATTACACATCACAGTTTTATGTTTAACTTCCGTTGACGATGCAGAATGATGTGCTTGAGAAACGCAAACCTCCATAACCTATATTCCGATTCCGAATAGATCATGTAGCGCCATGAGTATATCTATGAACTCGCAAGACAACATCTCGAAAAAGATGCTTCCACAATGTCTGGAGAGTTCTCCAAGAGGAACTGTAATAAAAAAAAAAAGACAAACAACTACGGCGGCGTCTTTTTTACTCACGCTGGACTAGAAACTTTCAGGGAAATGCATTTAGATCGTAACATACGATTTGTCGCTCCATAAACACCACGCGCACAGTATACACAAACAAAAAACACTGCCCGCCACCCGACGCACGTATACACGCTCGACATCACTAAACGCCCTTTTGATCGACATATTTTTTTATGGCAACAGCGAGGCAGGCGCATTTTGCCAGATGGGTTATGTTTTAGGGAAAGCGGACATCTGAATTCATAGACAAAACAATAAATGCATTCATGTTGCGGATTTGTTTTTCTTGAACGGATGTGTTGTGTATTCATTTTGCCGGTTGCCAATCGCTGCTGCCGCCACTACTTGATATTTATTTTGGCGCGTTTAAGAAAAGATACAACTTGTACTGATCAGCGGCGGTGGTGCAAGTGTCAATGAGTGTCGTGTGTTTGACTGACAGAAGAAATTCAATTATTGCGACTTTAAAAACAAAGTCTGAAAGATTTCGGGTTTATGAGTTGTGTTTGTGGCATCCTTTGAGTTTTTATATTTGAAAGAGACGGTTAGGAATTTTGGGATTGAAAATCGTCAGGCTTGTGAGGTGGTGGGATAGTGGGTAGCGGAGCCACGCACGGGTTGCGTGTAATGGGTAGTCTGAAGCCGGTTGACGTTTTAGATGGTATGGGTAGAGATGGGAATAGAAACAATTTTTTTGCGTGAACACCTGTCGTGGAGCCCTTATTTCACGATGGATTGAATCCACAATGTCTTTGGAACAGTTTTTGCCTTTTGTTAAATTTTAAGTTTTAAAAATTTCAATTAATGCGACCCGCCACTGTCGCTTATGATTTTCCTTCAATCTCAATCATTAACGCAAGTACCAGTTTGGATACCCATAAGATTCCCATACTGGTTGATGTTTTTCTATCTATATAACTGAGCCCAAAAGCGAATAACTCAGTTACCGAGAACGAATCTCTCGACAACCACAGCCACTCTGAAACTCTCAAAAGGGGGGCTACTGCGACTGCAGTTGCCATCCATAGGTCCTATGGATGGGGCTTGACAACTACCCCAGAGCGCCAGTTTATTCAATAGACATGGTGGTCTTTCCATTGATTGTATGTACTTTTATGAATAAATTCACGTACATTTTTCCAATAGGAAAAATTTCCAGCTCAACAGGAACACTGGAGTCCATTGTCATGCAGTCTATTACCAGTTACAATCGCGATGAGCAAAGCTGGAAGACTGCATGACTCATTGCCTTGCACCACCATCATTCTTGAAAGGACCAATATTCATTCTGTGCCTTTTCTATCATTTTAATATCAAGTACAGTCTATTTATTATTATACTGTTCAATTCCTTCATGATCATGATACCTGTACAATGAAGCGTATGTTATTTGCCCAGACCGAAGTCTGGTTTCCACCCTGCACCATTCGTGGAGGTTGAACTTTTCCGAACGTGAGCAGCAAGGAATATGTACTAAAGTTAAAAAACCTTTTCTAATATCCTCACCCACTCTTCGCAGGGAGGGTGGAGATAGGGTAATAATTTGGCAAAACAGAACCCCATCCCTAGGGGTCTTCTGTTCATGAGATATGGGCAGGGTAGCGGGTAGTGGTTTAGCGGGTAGCATGGAAACAGGATAGCGGGGAGCAGGGCGAAAGCGTATTGCGAGTAGAGGGCAGCGGGCATTGGGTAGAGGGTAGATTGGTAAAGGTGTAGCCGGTAACGGGATAGTGGGTAGCGGGTAGAAATCGCGGATAGCTGGTAGCGGGTAAAAAGTAGCGTTGTAGGGGGTGCTGGTGGGACAATGGGAAAATGGGTAGTGGTTGGGAAGCGGGGTACAAAATTCCAGGTCTTTTATTTGAGGCAGTGCGAAGTCTGACCCAGAAGACTAGTAATTTAATAGAATAATATACTTTCGCTTTTAGTTATACATTTACTTTTTGACACCGACTTGCAACTGAAAAAAAAAAAAAAAATAACTGTAAATTTCTTTAAAGTCACGAAGAATAACAGTTCGACTAATTTTGTCAGATAATGATAATAAAGATTCGAACGTTCTCTGATGGTAAAAGAACGAAATTTCAATTTGCCAAACTTTTCACTTTTAAGGCGAATTTCGAATTTGTCATTCGCAAATACTAAACGCGTCCATATTATGCCGAATGATGTCGATCGGCTTGGGCCGCGCAGCACTGAGCACATTTTGGTCGGCACATTCGGTTTGGCATGACGTCTACATTAATTTTCAGTGTGGACCGTGCCGAACCAAAATATATTGACGTTTTGTGTCATATATATGTCACCTAAATCAGCTTTTATTTTTTCATTTATTTTTTCTTTTTCAAATAAGTGGGTGCCAATATTGTTGAATTGAACCAATGACTGACGACTGACGAGGAATATACTCTTTTACCAGCAGCTGCTGGAGTCGTAGTTGGAGTAATACATATACAACGCTGTCACCGTCCCAGTCTACTAAACGGCAGAAGGAAGTATAGAGCTGGAGAATTTATGAAGGATTTGTTGCTTAATGAAGTAGATGAACTGAATTTGGAGTACAGGAATGACATTGGGTTCACAAACTTTTTCAGAATGAAAAATTGTGACTTCGAGATATAATTAAATATGATCGGACCGAAAATGTCAAGAAGAAACACATCCTTCAGAGAAGCTTACTTACTTACTTAAGGTGGCGCTACAGTCCGTTGTGGACTTGGGGCCTCAATCAACAGGCTCCGCCAGCTAGCTCGATCCTTAGCTAGTCGTCTCCAGTTTTGCACTCCGAGTTGATTGAGGTCCTCTTCCACTTGAGTGCGCCACCTGAGTCGCGGTCTTCCTCTCCTCCTACGTCCCTCGGGAATAGTGTCGAAGGCTTTCCGGGCCGGAGCATTGGTGTCCATTCGCTCTAAATGACCGAGCCATCTGAGTCTCTGGACCTTGACCCTTCTGGCTAGGTCCATGTCGTTGTACAACCCGTAAAGTTCGATGTTGTATCTTCTTCGCCATTCCCCTTCAATGCACACGGGGCCAAAGATAACCCGAAGAACTTTCCTCTCGAAACAGCCTAAGGCACTTTCATCCGATTTTGTCAGGGTCCATGCTTCTGCACCATACAGCAGGACTGGGATGATGAGTGTGTTGTACAGTTTTACCTTAGTTGCTCGAGAGAGGGCTTTTCCACTCAATCGCTTTCTAAGCCCAAAGAAACAGTGATTAGCAAGAGTTATTCTTCGTCTGATCTCGGCGCTGGTGTTATTGCCCGTGTTTATAGCGGAGCCTAGGTAGACAAACTCCTCTACTACCTCGAAGTTATACGCGTCTATTGCGACGTTTTGCCCGAGCCGTCGGTGTTGGGTGTCCTTCCTCGAAGACAGCATATACTTCGTTTTTCCCTCATTTACCGCTAAACCCATTTTTGCCGCTTCTGTCTCAATTCTCAAAGGCGCCATTGACATCACGCTGTGTTCTTCCCATTATATCAATATCATCGGCGTACGCGAGAAGTTGAACAGATTTTTAGAAGATAGTGCCTCTGGTGTTGACGGTGGAGTTCTGCACTATCTTCTCAAGAACGATGTTAAAGAAATCGCATGACAGTGCATCGCCTTGTCTGAATCCTTTTTGACGTCGAAAGATTCCGTGAGCTCGTTGCCAACCTTGATGGAGCAGCGTGAGAAACGAGCTTGGCAGGGACGCCAAAAACTAGACATAGCTTTGTACAGTTCGTCTCTGTAGATGCTGTCATAAGCTATCTCTGAAAAAGAACGCCTAGCAGTGACACTGCGCTTTCTTGCCAGTGGTGATTCCTACCATTCCCTAATGTATACTCTTAAGATATCAAAGCAAGCAATTTCTTGTATCGTACCTTATGTTTGTGACGCCCTTGTCGAGGCACTTCAGGATTACGTCAAAATAAGTCATTGTAAATATTTTCGAAATTTACCTATGAAATACAGCCCAGTTTGTATATTCTTCAGTAATAAAGGCCCTAAATACAATAACAAATAACAACATTAATGAATTTAAAAAAGCAACAACATGGTGTTCATTTATTAACTTATTAAATTCATTGATATGTAGCAGGATCGAAATCTTCGACTTCATCATATGACTCTTCTATATAAGTTGTAAAGAATATTATCCGAGGAAATTATTTCAGATGACGTTGATTTTGGATGCATTGGTGAGGGCAACTTAACTTCAAATTTAGCATGAGTTGGTATACAAGCTTGTGATTGGCATATCATGGAGTTGAATAATGGTTGATATAAGGTGCGTTCGGCCCACTTCCAGTCTTTCTACTGTCGAGTTCTTTTTGCCCCTCCCTTGCAAAGTGGCTTTGCTAATTTTTTAGTTTCCTTTCCACTTCATATTTTTTTATGGCAAAGGAATCGGCAATTTCATTGAGGAGATCATGTCTCCGATTATTATTTGTATTCTCCTTATTAAAATTGTCACACAATATCGAACGGGCCCGATACATTTTAATAAAACTCAATGATTGCTCGTCAGCCCAGTACATTTTTGCACAGTAAAACATTGTAATTAGATATTGTAATTAAATAATTCTTGTCAGAACGCAACCGAACAACACTAACCAAATTTTCTTTGAAATGACTAAATATTTGCTTCAGACAAAAAAACAATTCAACCGTAAATATTTATGACAAAAAAAAAGACACACGAGCTGTCATCGAAGGTCGGTTCGACATTGGCATACGTCCACACTTCATAATTCGACTCGGGTTTCCATCATCGGATCCATTTGATTCGGTTTGAAGTCGGTTCGGTTCGGGCTCGCTTTCGGCACTAATCAAATGCCGATCGGGACGTCCAGACTCCAGACTCATTCGGCTTAACCGATCGGCATAGGCCGATCGGCATAATATGGACGCGCCTTAAGACCCAACAACAACTCCAACACTCCGTTTAAAATGTATCGTACACATGATAATAATTGTGGTAGTGATCAGTGTCACCGCGGGGACACTATAGTGCCAAAAGGGACTCATTTTTTTTTTTAACTTGACTCAGGGACTCACAAATTTTAGATTTGGCTCATTTTTTTACGAATCCAAGTTACCTCTTATTAAAAATCACTCATCTTTACTCTGAAGTCAATGTTAATTAATATTTTCTAAAACTTGGTACCATTTTGTAAAGAAAATTAATTTTGAGAAAAATGCATAGTGTAAACGTAGCTTGAACTCTGTTTCAGCATTCAAACATTTTCTTTGATTCACTCCCAAGTAGCAATTTATCTTGTATAAGGTCAAAATTTCTGAAATTCGGAAGCATTAGCTTTCATAGTATTATTTTAAGGCTTCCTCATGGACGAATTATTTTTTTTAAGACCTATTGTTTCTTACTTATAATAGTCTGCAATTATATAACACATACAACACATCCTGGTGCAAATTAAAACAAACTGCTTGCACAAGATTGATTTACCGAAGTGTCAGGAGGCCTCATACAGCTTTCTCGTGAAAGCGAAGCAAAAATAGCTCCGATAAGACCTTTTTTCGCTTACTAATAACAGTCTGCAATTATTTAACACGAATAAGACCTTCTTTTACAAATTATAACAAACGAAATTTCAAACCTGTCACTTCGCGTATCAAGTTGTTGTTAAGGCCTTATTCGCAATTCTTGTAAGAAGCTATTAAAAATAGAGTGGCGCGACAGCTCTTGAAGAGCCAAGGCCTAAGTGGCTTACTCTCATCAACAATTCTCTAGGTGCGTGTAAAGAATTGAGGGGACCTACAATTTTACGCCGATTCCGAACGGCAAAGTTGAGAAGCACTTTTTCATGACAGATGATACTTTTGGAAGTTTTGTCAGTTCTTCGCAAGAGGCAGTGTCCGTGAAAGATGAAATAAAAATTTTTGGGCCGAGTAGGATTCGAACCCACGACGTTCTGCTTAGCAGCCAACGCACCTAACCACTAAGCTACGGCTTAGTGGTTAGGCTATTGCTTCTTTAAATTAATTGTTATAAGATCTTGTAGAGATTTCATACTATTACTTCCTTAAATAAATTGATATAAGGCCTTGTCATCATTGATTTAAAGAATCAATAGCTTTTAACTTGCGCCAAACGTATTTGTATAAGGCAAGATACAAATCAAGAAATAGCTTCGCTAAGGCCTTATAGAAGTTAATTTGTTAGTTGGGCTCATAAGGGCGCTTTGTTTGAATGAAAGCAGAAAAAAAAATCCAAACCACATGATTGTGAATTGCAACTTCATATTCTTTTATTAGGGCACCTAACAACATCTCACTGAGAACTCAATGTCACTTTGACTGAGGCAAAATCATTTGGTGGAACAAAATTCTCAGTTCTCATTGAGATAAAATGGTTACCTTATAAATTGTTGTTGTGCATATGTCAGTCACGTCAAAATAGCTGAGTGAGAAATCGAATCCAAAAAATGTTCATCTCAGAAATCTCAGAAAAAAATCTCAACTCTCAGCTGAGATTTTTTGTTCCACCTAAAAAATCTCTGAGATCTCTGAGATCTCAGTGAGATTTTGTTAGGTGGAACTGGCCTATGGTCTCTGTCTCTTTGTCATCGTTGTTTTTATGAATTTAATAGTTTTAATAGTTTTTATGTATTATTAAAATGAACTCTAAAAGGAAAAAGAAGGGACTCTTTTTTTCAAAAGGACTCATTGTTTTAATCTCTGGGACTCATTAAAATTTGAGCCCGCGGTAACACTGGTAGTGATTAGGAAATGTGCTGTTTGCTCGTTTTTTCCTAAGAGTTTACACATAAAAGCGGAAATCAATATTGCCGCCTGTTTTTACTTATTGAATTTTTACTTGCTACTTACAGAATAGATACATATATGGCAAGTTTTGAATTTGTAAAAAAAAGAAGTTCAGATTTTGATCAAATATGACATTACGATGATAGAGATAATTTTTTATTAATTTTAAGATCAAAATTTAGGGTAGCCACCATACAATTTTTGTGGCCAAAAACCAAAAATTTAAATTTTCTCAAAAACGACTGCTATATTTTTTTCAATTATGTAAACAAAATATTTTTGTATTGCTCCAAAACGGTACCTCTCATAGAACCGTATTTTTTTTTTTGAGTTATAAGATTTTCTCAAAAAAAAAAAATCCGACTGGCGTGCTTTTTTTTTTTGTACTCTGGAATCATCCATTAAGAAACAAAAAATAGCAGTATTTCAATTCAGTGCATTATTACGTTACGTTTTTCTTAAATCGTTGTTTTTCATTACTGGGTTGTCGTCGTCGAGTTTAAATATTTCATATGCAAGGCTTGTTGTCGAGTTCACGGCTACCAGTCTCAGGCTTAAGGTTTTTTTTTTTTGTAATCAACGCCCACTCAAGGGCTTTTTTCATTACCCTTTATACGCCAAGAGCATAGTGCGGCTTTAAGGAAAGGTGAACATTGGTTTTGAATTTTTGAATATTACAATGACTAGGGAAGACAGAGTGTAGAAGAGAGTTCCACATTCGCGTGCTACGGCTAAATAATAATTCTCCGTACATCACAGTATGCCCGAAGTAGGGCTCAAGAGGACATTCGTATAGGCACGGGTATTAAGGTTTAATATATTAATGGGAGGAATGCAACTCGCTATTTCATTAAAGCATATTTTATCGTTGAAGTATCGGTGAAATAGCGTGAGGCATTAGACATTTCGCCGATGTTCTAGAGACGTAAATGACTCAACGATGGTATTGTCACCAATCATTTTGAATGCTCTTCTTTGGATACTGTCCAGAAGACTTTAGAACGTCACTCGAGCACCAGCCCAGACGTGGGAGTTGTACTCAAGAGTTGGACGTATGTAATTTTTGTAAATAAATAGAAAAATCGGAAGTGGAACAATTTCTTGCATCGTCTTAAGAAACCCAGACATCTTGCGGTGGCGACATCGCATATGTGCACCTTTCACAAGAGGTGGTCAAGTGCCACTCATGGACAGTGGCAAGGGGGGTATATCTCGCTTCAACGATACCAGACAGCATTGAGTTTTTTAACACGGTTTTTAATTCCCCATTGGACAATGCTGTCTAAGTCAGAGTTTAATGAGCTTGTCATATTTAGCCGTTGCAGGTCCACATTCGAAGAGGAGGGATGTGGGTCTAAGCTAAAAGGTGCTATCGTTAGCGAAACAATGATTTGGATTAGAAGTTGCAGACATGAGCTCATTTATAAAAATGAGAAAGAAGGTAGGAGACAAAACGGAGCCCTGGGGCGCACCAGCATTTATATTGTGGGTTTCAGACTTGAATCCGTCCAATACAACTTGTATTGAAAGGTTCGAAAGAAAGTTTCTAATCCAACGGGGATACCATCCGGACCAGCAGATGACTCTCGCCACAGCACGAGTGCGGAAGAAGATTTGTCCCATGGAATCATTGAAGCGCTCAAGAACTGGAGGAGTCATGACACTCACTGGCAGCGAAGAGTTGGCGGCGAACTGCCTAGCTAGCCTAGGTTAGCTTTCGCGAGAGAACTATATCAACTGGAGTGTCATTGTCAACGAGCGTAGGGACCGAGGAAGAAGAATTCTTCATATTTTTTACAAATGACCAAAAATTCTTACTGCCTTTGGAACATTGCAGTAAGAAATACTGCCTTAATTTTTGGTCATGTAAAAATTTGGTCCACCGAATATGGACTTTGCAGGCCTTCCTGGCTTGTTTAAACTTGTTTCGGTTTTCCTCAGTTGGGTTAGCTCTAAAACACCGTAACTTTACTTCTTTTTCCCTGATAACCTCCTTACAGCTTGAATCAAACCATTTATTCCTTGGGTTTGATGCTTTTCCTTGGGTTTGATGCTTTTAAAAGTGTTCATTCCCAGAATAATCTGTTAGTAATCATATCTTCGCTGGAGTCCACGTCACTATCGAGGAAGCCAGTTAAAAATCCGGAAGAAATTATTGAGACCGTCCCAGGCTTTCTACTCGGCTGGTAGCTGACCCCCTAAATTCAGTCACACAAAATGTATGCATTAAAAAACAAAAAAACAGTCTTCCAATTCAGTTGATAATAAAGGCACAGCAAGTCGTTCCCTAACAACTAACTTACGGAAAATTCTGTATCCAAGTACCTAAGGAAACAGAAAGCAGCATTTCTTTCACATTTTGAAGAAAATACCCGCGTTTACCTAATTTTTTGGCATAAATGATTAAACTGCGAAAATTATGTACTGAGTCGTTCACTTATTTCTTTTTTTATATATTTTTAGTAAAAAATGAATCAAACATTTAAAGAAAGAACAAGGTTTTGTAGACACTAGACACCTTCATACTATTTCAAAAAAAAAAAACACAGGAACGTTAATCAGATATTTTTATCTTTTCCTGATATGACATATTGGTGGGACATTTGTTTATTTCCGTTGTTTTTATTTCAATTCAAAAAACAATATTTTCATTCATCGAGGCATCACCACTCCCATCACATTGTTGATCTTTCCGAGACCATAAATTATGACAATATTATGACAGCAAGATCTTCCAACCCCAAACGCTCTTCACAGATCGATTTACCAGATAGACCAATGAGCATTCGTTCGAACATAAACAAAGTCCCCTTCGCACAAGATACTTTATTTCAATTGGCTACAAGAAACTCATGAACTACAAAAAGCAAACAAAACGACAAGTACACTTTCGATCTTCCTCTGAGCTGCTACCTCATAATTTACATGCACTACACACTAGTGCTGTGCTGAATTGTGTGCGATCTCTGCAGTTTCAATTCGGATCTCAAGTTGGTGTACGTCTGCCATCGTGGAAATATAAGAATAATTTTTGAAGCAAAAATGTATTCAACTGCCACTGCAAGTCATCACAATTTTAAATTCGAATCTTTCGATAACTACCTTCGGACTAATCACAAGTTTGTCCCAATAGTTTTGATAACAGTTTTCACTTCCATCAACCACAACAACTACACCAACATCCACAACGAAGTGCACACAAAACGTGTACGCCAATTTAAATGAGTATCC
>CAKKXW010000003.1:30974651-30998611 GCA_920937365.1 Sphaerophoria rueppellii | reverse complement strand
GATTGAAAGATAAATTGCAAATCATTTAAATAAAATTGTTCTGAAGAAATTGAGTGTTCATTTAATGTTCGATTGTTTTAATTTAACCAAGTCCAAGTGTCAATTGCGTCAACTACCAATTAACGTAGGTGACCAAACCTTTATGTCCGTGGTGAACCTCTTGTGGGGCATAGAGTATCCACAAATCCAGCTCGCCATTCAGTTTGGGTTCTGGATAATGAGTTACAACTGTCTTAAACTCTTGCCCAGTTACGCTAACTCCTTCTCGACTCTTTATGAGCTTCTCGGTCATCGAACTCTTCTCCTGCGCCACCATACAGTTTTTGCCTTTAGGAAGCGGGAAGCGTGTACCCGATCCACTGACACTTTCGACGTCGTATAATAGAGTGAATAATCTCCTGAACTGTTCTACTGAGATTTCGGTTTTTTTTATAATAAACACACTTAGGGGCCAGTTATAGCTATCAGAAAAACGGATCAGAAAAAAAATTCTTTTCCAATTTTGACTACTCTAGAACTTCATTTGAGCAAAAATATAGATGCAATTCGACGATCGTTTGTTTGAAATATTTTATTCAAAATGAATTAAAACAATTATGACGGAATTTAATTAGAAAATTGAATTAACATTTTTTTCTGATGAGATTTCATTTTTCTGAACAGCTGATGATAAAAACTTCAAAAATATACCATTTCGTTTTTCTCATGTGTTTCGATTTTTTTCTGTTCCAATGACATCAGAAAAATTTTTTCTGATGAAAAAAAAAATTCTGATGTCATAAAAAAAGCGCAAAACTGGACTTACATTTAATTTCTGACACAAAATTCTTGGTTGCTATAAACACTCATCAGAAAAATGTTTCAAGTTTTCACTGTTCCAATTTTTTCTGATGGATTTTTCTGATAGCTATAACTGGCCCCTTAAAGAGTTTTTTATACACAGTGCGTGCTTTAGGAAAGAAGGAAAGGGTTGGAGAGGAGGTGCCGTAGTACATTGGTCTTAAATTCTTGAATACTGCATTGATCGGGAAAGACAGATTGTGGAATAGAGTTCCACATTCGCGTAGTATGGTGTAAGAACGATTCTCTATACTTGAGCGTACGACCGAAAGAGAGCTCGAGAGTAAACTGATGGGCATTCCTGGAAGCGCGGGTATTACGGTTATATTGTTTAAGGAGTGGAATGCAACTGGCTATTTCACTAGAGCAATTACCGTAGAAGTAACGTTAAAACAAGGAGAGACACGAAACGTTACGACGGTGTTCCAATGAATTGAATGAGTTAGTGATGTCTCTGTCACCAATCATTCTTACTGCGCTTTTTTGTATACCATCCGAGAGGCTTAAGTATGTAGCTGGAGCCCCAACCCAAAGATGGGAATTGTACTCAACTTGTAGATAATAGCCAGACCAGACGGGAAGAAACATTTCTTGCACCGTCTTAAGAAATCTAAACATCTTACGGCATTTTTGGCGACATCGTATATGTGCTCGTTCCACAAGAGGTGTTCAGTGATACACATACCGAGAATCTTGAGATGTTCGGTTTCACAGATGCATGCCACCCATGGACAGTGGCAAGGAAGGGGTATAACTCGCTTTAACGCTACAAGACAACATTGAGTTTTCGAATCATTAAACTCTACGCGGTTTTTAAATCCCCATTGTACAATGCTGTTTAAGTCAGAGTTTAATGAGCTTATCATATTTTGCCGTTCCAGTTCCACATACGAAGAGGAGGGATGTGAGTCTGGAAACGAATAAGAAAAGCTAAGGGTGCTATCTTCTGCGAAATAATTGATTGGATTTGAAGTAACAGACAAGAGTTCATTAATGAAAATGAGGAAGAGGGTCGGAGACAAAACGGAGCCCTGGGGGACATCAGAATTAATATTGTGGACATTAGATTTAATATTGTGAGACTTGAAGCCATCCAATACAACTTGTATTGAACGGTTCGAAAGAAAGTTTCTAATCCAACGAAGAAGGGATTCATCGATACCGAACGCACGCATTTTCGATAAAAGAGCAAGATGCCAAACTTTATCAAATGCCTTTGAAATATCAAGCGCAACAATCTTACTTTTTCCAAAACGATGTAAAGATTTGTTCCACTGTTCGGTGAGATAAACCATCAAATCACCAGTGGACCTGTTGCTGCGAAAGCCGTACTGCCGGTCATTAAGAAGCTTTCGGTCTTCGAGATATTTCTTAAGCTGATAGTTTATCAGCGTTTCCATGACCTTGGAAAAAAGGGATGTAAGTGCAATCGGACGATAATTGGAGTTAGAAGACGATTCGCCTTTTTTTGGGATTGGCTGGACAAATGCTGTTTTTCAAGTGCTCGGAACGAGCCCAGAACAGTAGGATAGATGGAAAAGCTTACGCAAAGGTTTTGCCAGTGTGGAAGAACACCTCTTCAGCATAATAATAGCATCCGGGCCAGCGGATTTATGTATATTGAGATCTTTTAGGACTCTCGCCACAGCACGAATGCGGAAGAAGATTTGTCCCATGGAATCCTTGACGCGCTCAAGAGCAGGCGGAGTCATGACACTTTTAGGCAGCGAAGAGTTGGCGGCGAACTGCCTAGCAAAAGGTTAGCTTTTGGGAGAGACCGCGAGCAGGGACGGAGGAAGAAGAAGAATTCTTCATATTTTTCACAAACGACCAAAAATTCTTACTTCCTTTGGGACATTGCAGTATTTTTTGCCTTAATTTTTGGTCATGTAAAAATTTGGTCCGCCGAATATGGGCATTGCAGGCTTTTCTGGCTTGTTTAAACTTGTTCCGGTTTTCCTCTTGTTGGGTTGGCACTAAAGTCTAAAACACCGTACACGTAACCCACCACTTATATGGTTCTTAATTTATCAGTCAAAATTAATTCAAATTGGTTTTTTCCATCGTCCATTTTCGAATTTTCAACTCTCTCTTGAAGTCATTTTACAACAAAATCGCTTTTTTCATTCTTTCTCCATGTAGGTCGATTAAAATCTTCAACTATGTTGTTTCAAGGCAGGTTATCAAATCCTAGTGAAGCTTCTTCAATGAATTTCCTGTCTGTTAAGACATCATTGTGCTTATTTGTGAGAAGGACACTTTAAACTTATTGAGTGTTGAGTTTTTTTGTTTGTTTTTTCTTTTGTCTCACTTAAAATAAACCCTGCGAAGCGATATCATAATTATTATAAACTCATGACACTTTCCTTCTCATGAGGACGTGGTGCTTTGTTTTCGAAGCTCATAAATCTTTATGACCTCTCGACCCGATGCAATATTTTCAAGTGGTTTTGTTGGCACATTTCATATCGTAAATAAGAAGTCAATAAGAAATCATAAGAATCTATTTGTGTGGCCACAAATTGTACAAAAGGAGAAAGGAGGATATTCGATTTTATTATTGTTGTTTTTCTTTTCAGCCACCAAAACCAAAACACCAGACACAATGGCAACAAAAAAGGAAAGTCGAGTTTTGACATCTGCGAACCGGAAGGAACGAACAACATTTACCAAAGATCAAATCACAGAACTAGAAGCAGAATTCATGCACTCAAATTATTTAACAAGATTGAGGAGGTATGAAATTGCAGTTGCATTGGATTTATCAGAGAGACAGGTATGTATATGAGTATGTGTGTGACTAAAAGGCATTCAATATTCATATGATCGCGCTCCAAAGCCTCTTTTTTATAATCTACCTGGTTAAGTTGTCCAAAAAACGAGAAGCAGTTACAAAACAAATATTTTCAAATGTGGGTTTCAGAATTTTATAACAATACTAACGTCTAAATGGAGGAAGATCATGGCTTGTACTACTACTTACTACTTGAAGAAGCTTATGGAGCTTAAACCAATCAAGAAGCAAATTTGCTTGCTTGCTTAACCGGCTCACAATCCATTAAGGATCTCAGCCTGAGATACTGCAGCCTTCCATCAGGAACGATTCCTCGCATGCAATCTCCAGTCGCCGAAAACAAGCGCTCTGGCATCCGCAGATTCTTGGTTCTTGTACCGTAGGTTCGGTATTCCTTGTCGTCTCGAACCTGCAGGGGGCTGCGATGAGAAGACTTTATTAGCTGGTGTGTTGACGTCCATTCGTTCGATGTGGCCGAGCCAATTTAGTCGTTTTTTCTTGGCTTTTTGGACTAGGTAAGGTTAGGTTATAAGGGGTGTGCACAGCGTAAACTGTTGCATACACGGGGGCCTACTGGTCCATTGTGATCCCTTAAAAAAAAATAAAAGTAAGCATTGATGTTATTCAAAGTTGCCGATTAAGGTAGACCGGCTCGTTAACGAACCAGCCTGTGCTACCTATAAATTTCCTCATGTTTGCCATTGAGACCTGTGCTAGATCATCCAGTTCCCCAACAAACCTGTTCCCGAAATGACGGAGTCGGTTAATTTGGATGTTCGGAGAGTCACAGAGCAGGTATTTCCTCCTGACAGCTCCAGAAATCGGGAGCAAAAGCCCCTATCTAGTTGGCCATTGTGCCAATGGCGCAATGACCCGTTAGTACACCTATCAGAGAGGCGTAAAACACTCCAGCACCTGTTACTGATTTCATTATTGAACCGTCAGTGTAGAAGGGATACCCTGTTTACTTATAAGTGAATTAGGATCCCAATCCCGTCTTTCTGGTATGCAAATAGAAAATTTCCTATCAAAAACTAGTAGAGGGGGAATGTAATCGGTGGTCTCCATCAGTCCTGGAATCATGTCATATCTTTGTAAGACCCGTGTCCATAAGTGCTGTGATTCCAAAAACTCAGTTCTAATAAACGAAAAAAAACCAGCTTGTGGTGTAGATCTCTGAGCTAGTCTCTGTACCTTATTCAGGTTCTTGAGATAGCTTGATTTTTCCACCGCTTTCCACCATACAATAGAGCCATAGGTAAGTCTGGGTCTGACAATCGCTGTGTACATCCACTGGATGATTTGCCGTCGCATACCCCAACGTTCACCGAAGGTCCTTTTGCATGTGTAGAATGCACATAGTGCTTTATTTCATTCTTTCCTCAGTATTACGCTTCCATGTAAGCTTGGAGTCAAGGATTACTCCTAGAAATTATTATTTTATCAAAATGGAGGTTTTCAGCAATTTCATTCTCGATTATCAAAGCTGCCAACTTTGTCAATCGGGACTGCGATATTGTCGATCGCAGGTATAGTTAATAAATAGTTTATAATATGAGCATTGCTATCCAAACATTTGGATACAGTTCTTGTAAGCTGCGATCTTTGATAAAATTTATAACAAAAACAGGGATATCCACATTCTGATCAGTCAAAAAAGATTTCACTCTTATGAGTTCATCACACAACATACCCCCATCAATATCTGATTTGAAGTCTACAGTTAATTTCAATTGAAGATCACCACAGACTTTGACAAGGTCAGGTTTTTCCGGAATCTGTTTTATATTGTACAATAAAGACCAATAATCCGAGTTCTTCTTTAACTGTTCAAATATTTCATTGACTGAAATTAATGAAGTGTCCAAAAGACAGTTGAAAAATTCAACCTCAGGTTAATCGCTGACAGTTTCACCAGCTTGACGTTTAACATATCGAATTCTTGTCGTGGCTCTAAACACAGGTTCAGTTCTTCAGCCAATTCCTTCGCCGTTAAAATGGCGAAGAAGAACAAAGTTAAAAATCCTTCATCTTCATGTCTCATCTTTGACGACGAACATCAGTATCGCAACGTAGCATGAACCGTCTGATACTGATTACTGCGTCTCTTTGTGTTAAAATAATTTTTTTTTTTTTTTTTTTTTATTAACAATATAAAAACAATACAATAAAATAGTATCTGCGAAGCCGAAGCTTGTCTGCAGAAGGTTATTTATCTTTATAATATTTAAATTGGGTAAGCAAAGTTAAGATTAATTTTCATAATACATAATATATATACAATTTTTTTTTTTTTTTTTTTTTTTTTCTTGGAAAATCTATTTAATTTGAATTAAGAATTTGCAATTTTATTTTATACAATTCAGAAAATACTTCTTTAGTTCTTTTTTTCTTTTTTTAAAGTTTTGAATATTGATTATTTCTCTAGGGAGTTCGTTTGTTATACTTGGAACAGAATATTCAAGTTTGCGTCTACCATAATTGTTTGAGTTTCGGGGTGTATGTAGCATTCCTTGGGCCCTTCTTCTGGTGTTGATTTGATGTTGAATTGGTTTCGTGAATCGGTTGTCCTCAAAATATTGAATGATGGTCGTCATTTTAAAAATATGTTCAACGTGCATTGGTTTAAAATTTGTGTCTATTCTTTGACTGTTTTTGGAGTTAATTGCTTTAACAGCTGCGTTTTGTAGTCTCTGAATTTTGTCGATGTGAGTTTTTGCTGCATTCCCCCAAGCAAGTATCCCGTACCTTATTTTGGACTCCATTAAGGCATAATAAACTTGCCTTAATACATCCTCTGTAGCATAGTATTTTAAATGAGAGATTGCAAATAATGCCTTCTTTAAATCGTTTCTTAATTTGTTTATATGCTTTTCCCACAGAAAATGGCAGTCAATTATTACTCCCAGATATTTATAATGATCAACTAATTCGATGCATTTGTCTTCGGTTTTTGGAGTAGATCCTTTGGTCTGTTTGTTTAAATTGTGGACTTCGGATGTGCATCATTTTAGTTTTGGAGGCGTTTATAACCAATCCATTGTCGTGACACCACCTCACTGCTAAATTGAATTCTTCTTGCATTATACTAAGTGCTGTGTCTAAAGAGCGATGACTCACAACAATAGCCGTATCGTCCGCAAAGGCGAAGGGTGTACTTTGCTTAAATATTCTAAGGAGTTCGTTGGTGTATAAAATAAATAATATTGGTCCTAATTTCGAACCCTGGGGAACTCCATATTTCATTATCTTTTTGTCACTTATTTCGTCTTTAATTTTAACACAAAAAGTTCTGTTTTTCAGGTAGTCAGTAAGCCAATCAGCCATTATCCCACGAATTCCTATTCTTCTTAATGCGTCTATGAGATGCGAATGGCTTAGTGTGTCAAAGGCTTTACTAAAGTCCATATATATAACTAGCACATGCTGACATCTATCCAAACTCTCATTCACACAATTAGCAAATTCCCCTAGTAATTGTCCAGCATTTTTGTTTTTTTGGTATCCGTATTGACTCCTATGTATCAACGCTTCTTTTTCAATGAATCCATGTAGTCTGTTAGCTATAATACCTTCCATACACTTTTCTATTACTGGTAGAATTGAAATAGGCCTATAGTTGATTATTTGGTTTTTAACTCCACCCTTGTAAATTGGTCTTACAACTCCTATCTTTAGATTCGAAGGGATTTTTGCTTGTCTGAGACTCAGATTTATCAATTTGCAGAGAATGGGAGCAAAAACATCGGCATGTGTTTTGATATCGATTGCTCTGATATTGTCCGATCCAGGTGATTTGTCTGATCCAATAGTTCTTATTATGTTTTTTATCTCCGTGACGTTTGTATCATACGCAAATATAGTATTTGCAATCGCTGCCTTGTCATTAGTTGATGTGATTTCATTGCATTTGTGAATAATGCTTTCAGTCTGAGATGCATAAAACACTGCAAAATCATTGACAAGTGATTTAATTTCAGTTTTAAAGTTTTTTTCTATGGTTTCGTCGATGCAAGTTTTCTTGGAATAACTGTTTTAAGTGCATGCACCGACCGACTTAATAAATGAGAAAGAGCTGAGTGTGTTTCGCTTCGTCAAAATCAACATCAAATCTCTCTAATTTAAACGTAAGAAAGAGATAGATAATGTTTTTTTCGGTGGTCGGAAATTCCCGGTGAAATTAAATGCATGCAATGCAGTGCTCGGAGCACTGAAGACTCCCTTCCATTCTAGTGCTGCCAACATAACGATTTTTCGCTAAATTTAGGGAATTTACGAATGAGCAGGCCTCAGGCCTCACTCAATGAGCGAGAGGAAATAAATATGCACCTGCGGTACCCTTTTACAGCCGGTGCCCTGGTCGGTCGCCCAACCGAGCCCCAGCCTAATGCCGCTACCGCTCCCACACTTTGTTGATGACGGAATCGGAACTTTCACTCACAAAACAACAAAGAAGACCGACGCACATATACGATTCGGGTACGGTGAATTAAATAAAACATCCCATCGGACATTTGCCCCGATCGGTGAATCCACCCACCGGGAGGTTGAATGTCGCAGGAATCATCATTCCTCATAAATGGACCAACTTACTCTTTCCTCTGAATCGAGCCTGTCGAAGCCGAGTCTAAGCACATTGTCTCAGGTGTTGCTGTTGTTTTAGTTGCACAAAGCATTCGCTATATACCATTAACCTTTATACCATCAACTTCTATATACCATCAACCAATTCATTGATCTCTATCAAACGTTCCACGACACGAGAGAACAATTCGTACCTAATAGTTCAGCCATTTTCATTGCATAAGCCGTTGTGACCAATCCGAGCTACATAGAAGGTTTTTCAACTATTCTTATTGAATAAGGCATACGGTGCGATATAAAAAAAAAAAAGAGAATTCTGGAGATGCGGGGCATCGATCCCCGTACCTCTCACATGCTAAGCGAGCGCTCTACCATCTGAGCTACATCCCCTGTTAAAAAATGTATGTCAAATGAAATACAAGAATATATTTGCGATGAAGAGGGATTAATACTCTAACTTTTCTAGCTACACAATTCCATTACTCAAATATCTAATTTATATTTATTTAATTGTGCTTTTGCAGGTGAAAGTTTGGTTCCAAAACCGCCGAATGAAGTGGAAACGTGTAATATTGGAGGAACGAATCGGAACCCATCGAACAACAAAACCCGGACGCAAATCAACAGCAAATTGAAATTTGCTCGAAACCATAGCAATAAACTGTTTAAATTATTTTACGTGTTTTAAAAGATTAAAAAAAAAAGAACATACCATCATTGTCTTTATTTTTTTTTTTTTTTTTTAATATCTGCTTGACGAAAAAGCCAGATGAAATACCTATCATCAGACATGGGGTTACTTACTTACTTATGGTGCCGCTTCAGTCCAGGGTAGACCAGGGCCTCACCCAACAAACTTATCCAGCGAGCCAGCTCGGTCCCTAGCTAGCTGTATCCAGTTTCGCACGCCAAATTGGTTCAGGTCCTTTACCACCTGTGTGCTCCATCTCAGTTGCGGTCTTCCTTTTCTACGACGACGTCCTTCCGGGTTGGATTCGAAGACTCTACGAGAGCCGGAGCTTTATTTTCCATTCGCTCAACATGACCCAACCATCTAAGTCGTTGGACCTTAACCTTTCTGGCTAGGTCAGTGTCGCTGTACAGCTCGTACAGTTCTTTGTTGAATCTTCGTCTCCATTCTTCTGTAAGATCTACCGTATGGTGAATATTTGATCGATGGTGGACTTTCCGGGTCTGAAGCCAAACTGATAAGAACCAATCAGGTTGTTCACGAAGGGCTTCATACGTTCACACAGCACGGCAGACAAGATCTTATAGGCAGACTTAAGGAGACTTATACCTGCTGAGGTTCCATTCATCGGGCATGCTTTCCTCCGACCAGATGAGCTGATGCATGCTCCCAACGAAATCTTCTCCAGCTGCTTTGTACAGTTCGGGGGCTAGCCCGTCTGCTCCAGCGGCTTGGGTCGACTTGAGTTTAGATATCGCTATCTTCACTTCGTCAAGGTCGGGTGGGTGGAATTGTTGGTCTTCCGCACCCAAATTAAATGGTTCTGTGTTGCTGACGGAGTTTTCCTCGTCATCGCCACTATACAGCTTGGAAAAGTGGTCTTTTCATATCCTAAGCACCCATATCCCATATCCCATAATGGTCTCTACAGGCTTCAGTTCGGAGTGTAAAAGCCATGGAGGTTTGTTTCACCTTTATGTAGAACTTTTGAACCTTGTTCCTGTTGTGACATCCCTCTATCTCCTCGATCGACGCTTCTCATGCTCTCCTCTCTCCTTCTCTGCTCATAGAGCTCACGAGCTGCTAGTGTCTTTTGCAGCGCCGCTTTGTATGCCTCTTGTTTAGCTGCATGTGCTCGCCAGCACTCATCGTCAAACCAGGGGTTTCGTTGTGGTGGCCTTGTAAACCCTAGCACTTCAGAAGCGGCATCTCTGATGCCTGCTTGGCAGTGTTGCCACTTGTACTCAACATTTTGTGCTTTCAGCAAAAGACTTCTTAGCTTTGTATATCTATTTGAGGAGTAGTCTCAAGATGGAAAACGATGGTGGTGCCATCTTGAGAATTTTTCACAGAAGCAGTTTTTTTTACATAAGCTTCTTAGGAGGTTTTTGGAGACACGATCGGAAAAGAATCTAGAAAATTCGCGATTGTAGCCGTTTGATGTCGAATTTTCTTCTAGCATTTTCACGTGTTGGCCTTGATCGGGATATCCGCATTCGTACCTTGGCTACAACAAAGTAGTGGTCCGAGTCGATGTTGGCACCTCGGAATGTGCGGACATCTTGCATGCTAGAGAAGTGTCGTGCGTCGATCGCAATTTGATCAATCTGGTTGACGGTTGATTGGTCAGGAGATTTCCATGTTCCCTTGTGGATATCGAGATGTGGGAAACGCGTACTTGCTGCTATTACGTCTCGCCCCGCAGAGAAGTCGATTAGCCTAAATCCGCTATCGGAGGTGGTGTCATGCCGTGTAGGCTTTGTCGTCCGATTATTCTACCAAAGTATTCTTCTCTACCCAGCTTAGCATTAAAATCTCCAAGGACGATTTTAATGGCATAGATGTGACCATAACATCGTCACTTGAACACCGACGTAATGTCTCATGCTTCACCCTCGTCTATCGTTATTTCAACGGTATATGCTCTAAAGAAATAGCCAGTTGCGTTCCTTCCCTTAAGATATTCAACCGTAATACCTATGCCTCCAGGAATGCCCCTCAGTTCACCCTCGAGCCCAACTTCGGTCGTACGGTCATGCTCAGAGAATCGTTCCTTACCCGTACTACCCCAATGTGGAACTCTCTTCCACACTCTGTCTTCCCCAGTCATTGCAATTTGCAGGAATTCAAAACCAATGTTAACCGACAACTCATCCTAAACCCTTTCCGTCTTCCTCAATATCCCTTACGCTCGCACTGGGAAATAGAAACCCCTTGAATGCTTGCTCATTATAAAAAAAAAAAAAATAGCTAGGGCATTGCTCATAGGTCTTGTCGAGGAGCTCGTAGAACGTTTCTTTGGTGTCTTCATCCTCAGTGGGGGCGTGAGCGCAGATGAGGCTAATGTTGGTGAATTTAGCCTTGATAAGGATTGTCGTGTCGCGCTCATTCACTGAGTTGAAACTCAAGACCTTCCTCCAGAGTTGAGTCCCAACTACAAATCCACATCCAAATAGACGCTGATTTTGTTCCCAGTAGCAGTCGCCGTAGTAAATATCAGTTTTTCATTTTACGCAGGCCCAGGCCAGACCATCCCATTCGCATTTCTTGGATGGAACAACACCCATAACTTCAATGAAAGAGTAAGCATCGCTTATGTTTATTTGTACGTTTATTTAAAACGATGGCGCTTACAAATTGAAACAAAGTGTAGGCACCCACAAACAGTATCGCACATAAAATATAAAAAATGAAAATAAAAGGAAAAAGGAACAAAGAGATCCTTATACTTTTGGTATTTACAAATCTATTCAAAAACCCGAATGCTACAACTTAAACAAAACTAGGCAATCCTCTTCTTCTTGCTGGACTTGTTGAAGTCCTTTTTCTTGATTTCTTTCAGTTGCCCCAGCTTCTTGATGTCCTTGGCCGCTTCAATTCTCAAGGAATCCTTAATCCCCGAAATAGGCTTCTTGGATTTGTCTTTAAGGTTTTTCTTCGACTTTTGGATTCCACCGGCGTTGGTTTTGCGCTTTAGAAGCTCAGCTTCGCGGTCAATCTTTTTCGATTTCGCTTGTTTCTTGGATGCTGTCTTTTGCTCCTTCTCATCTGCATCATCCTCACTAACAGCGAGTCCGTAGTCTTCCTCGTCGGAGGTAGAAACCTGTTCTTCTGTGGCAGTTGGAATGAATTCTTCGTCTTCTGATGAATCTTCTTCGACGAGAGTGTTATCCAGCAGATCCTTCAGTTCAATAAACTTTTTTCCTTTTGCCTTTTTGACTGACTTGCTGTCTGCTTTATCTTCGGTTTGCTTGCGTTTCTTTACCAAAAGCAAGCTTCCCGGTTCGGCCTTTACCTTATCATCGGCTTTCTCTTCCTTTTTGGCTTTAGCGGCTATCTCGTCCACAGACTGAATATTTGGCTTAACTGTGAAGTTGTCAAAATCGATACCCAAATGGGCGTATTTTTCCTTCAGTTTTTCCAGTTTGCGAATGGTCGAACCGAAGCGCTTTTGGTAGGCTTCTTCGGTCCAATTGTTATATTCCCTGGTCCGTCTTTGGACCGCCGCTGTTTTACCCGAAACGTAAATCGGCCTTCCAACCTTGAATTAATAAGAATGTGAAGTTAATCTCTTTGGTGCTAAAAGAAAACAACCAACTTACCTTATTAGTGACTTGCCTCACTGATGTCTTGAAATAATTATAGTTCTGAGCCTCTGGCGGTATATACTGGGCTTTGACTAGCCTCTGAAACATCAAATAATTGTCCATGGTTTGGGCAGCAACTTTGGCCACTTCGGGGTACTCAAATTCAACGAAAGCAAAACCCTTGCTACCGCCGGAACGTGTCGAACGTGCCAGACGCAGTCGGGTAACGGTACCGAACTGTTCAAAGTATTTCTTTAACTGTTCTTCGAAGAAGCCTCGAGGTAGATGCCTAATAACAACAACGCCTCGCTCTCTGTCGGCGCGGGATTTAATTTTTTTCATTTTTTTATCAAGCTGGAATAAGGATAACGATGTTGAGGCAATTTGATACATTTAATGCGAATTTTTACCTGTCCAGATATGGCAAGGTTTCCCTCGGGCTCGGCCGAGGCTGCTTCAGCTGGAGCAGCAGCAGCCTTTGATTGTTTTTTATTCTTTTTTACTGGTGGCATTTTATATTTATTGTTTTATATTTATGAAACACAAAAAATTAAACTTAAAATATTGAAATTTAAATTGAAATGTAAAAACAACACGTGCGGTGGCCAAAAGTTTGATTTTGACAAATGTCTGTTGGCTTAACAAATGGAGGGAAGGAAAATTTTGACGTTTTGCACTTTTGTATGAAGTTCAGGTGATGAGTTTTCTTGTTGAAATGGTAATGTAGTGCGATTCTATTATATGCTGTTTGCACTGAACGATAATCTGAGATTAAATCGAATCTACTTGAAATCTCTTTGCAATCACTAGAATTTGCCATACAAAAATTAATCATCTCGACTCGAGATTTCAAATTAATCTACTTGATTTGAACTGTGCTGAACGGATTCACTTTCCCATTTCCAACGAAAAGGTGGATGAAAGAGCGAAAAAAAAACAGTTTCTTGTCAGGCTAAACCCTTTGTATATATGTAATATATTTGTAGTAGTAGCTATACAAAGGGCTGAACAAAAAGAAAATGAAAAAAAATAACTGTAGGTAAGCAATTTACAAATTTTTGTTGGCAAAATATTTGTTACATCTGTTCAGGAAAATGAATTTACAACCAAAAATGGAAAAAACACATTAAAAACAAAAAAAACAAAAAAAAAATAAAAAAAAAAAAAAAAAAAAAAAAATGCAATTAAGATTTATTTAGTCAAAAAAAATTGTTGTAATATGCCTTTCTGTCAAAAGAAAAATAGTTAAATCAATAACTTATTTTTTTCTTGATTAAAATAATTTAAAATCAAAATCTTAATTTTATTGAAGGTCATCCTTGTATTTTTGTGCGAAAAAAAAATTTTCAAATGAGACAGTTTTTGTAAACTAAGGCCGTGTGCGGATTGGGTTGAAAAGTGGTTAAAGCTTGACGTTTGCCTAAATTTTGGCACTTTGCATTGAATAAAATGTGTTGAAAAATAGACTTGCTGCGGAGCAGGTTTAAATATGACAGTAATGGTTAAAAATTCATCAATTTTCAACCAAAGTTCATCGAATTCGCACACGGCCTAAAATTTTGAATGTTAAAATTAATGTAACAAGATCGATTGGAAATACTAGATTATTTTTAATCAAACTTGAAGATAATCTAGATTATCGTTCAGTGGAAACGTAATATTATACTAAGCGTATTCACGTAACGAGATAATTTTCTACTTTGCGGAAAAATAGAAAATTCCGCAAAAGATTTAAATGAACACCCCAGCAGAAAATAGTTGCGTAAACAAGGGAAACAAACAGCTGTTTGTTAAACGTCAAAGTGAATTTGTTCAATTCACGTCATTCGATAATTTATGTTAAAGTGATTCATTTTTTTATTCTAATTACATTTTTGCTCTTCAAGATGCCAAGAAGTAGTTTTAAAACAAAAATAATTAATTAATTCATTCATTCATTTATTTATTTGTTGATTCTGATTAATTTTTTTTTTTTGTTGATTTAATTTGACGAGAACTTCCTGCATATGTCAGTTCATTTGGAGAAAATATGAAATGAGCGCCAAATTAAACGTCAAAATAAACGTCATACATTTTATCAGTTTTTTTTCTGCAGTTTCCGCTTCAAATTTGTGATATAAAATTCTACGATTTGCAGTAAATTTTTCCCCCACACATTTTTTGACAGCTCATTTCTACCGATAGAAAATTCTACGATTTAAAGCTTGATTTTAGGTCCAGTCCATTTTATGATTCTCCCCAAAAAGTAAAATAACACTTGATAGCCTAAATCTCCCAAATGCACAAACGTCAACAAAAATTCAATGTACTTCTGATGGTTTGACAGAACTTACAAAAACTGCCACAAAAAATTTTTGTGGCTAAAATCGGCAGATAGGGGAAATATTTTTCTCCTTCGAAAGTGAGAAATTATAAAAATCGGGAGTAAAAGAACAGAAAAATGGGAAAATTTGGGAGTTTTCGGCAGTTTTAGGGAGTGAAACAACAGGTTGAAATTCAGAAACCGAACACCTTTTGTCGTCCATCTCTTATGGCGCAAGCTCTTGTGACTTGAGATTAGGGTCCGATATGTAGGTCGTACCTACCTACCTACTAGGTACAGATACACTGTGATACCCGTGAGTATTGCTACTTAAGCTATAAAAAACTTATGTTTTCAGTTAATCAAGCCATTTGCTTTATGTCCCTCTTCATCAATCGCATCCTCTTCATAGATCATCTGACCTGGTTCTCATCTTTTTCTTGTGATATCCTTAAAGATTATGTCCAGTAGTTATGCTTACAGATCGAAATGATCTCTTGTGTAGTTGCATAATTCTTTCGGTTCTTTGTTTAATAAAACAGGACCAGATCTTTCTTGTAGTGCCGCAGGTGTCAAGAAGGTTCCACCTTTCAGCGGCCTTAACAGTTATTCTTTTTAAGATTTCCTGCTTTAAATAGAAAGTTGGGATGCTGACTAGCTGAGCTTAGTTTACGTCAAGCGTTGACACTATTCTTTCTAGTTCATCGGCTTTCACGTTGCTATACCGCTGCCTGTGGCCTGGGGCTCAGCAGAGTCTAATGTTATGCTGCGTGCCAAAAACGTTAAGCTTTTCGCGATAGCAGTTGCAATAATCGCTTTTATTGCCGATTGGCTATCAATGTAAAAGATGATAACAACCCGTGGTATCACCATTATTAACATCTGTGATCTGTTTAGCCGCGTTATCACCGCCAGTACCTCCTCTTGGAAGATATTACTGTAGCTTGGAAGCCTTAGCAAGTTGGTTACTTGAGAGATTCAGAGAAATCGGTTTAGATAGCTATTGACGACTCACATGAGTATGGTTAACATTTTTCTGAGTTTGGCAGATTCATTTGTGCCGCCTATATCGTTGCAGAAGGCCTTCTATGAGCTATGTTTAGCTCGTTGCGTTTCGACATTAAAACATACGTTTAAGGTTACGGCTTTTTTCCATTAGCTGGGATAAGTGATGGGAGTCCCTCCCTTTTACGTTTGACAGCACACTAGTCTATCTCGCTGTAATTTGCTAAATGAAGGAGATTAAACTTTTTCCTGGTTAAAATACAGAACTGAAATTACTATTTGCTACTTGTGTGGCTTGGTATAGTATGAAATTCGATGAATGAAGTCCTCTTATTCTGCCACCTGAAAGCCAGGGTTCTTGAATTAGGGCAATGCCTATATGTCTACTTCCCAAGATGTAGACAAGATCGGAGCTGGCGGTTTTACTATGATTAAGATTAATTTCTATCATTTTTTTTTCATTTCTCCCATCGCTATTACTTTGCCAGCTTTGACTAAGCTGTTCCGTATTTAGAGATTGCAGATATGTCTCCATACGATCTCGAGGTATCGTGGGTCCTTTTAGCATCATTTTGGCCGTGGGTTTGGTGAAGTCGCTGATTTCTTTCGATCCAATTAAGCGGAATTCAGCGCTAGACCAGGGAGCTATAGTTCTCTTAACGAAGTCCTGCAGGAATGCGAGAGTATTGTCATCCTCGCACGTCAGTACTTTGAACCCATGGATGGTTATGATGTTCCCAAAGAGTGCTTGTGGCCTGCTATTAACTACAGCATCGTTAACCTCATCCAGGATTCTAATTTCCATTAAAATTGCCATTGCTCCTCAGAGAGTTTTCTTGATGGGTTTTCGAAGTCCGCAATGGCAAATTTACGATCCTCCAACGTCTCTTGCCTATCCAAGGTCTTTTTTTCTTTTTTGTAGGAGTGACCTCTTTGTAGGCGAAAGTGTATCCTCCTGCCTAGTTCTCTTGGACGTTATTGCCACTGAATCAGGGTCTGGGGGAGGCACATGGCCCAGCATCTCCTTCTCCTTCATCAGGTTCTTAGACCCATTGTTTTTGTTTTTGTTCGTTATTGTCAGAGTCAGAGTCTTTAGATTACGTGTAGCGTTTACGAGCACTATATTATCCCTTGCCGTTAAGGAGTCCGGATCTTTAATATCCTCTGAAGGATTCTGCCTTCGGTGAGAATTTTGGTAGTCCTTTTCTCGATCACCTTTTTTGTTGTCCAAGTACTCTCTGCCATGAACCTGCTGCTGCTGGAAGCTGGACGAAGGTGAAGAGATTATGCCAAAGCTGCAGTCGGGGACATAGCCCCTTGTATTCCTCAGCTTCGAGACCATTTTACCGTTATTCACATGGTCCCGTCCTAGGTTTCGTTGATGCAGATGGTTTCAAAGTCTGCAACAGCGTCTACGTCTTGATTGGGGGGTAATTGTTGGGGTCGTTCCTTTCTGGGTTGGATTATACCAATAGGCAGATTGGGCGATACCATCAGCGTATCCACGACAGTGTTTTCTTTGAAATGTGCCTCCTTCGACGTTTGGAACATGCACCCCACCCAACCCCACCTCACCCCAACTTCATAAGAGGCTCGTTCTTTACAAAAGCACGAGCGTTTAAAGGTCGTCTTTGTTCGATCTCTGTCAGTTCTTCCCACTTCTTATGTCCAAGTCGTTTGATACTACTCCAAACTGAAGTATTTGACAATCGTGAGAGAGTGGAGCTAGCAACGGAACATGTGTCGTCGTCATTCTCTAGAGTTCCGATGCTAATTCCAACCTCCAAACCGAGGTTGGAAAACGGAATGTGAAGAAGTCCTCTTCTTCCTCCTCCTATGTAGTTGTTGTTGTCGTCGTATTGTTTTCTGCAGTCTTGTCCTTGTGTATGTTCTTGTCTGTCACTGGCGACTTCTCCACTCCTCCTAGTCACCGAAGTACAGGGAATTGAAGATGTTTTCAAGCAGCACTTCCAACAGCCGCTGAATGCGCAAAATGTCGATCGAGCCAATAACGAAGAAAGTGATTGAAAACCCAGCATCCTGGAAAAGACCAACGAATTTCAATTTAGACAAGGAGATTCGCTGCCGTGTGACTTCTTCAACATATAGTCCTGGAGCAGATAGTGCGCAAGACAGGAGTTACCACGGAAAAAACTATTTTCAATAAGCCCACCCAGCTCTAAGGCTATCGGACGCCATTGAATCATCGGTCGATCCAAGAGAGCTGTGCTTGAGGCCTTCACACCAATTGAAGAACAGACGAAACTCGTTGGTCTTGAAGTGAATGAGGACAAAACAAAGTACGTGCAATCAACAAACAAAGCAACATCTGTCCAACGCCTAGGACAAAACGTCACTGTTGGTAGCAGCAATTTGGAGGTAGTTAAGGAGTTCACCTACCTTTGGAACAAACATCAATACCACAAATGACACCTTAGTGGAGATCCGAAGAAGGATTACCCTAGCGAACCGCTGCTGCTTCGGTTTGGCAAAACAAATGGGTTCAAAACACCTCACTCGAAAGACAAAGTGTCTGCTATACAAAACTTCTGGGCTCGTTTCGAGCAGTTGGAAAACAGCATTTGTCCAGCCTATTCCAAAAAAAAGGCGAATCTTCTTCTCCCTCCAATTATCGTCCGATTGCACTTACGTCCATTCTTTCTAAGGTCATGGAAACGCTGATAAACCATCAGCTCAAGAAATATCTCGAAGTTCGAAAGGTTCTTAATGACCAGCAGTACGGCTTTTGCAGAATAGGTCCACTGTTGATTTGATGTTTATCTCACTTAACAGTGGAACATTTGTTCCACAACTTTTTTATCGAAAATGCGTGGCTTCGGTATCGATAAATCCCTTCTTCGTTGGATTAGAAAACTTTCTTTCGAACCGTTCAATACATGTTGTATTGGACGGATTCAAGTCTGAAACCCAAAATATAAATGCTGGTGTGCCCCAGGGCTCCGTTTTGTCTCCGACCCTCTTTCTCAAATGATCTCTTTTCTGTAACTTTTAATCCAATTAATTGTTTCGCTGACGATAGTACCCTTACCTTTCATATCATTTCCAGCTCCATCCCTCCTCTTCGGATGTGGAACTGCAACGGCAAAATATGATAAGCTCATTAAACTCTGACTTAACACATGTTTACAATGGGGAATTAAAACCGAGTAGAGTTTAATTCTTCGAAAACTCAATGCTGTCTTGTATCGTTGAAGCGAGATATATCCCCCTTGCCACTGTCTATGAGTGGCACTTGCATAAATGAGACCGAAAATCTCGAGATTCTCGGTAAGTGCATCACTGACCACCTCTTGGGACCGAGCACATACGCGATGTCGCCAAAAATGCTGCAAAATGTTTGGGTTTCTTAAGACGGTACAAGAAATGTTTGTTCCCGTCTGATCTGACTATTATCTATAAAAGCTATATCCGTCCAAGGCTTGAGTACAATTCCCATCTTTGGGCTGGTGCTCCAGTAACTTACTTAAGCCTCTGATGGTATCAAAGAGCGTGAGAATGATCGGTGATAGAGACATCACGATCGTTCACTCCTTTAGACCACCGTCATAATGTTTCATGTCTCTCTCTGTTTTATCGTTACTTCAACGGTAAGTGCTCCAGAGAAATAGCCAGTTGCATTCCTCCCCTTAAACAATTCAACCGTAATACCCGCGCTTCCAGGAATGCCCATCAGTTTACCCTCGAGCCCAACTTCGGACGTACTCTTAAGAATAGAGAATCGTTCCTTAGCCGTACTACGCGAATGTGGAATTCCCTTCCACACTCTGTTTTTCCCAGTCATTGCAATGTTGATACATTCAAAACCAATGTACACCGACACTAACTTTTAAACCCCTTTATCTTTTCTTAATGCGCTCACTGTGTCTCTGGCATAATAAGGGTCCTGCACTAACACATACGGCCGGCGCCGAGAGTTGGACGATAAGTAAAAAAGGGGAATTGATACTGGGCACTTTCGAATGAAAATTTCTTCGACGGATTTTCGGTCCCGTATACGACGATTGCGAATGGAGAAGAAGGTTCAACCGAGAACTGTACGAACTTTGCCAAGATGTGGATTTAGTCTAGAAGGCTAAGAAAAGACGACGGCCAAGAAAGTCTTCTCATCCTAAAGGATTTGGAAGACCAAACCTAAGGTACAAGGACCAAGTGACTGCGGGTGCCAGAGCGCTTGGTTTCGGAGACTGGAGAGTGCATGCGAGGGACCGATCACGATGGAAGGCTGCCCGATAAAGTAAGCGAGACGTCATATATCAGAATTTTCGACAGAAAAGGAGAACTACGTGCTTAAAATGTTTATTGTTTATAGACAAATTCAAATATAAAAATAAATTACTGTGGCGCGTATTTAAAATCCGAGTGTCGCAAAACTCTAGGTGGTAAAAACCCAATCAGTGAGGGAAAATGTTGCTTGATCATTCGATCACGTTCCTCCTCCACAAGTTGTTGTCTAAAAACGTTAATTTGTTTTATTTGAAAAAATACAAGCAAATAATAAACCACTAACGCTTTTTCCGCATCGTTAATTTCCTTCTGATGAGCGCTTAGGAATCGCTTCGTTTGCACACCCATGAGACGTTTTTTCTCATCAAGAGCCTCGTCGAGGGCATTGCGATGTTTCAACTGTTCCCTTCGTTTCTTCTCCTTGGCCAACTGTTCCAATTTATCCCGTTCCGCAAGAACAAGTTTTCCCTCTTGGAAGTAATCTTCCTCCAGTTTTTGCTTCTCCCGTCTCCGTCGCTCTCTCTCTTCCACATCACGCCTTAACATCTCGGAATTATTTATACGGTTCTGTATTTCTTGCTTAAGCTTTTCTCGCTCTTCAAGCTCTTGCTTGGCATTGCGTTCATCGACTAGTAACTCGATGAGATTTTCAAGGTTTTGACTTTCTTTCATCTTGAATGGAGAAATTAGATCATTTAACTCAGTCAGACACTAGATTACCTATACCTGTTTTGCATGGATTTTTTGTCCTATTTCGTGGCTGATTTGCTGCTTTCGAAGGCGTTCCTTAACCTTTTCCTCTTTGAGCCTTTTCTGCTGTCGATCACGTTCTTCAAGAACTTCGTCGACTCTAGAGCGTACACCTGAAATAACTTGATTCTGAGCGGCCTTAAAGGCTTCCTGATTTTTCTGCCATTCCTCCATATCGATCTTCAATCTCATCTTTTTATCGATTTCTTCCTGCTTTTCTTTCTGTAGATCTTCTTTGTATTTTCGAATAAACTCTTCAAGTTCTTCCTTCTCTTTCATTAGTTCTGCGTGTTGCATTTGGCGCTTGGCATTGGAAAATGCTATTTGTTCTTGAAGATCATTCTTGAAGGCCTTACGTTGGGCATATTTTTGTTCATCCAGTTTCCTGAGAGCCTCAGCGGCCCGCATACGCCCTTGTTCCAGTTGGTGATTTATTTCCTTCTCTTCAAGTCGCTGCTGTTCCGCTAACCGTTTCTGCTCGAATATCTGGGCAGAAATCGATTTTTTTACGTATGCCGCTCGCAACTCGACTTCGAGATCTCTTAGCTCTTTGTTGTTTTGGCGCAAGTGCTGGCGGCGTTTTTCTTTAAGAAATTCCTGGCGTGACTCTTCTTTGAGTTCCTTACAAAGTGCAATTGAGTTATACACATGCCGTTTATATGGATTCTCTTGGGTGCTTCTCAAGAAAACATCTTCCAGAATTTTATCTCGTCGCTCTTCTGTGAATACTTTCTGGAGGAATTTTTGGTTTTTGAAATTGTGTTGTCGTTTGTATGCTTCGTAATTAAGTGTATTATCGGGAGCATTTCTAGTGTCTGTTAGTGGAAACATCGTGTATTAAATTTTGGAATAGGTATTTGTTTTAAAATTCGAATTGAATTTGTTGTTGTGTGTTGTGTATTGTGTTTAATCGATGTGAGAATTAAAATTACAATGAACATGAATAACATTTTTATCGAGGGCTGCTATAAAATCGATAGTACGTTTATCGATTATATCAATAGTTAAATAAACGATCACTTACTTACTTATCCGGCTCCCAATCCATGAAGGATCTGAGCCTGAGGCACTGCACCCTTCCATCGGAACCGGTCCCTCGTATGTACTCTCCAGTCGCCAAAACCAAGCGCTCCTGCGTGTACAGTCCTTCGGCCTTTCTTGTCGTCTGGAACCTGGGGGCTGCGATGTTAAGACTATCTTCACTGTAGCGTTGTCGCCCATTCGATCGATTTTGCCGAGGCAATGTAGTCGTCTTTTCCTGGCTTTCTGGACTACATCCACATCTTGGTACAGCTCGTACAGTTCGCGGTTGCACGTTCTTCTCCATTTGCCATCGTCGCATACGGGACAGAAAATCCGTCCATTCTGATTAACGGCAAAAAACCCATCATCAGCATTAACCGTCTAAAGCCGTGTTTTACGGAAACAGAAGTCGAAAACGTAGTAGAACAAACAAGGCCACTGCTTTCGGTAATCAAAAAGGTCTCATTCTCCGAAAACCAAAACCACACGTCCACGGAGCCCGATCAAAAAACGCGAACAGGGCGTACTGTTGTGTGCCCAGGCAGGTATCGTTGGTTACAGTTTCCTGCACTCAACTGACGGAGGAGTGATGTAGCGTCGGAAGTAGGCACGACCACTGATCAGTTATAACAAGATTAAAAACCTACCTACGTTTTACCCTCCAAATACCTCAAAACTTACTTTTTTTCATACACACATACTCTTGCAGCAAACTTGCTTTATTATGTAGGCAATCGTATCATTATTACAATAAAACGCATACTCTTACAGCTAACCTGCTCCCTTAGCTTGTAGGCAAATGTCATTTTGACAGCAAGCTTTCCCATCTTGTTATAACTGATCAGTGCGCACGACTGGACTTACCACTCTGCCACCCGGCTGAACGCAGCCGACATGAAACCAACAAATCAATCACTGCCACTGAACGCTTTCGTTTCGCCCAGCTGTCATGGTCATCATGATTGGTGCGTCATTCCGATCTCCGGACAAACCATCTTTTATAAAATAAAGGCTCATTATATAAATATTATAACAGTTCATCTGACCATTTCAATTTGTTCTACTTAATTGCCGAAGGCAAATCATCTAGTTTCGGTGTGGATATTTTTGCATGCGCATTTAAAAAAAAAGGAAAATCGCTTTGGAAACCATCGGCGGCCTGGTTTTGCCTTCCGAAGACTAAACCCTAACCCTGCGCATGTTTGAAATAACTCGGTTGAGCTGTTACCCATTTGTATATGAGAAGACCACTTTTCCAAGCTCATTTCGGTGGAACAGACCACCAATTCTACCAACCCGACATCGATGAAGTAAAGATAGCGATACCTAAACTTAAGCCGATCAAAGCTGCTGGAGCAGACGGCCTAGCCATCAAAGTGTACAAAGCAGCCGAAGATGATCTGGTTAGGAGCATGCACCAGATCATCTGCGAAATTTGGTCGGCATGCCCGACGAATGGAACCTCAGCATCGTATACCCGATTCTCTAGAAAGGAGATTCCCTGAACTGCACCAACTAAAGAGGTGTAAGTCTCCTAAACATCGCCTTCAAGATCTTGTCTGCAGTGCTGTGTGAACGTCTGGAGCCTTTCGTTAACAACCGATAGGTCCTTATCAATGTGGCTTCAGACCCGGAAAGTCCACCATCGATCATATATTTACCCTACGGTAGATCTGGAAAAGACCCAGGAACTTTAAATGGATACCTACCACCTTTTCACCGATTACAAGGCCGCGTATGAATTCGTCTATAGAGAACAATTATATAGAGCAATGTCTAGTTTCGGCATCTCAGAAAAACGTGTTCGTCTGTGTAGGATGAGAATGGAGAACTGACGCTGTTCTATCATGGTCGGAAAAAGCCTAAAGGATGCATTTGATGTTAAAATTTTTTTAGAAAAAACGCAGTATAGTGTCAGTAGAGCGTTCGTGAGCCTTGAGACGGAGGCTAGGAATTTAATGCTGTCAACAAAAAAGGACAACCAATAACGGCATCTTGTAGCTAACGTCAGTATAGATATAGACAGATTTAACTTCGAGGTAGTAGTGTCCGTAGCTTAGTGGTTAGGTGCGTTGGCTGCTAAGCACAACGTCGTGGGTTCGAATCCTACTCAGGCCCAAAGTTTTTATTTCATCTTTC
>CAKKXW010000003.1:30960398-30974151 GCA_920937365.1 Sphaerophoria rueppellii | reverse complement strand
CTAGATCGCTGTAATTTGCTAAAAGAAGGAGATTAAACTTCTTCCTGGTTAAAATACAGAATCTGAAATTACTATTTACTACTTGTGTGGCTTGGTATAGTAAAAAAATCGATGAATGAAGTCCTCTTATTTTGCCACCTGAAAGCCAGGGTTCTTGAATCAGGGCAATGCCTATTTGTCTATTTCCCAAGATGTGGACAAGGTTGGAGCTGGCGGCTTTACTATGATAAAGAATAATTTCTATCAATTTTTTTCATTTCTCCCATCTCTATTACTTTGCCAGCTTTGACCACTGATCACTAATACCAAGATTGGAAACCTTGCTGTCAAAATGACATTTGCCTACAAGCTAGGGGAGCAGGTTAGCTGTAAGAGTATGCGTGTAATACAAACTTAAAGACACAGGTTAGCTGTAAGAGTATGCGCTTTATTGTAATAATGATACAATTGCCTACATAATAAAGCAAGTTTGGTGCAAGAGTATGTGTTTATAAAAAAAATAACTCTTGCGGTATTTGGAGGGTAAAACGTAGGTAGGTTTCCAATCTTGTTATAAAGTGATCACTGGCTTTGACTATTTAGAGATTGCAGATATGTCTCTACACGATCTCGAGGTATCGTGGGTCCTTTTATCATCATTTTGGCCGTGGGTTTGGTGAAGTCGCTGATTTCTTTCAATCCAATTAAGCGGAAATCAGCGCTAGACCAGGGAGCTATAGTTCTCTTAACGAAGTCCTTCAGGAATGCGAGAGTATTGTCATCCTCGCACGTCAGTACTTTGAACCCATGGATGGTTATGATGTTCCCAAAGAGTGCTTGTGGCCTGCTATTAACTATAGCATCGTTAACCTCATCCAGGATTCTTATTTCCATTAAAATTGCCATGGGTCTTCGGAGAGTTTTCTTGAGGGGTTTTTGAAACCCGCAACGGCGAATTTACGATCCTCCAACGTCTCTTGCCTATCCAAGGTCTTTTTTTCTTTTTTGTAGGAGTGACCTCTTTGTAGGCGAAAGTGTATCCTCCTGCCTAGTTCTCTTGGACGTTATTGCCACTGAATCAGGGTCTGGGGGAGGCACATGTCGCAGCATCTCCTTCTTCTTCATCAGGTTCTTAGACCCATTGTTTTTGTTTTTGTTCGTTATTGTCAGAGTCAGAGTCTTTAGATTACGTGTAGCGTTTACGAGCACTATATTATCCCTTGCCGTTAAGGAGTCCGGATCTTTAATATCCTCTGAAGGATTCTGCCTTCGGTGAGAATTTTGGATTTTTCTCGATCACCTTTTTTGTTGTCCTAGTACTCTCTGCCATGAACCTGCTGCTGCTTGACGAAGGTGAAGAGATTATGCCAAAGCTGCAGTCGGGGACATAGCCCCTTGTATTCTTCAGCTTCGAGACCATTTTACCGTCATTCACATGGCCCCGTCCTAGGTTTCGTTGATGCAGATGGTTTCAAAGTCTGCAACAGCGTCTACGTCTTGATTGGGGGGTAACTGTTGGGGTCGTTCCTTTCTGGGGTTGGATTATACCAATAGGCAGATTGGGCGATACCATCAGCGTATCCACGACAGTGTTTTCTTTGAAATGTGCCTCCTTCGACGTTTGGAAACATGCACCCCACCCAACCCCACCTCACCCCAACTTCATAAGAGGCTCGTTCTTTACAAAAGCACGAGCGTTTAAAGGTCGTCTTTGTTCGATCTCTGTCAGTTCTTCCCACTTCTTATGTCCAAGTCGTTTGATACTACTCCAAACTGAAGTATTTGAAAATCGTGAGAGAGTGGAGCTAGCAACGAAACATGTGTCGTCGTCAGTCTCTATAGAGTTCCGATGCTCATTCCATCCTCCAAACCGAGTTTGGAAAAAGGAGTGAGAAGAAGGTCCTCTTCCTCTTCCTCCTGTGTACTTGCTGTTGTTGTCGTCATGTTATCTGTGCTCTTGTCCTTGTGTATGTTCTTGTCTGTCACTGGCGACTTCTCCACTTATCCTAGTCACCGAAGCACAGGGAATTGAAGATGTTTTCAAGCAGCACTTCCAACAGCCGCTGAATGCGCAAAATGTCGATCGAGCCAATAACGAAGAAAGTGATTGAAAACCCAGCATCCTGGAAAAGACCAACGAATTTCAATTTAGACAAGGAGATTCGCTGCCGTGTGACTTCTTCAACATATAGTCCTGGAGCAGATAGTGCGCAAGACAGGAGTTACCACGGAAAAAACTATTTTCAATAAGCCCACCCAGCTCTAAGGCTATGCGGACGCCATTGACATCATCGGTCGATCCAAGAGAGCTGTGCTTGAGGCCTTCACACCAATTGAAGAACAGACGAAACTCGTTGGTCTTGAAGTGAATGAGGACAAAACAAAGTACGTGCAATCAACAAACAAAGCAACATCTGTCCAACGCCTAGGACAAAACGTCACTGTTGGTAGCAGCAATTTGGAGGTAGTTAAGGAGTTCACCTACCTTTGGAACAAACATCAATACCACAAATGACACCTTAGTGGAGATCCGAAGAAGAATTACCCTAGCGAACCGCTGCTGCTTCGGTTTGGCAAAACAACTGGGTTCAAAACTCCTCACTCGAAAGACAAATTGTCTGCTATAAAAAACTTCTGGGCTCGTTTCGAGCAGTTGGAAAACAGCATTTGTCCAGCCTATTCCAAAAAATAGGCGAATCTTCTTCTCCCTCCAATTATCGTCCGATTGCACTTACGTCCATTCTTTCTAAGATCATGGAAACGCTGATAAACCATCAGCTCAAGAAATATCTCGAAGTTCGAAAGGTTCTTAATGACCAGCAGTACGGCTTTTGCAGAATAGGTCCACTGTTGATTTGATGGTTTATCTCACTTAACAGTGGAACATTTGTTCCACAACTTTTTTATCGAAAATGCGTGGCTTCGGTATCGATAAATCCCTTCTTCGTTGGATTAGAAACTTTCTTTCGAACCGTTCAATACATGTTGTATTGGACGGATTCAAGTCTGAAACCCAAAATATAAATGCTGGTGTGCCCCAGGGCTCCGTTTTGTCTCCGACCCTCTTTCTCAAATGATCTCTTTTCTGTAACTTTTAATCCAATTAATTGTTTCGCTGACGATAGTACCCTTACCTTTTCATATTCATTTCCAGGCTCACATCCCTCCTCTTCGGATGTGGAACTGCAACGGCAAAATATGATAAGCTCATTAAACTCTGACTTAAACAGCATTGTTTACAATGGGGAATTATAAACCGAGTAGAGTTTAATTCTTCGAAAACTCAATGCTGTCTTGTATCGTTGAAGCGAGATATATCCCCCTTGCCACTGTCTATGAGTGGCACTTGCATAAATGAGACCGAAAATCTCGAGATTCTCGGTATGTGCATCACTGACCACCTCTTGGGACCGAGCACATACGCGATGTCGCCAAAAATGCTGCAAAATATTTGGGTTTCTTAAGACGGTACAAGAAATGTTTGTTCCCGTCTGATCTGACTATTATCTATAAAACATATATCCGTCCAAAGCTTGAGTACAATTCCCATCTTTGGGCTGGTGCTCCAGTAACTTACTTAAGCCTCTTGGATGGTATACAAAGAAGAGCCGTGAGAATGATCGGTGATAGAGACATCACTGATTCGTTCACTCCTTTAGACCACCGTCATAATGTTTCATGTCTCTCTCTGTTTTATCGTTACTTCAACGGTAAGTGCTCTAGAGAAATAGCCAGTTGCATTCCTCCCCTTAAACAATTCAACCGTAATACCCGCGCTTCTAGGAATGCCCAGCAGTTTACCCTCGAGCCCAACTTCGGACGTACTCTTAAGTATAGAGAATCGTTCCTTAGCCGTACTACGCGAATGTGGAATTCCCTTACACACTCTGTTTTTCCCAGTCATTGCAATGTTGATACATTCAAAACCAATGTACACTGACACTAACTTTTAAACCCCTTTATCTTTTCTTAATGCGCTCACTGTGTCTCTGGCATAATAAGGGTCCTACACTAACACTACGGCCGGCGCCGAGAGTTGGACGATAAGTAAAAAAGGGGAATTGATACTGGGCACTTTCGAATGAAAATTTCTTCGACGGATTTTCGGTACCGTATACGACGATTGCGAATGGAGAAGAAGGTTCAACCGAGAACTGTACGAACTTTGCCAAGATGTGGATTTAGTCTAGAAGGCTAAGAAAAGACGACGGCCAAGAAAGTCTTCTCATCTAAAGATTTGGAAGACCAAACCTAAGGTACAAGGACCAAGTGACTGCGGGTGCCAGAGCGCTTGGTTTCGGAGACTGGAGAGTGCATGCGGGGGACCGATCACGATAAGTAAGCGAGACATCATATATCAGAATTTTTGACAGAAAAGGAGAACTACGTGCTTAAAATGTTTATTGTTTATAGACAAATTCAAATATAAAAATAAATTACTGTGGCGCGTATTTAAAATCCGAGTGTCGCAAAACTCTAGGTGGTAAAAACCCAATCAGTGAGGGAAAATGTTGCTTGATCATTCGATCACGTTCCTCCTCCACAAGTTGTTGTCTAAAAACGTTAATTTGTTTTATTTGAAAAAATACAAGCAAATAATAAACCACTAACGCTTTTTCCGCATCGTTAATTTCCTTCTGATGAGCGCTTAGGAATCGCTTCGTTTGCACACCCATGAGACGTTTTTTCTCATCAAGAGCCTCGTCGAGGGCATTGCGATGTTTCAACTGTTCCCTTCGTTTCTTCTCCTTGGCCAACTGTTCCAATTTATCCCGTTCCGCAAGAACAAGTTTTCCCTCTTGGAAGTAATCTTCCTCCAGTTTTTGCTTCTCCCGTCTCCGTCGCTCTCTCTCTTCCACATCACGCCTTAACATCTCGGAATTATTTATACGGTTCTGTATTTCTTGCTTAAGCTTTTCTCGCTCTTCAAGCTCTTGCTTGGCATTGCGTTCATCGACTAGTAACTCGATGAGATTTTCAAGGTTTTGACTTTCTTTCATCTTGAATGGAGAAATTAGATCATTTAACTCAGTCAGACACTAGATTACCTATACCTGTTTTGCATGGATTTTTTGTCCTATTTCGTGGCTGATTTGCTGCTTTCGAAGGCGTTCCTTTACCTTTTCCTCTTTGAGCCTTTTCTGCTGTCGATCACGTTCTTCAAGAACTTCGTCGACTCTAGAGCGTACACCTGAAATAACTTGATTCTGAGCGGCCTTAAAGGCTTCCTGATTTTTCTGCCATTCCTCCATATCGATCTTCAATCTCATCTTTTTATCGATTTCTTCCTGCTTTTCTTTCTGTAGATCTTCTTTGTATTTTCGAATAAACTCTTCAAGTTCTTCCTTCTCTTTCATTAGTTCTGCGTGTTGCATTTGGCGCTTGGCATTGGAAAATGCTATTTGTTCTTGAAGATCATTCTTGAAGGCCTTACGTTGGGCATATTTTTGTTCATCCAGTTTCCTGAGAGCCTCAGCGGCCCGCATACGCCCTTGTTCCAGTTGGTGATTTATTTCCTTCTCTTCAAGTCGCTGCTGTTCCGCTAACCGTTTCTGCTCGAATATCTGGGCAGAAATCGATTTTTTTACGTATGCCGCTCGCAACTCGACTTCGAGATCTCTTAGCTCTTTGTTGTTTTGGCGCAAGTGCTGGCGGCGTTTTTCTTTAAGAAATTCCTGGCGTGACTCTTCTTTGAGTTCCTTACAAAGTGCAATTGAGTTATACACATGCCGTTTATATGGATTCTCTTGGGTGCTTCTCAAGAAAACATCTTCCAGAATTTTATCTCGTCGCTCTTCTGTGAATACTTTCTGGAGGAATTTTTGGTTTTTGAAATTGTGTTGTCGTTTGTATGCTTCGTAATTAAGTGTATTATCGGGAGCATTTCTAGTGTCTGTTAGTGGAAACATCGTGTATTAAATTTTGGAATAGGTATTGTTTTAAAATTCGAATTGAATTTGTTGTTGTGTGTTGTGTATTGTGTTTAATCGATGTGAGAATTAAAATTACAATGAACATGAATAACATTTTTATCGAGGGCTGCTATAAAATCGATAGTACGTTTATCGATTATATCAATAGTTAAATAAACGATCACTTACTTACTTATCCGGCTCCCAATCCATGAAGGATCTGAGCCTGAGGCACTGCACCCTTCCATCGGAACCGGTCCCTCGTATGTACTCTCCAGTCGCCAAAACCAAGCGCTCCTGCGTGTACAGTCCTTCGGCCTTTCTTGTCGTCTGGAACCTGGGGGCTGCGATGTTAAGACTATCTTCACTGTAGCGTTGTCGCCCATTCGATCGATTTTGCCGAGGCAATGTAGTCGTCTTTTCCTGGCTTTCTGGACTACATCCACATCTTGGTACAGCTCGTACAGTTCGCGGTTGCACGTTCTTCTCCATTTGCCATCGTCGCATACGGGACAGAAAATCCGTCCATTCTGATTAACGGCAAAAAACCCATCATCAGCATTAACCGTCTAAAGCCGTGTTTTACGGAAACAGAAGTCGAAAACGTAGTAGAACAAACAAGGCCACTGCTTTCGGTAATCAAAAAGGTCTCATTCTCCGAAAACCAAAACCACACGTCCACGGAGCCCGATCAAAAAACGCGAACAGGGCGTACTGTTGTGTGCCCAGGCAGGTATCGTTGGTTACAGTTTCCTGCACTCAACTGACGGAGGAGTGATGTAGCGTCGGAAGTAGGCACGACCACTGATCAGTTATAACAAGATTAAAAACCTACCTACGTTTTACCCTCCAAATACCTCAAAACTTACTTTTTTTCATACACACATACTCTTGCAGCAAACTTGCTTTATTATGTAGGCAATCGTATCATTATTACAATAAAACGCATACTCTTACAGCTAACCTGCTCCCTTAGCTTGTAGGCAAATGTCATTTTGACAGCAAGCTTTCCCATCTTGTTATAACTGATCAGTGCGCACGACTGGACTTACCACTCTGCCACCCGGCTGAACGCAGCCGACATGAAACCAACAAATCAATCACTGCCACTGAACGCTTTCGTTTCGCCCAGCTGTCATGGTCATCATGATTGGTGCGTCATTCCGATCTCCGGACAAACCATCTTTTATAAAATAAAGGCTCATTATATAAATATTATAACAGTTCATCTGACCATTTCAATTCGTTCTACTTAATTGTCGAAGGCAAATCATCTAGTTTCGGTGTGGATATTTTTGCATTCGCATTTAAAAAAAAAAAGGAAAATCGATTTGGAAACCATCGGCGGCCTGGTTTTGCCTTCCGAAGACTAAACCCTAACCCTGCGCATGTTTGAAACAACTCGGTTGAGCTGTTACCCATTTGTATATGAGAAGACCACTTTTCCAAGCTCACTTCGGTGGAACAGACCACCAATTCTACCAACCCGACATCGATGAAGTAAAGATAGCGATACCTAAACTTAAGCCGATCAAAGCTGCTGGAGCAGACGGCCTAGCCATCAAAGTGTACAAAGCAGCCGAAGATGATCTGGTTAGGAGCATGCACCAGATCATCTGCGAAATTTGGTCGGCATGCCCGACGAATGGAACCTCAGCATCGTATACCCGATTCTCTAGAAAGGAGATTCCCTGAACTGCACCAACTAAAGAGGTGTAAGTCTCCTAAACATCGCCTTCAAGATCTTGTCTGCAGTGCTGTGTGAACGTCTGGAGCCTTTCGTTAACAACCGATAGGTCCTTATCAATGTGGCTTCAGACCCGGAAAGTCCACCATCGATCATATATTTACCCTACGGTAGATCTGGAAAAGACCCAGGAACTTTAAATGGATACCTACCACCTTTTCACCGATTACAAGGCCGCGTATGAATTCGTCTATAGAGAACAATTATATAGAGCAATGTCTAGTTTCGGCATCTCAGAAAAACGTGTTCGTCTGTGTAGGATGAGAATGGAGAACTGACGCTGTTCTATCATGGTCGGAAAAAGCCTAAAGGATGCATTTGATGTTAAAATTTTTTTTAGAAAAAACGCAGTATAGTGTCAGTAGAGCGTTCGTGAGCCTTGAGACGGAGGCTAGGAATTTAATGCTGTCAACAAAAAAGGACAACCAATATCGGCATCTTGTAGCAAACGTCAGTATAGATATAGACAGATTTAACTTCGAGGTAGTAGTGTCCGTAGCTTAGTGGTTAGGTGCGTTGGCTGCTAAGCACAACGTCGTGGGTTCGAATCCTACTCAGGCCCAAAGTTTTTATTTCATCTTTCACGGACACTGCCTCTTGCGAAGAGCTGACAAAACTTCCAAGAGTATCATCTGTCATGAAAAAGTGCTTCTCAACTTTGCCGTTCGGAATCGGCGTAAAACAGTAGGTCCCCCCAATTCTTCACACGCACCTAGAGAATTGTTGAATGAGAGTAAGCCACTTAGGCCTTGGCTCTTCAAGAGCTGTCGCGCCACTCTATTTTATATTTTTAGTTAAGGACTTTGTCTACCTAGGATCCGCCATTAACTCAGACAATGACACCACATTCACTCTTGCCAATCGCTGCTTCCTTGGACTTAGAATGCAATTGTACAAAATCCTCATCATTCCGGTCCTAATGTATGGTGGCATGGTGCAGAGACATATGGACCATGACAACATCGGATGAAACCGTTTTGAGCTGCTTCGAGTGATTTGGATGGTTGGGTCATGTAGAGCGAATGAAAAATAATGCTCCGGTCCGTTAAGTCTTTGAATCAAACCCGGAAGGATGTCGCAAGAGCAGAAGGCTGCGAAGAGGAGGCGGATGAGGCCCTGGTCCAACCTAGACTGTAGCGCCACCAAAAGTAAGAAAGTAGTAGTAAGCTCACACAGTACGTTGGAAAGAATTGACGGACTTGTTACTTTTTTGCTTTTGATGGCTCTTTCTGCTCCTACAGTTCTGGGGGCTAGACCTAGAACTGGGTCTTCATTGACTGGTCTCGGCTCTCTTTCGCATTAAAGTGGGTATTTCGATCTCTTCGAGAGCATAATCTCACCAACGTAACCGCAATCAGTCGTCTCATTAAAAAAATTTCAGCGAATTGTGTATGTACGAGATGTGAAAACACCTATGCATGCTCGTACAGTTCGTTACGCACAAAAAATTGCTGTTGTTCGAGATAGTGTGGTTGAAGAGCCGTCCACATGGACTAGTCGTCGTGCTCAAACAATTGCAGATCTCACGCACCTCGGTTATATCAAAACGGGAAACAGAAGCGCTTAAACAACGGCCTTACAAATCTGGAGGTTAGTGCAAGGGGGTAACAAACCCTCCACAGTAAAAAAAAAACAACATGAAGTTATGAGAGAGAAAGGCAGAGTCTCGGATAATAACCCCCCTCTAATGGTAACCAGACCCGGAACGACAACGGACTACGCACTAAGAGTTTGTACCTGGAATGTACGAACACTCTACACTCTAGGTGCAACTCAAAAACTTGAATCTGGTCTCACGCAGTATAAGGCAGACAATACTGCTATCCAGGAAATACGATGGATAGGATCACAGACAATTAAAGTCTAGCAAGGAGGATTTTTACGAACTCCTGGATAGAGCCTACAGAGCCTGTCCATCGTACGACGTCAAAAACGTACTCGGAGAATTCAATGCAAAAATCAGGAAGGAGGACATCTTTTGGCAGATTAGTTGGATAGCACAGCCTCCAAAAATTTAAAATAGATAACGGCACTAGGTTTCCAAGACGAGAGATCTACACAGAAACCGGAAATCTCCGGATGGCCAGAGACTACAGTGAGCGCCTGAGTGAATGACTCTCCACCGTCCTCTCAAATACCACAGAAATGTCAACACATTGTGGAACCAATATCGCAAAATAACAAAAAAATGTAGCCGAGACCATAGATTACCAGCCACCCCCGAAAAATAACCCGTGGTATGATGATGAGTGTGCGTTATTGAAAAGAGAGACGGAAAATGCACGTTTACACATGCATAAACGGAAAACAAGACCAGCAAGAGAAGAATACCGAACAAAAAGAAGAAATGAGAAAAAGGCCCTGCAAAGGAAGAAAAGAGCATCCGCAGTTTCTCAGCTAGAAGACTCTCGGGCAGAGAACAACATCCGGCGTTTCTTTAAAAGGTCGGTCCGGTATGCGACGATGGCGAATGGGGAAGAAGGTTCAACCACGAACTGTACGAACTGTGCCAAGATGTTGATGTAGTTCATTAAGCCAAGAAAAGACGACTACATTGGCTCAGCCACATCGACAGAATGGACGACAAAACTCCAGCTAGGAAAGTCTTCTTAAGGAAGACCGAACCTACGGTACAAGAACCAAGTGACTGCGGATGCTAGACCGCTTGGTTTCGGCGACTGGAGAGTGCATGCGAGGGACCGTTCACGACGGAAGGCTGCTGTATCTCAGGCTGATATCCTTCATGGATTCTGAGCCGGTGAAGTAAGTAAGTAAAAAAAGCTTATGGCAACCTGGCCATCCTTCCAGCGCAAAATTTGTCTGCCTTGCTGTCTCCTTAATTTTACCTTACTTACTTAATGTGGCGCAACAGTCCGTTTTGGACTTGGGCCTCAATCAACAGTTGATTGAGGTCCTCTTCCATTTAAGTGCGCACTTGAGTCGCGGTTTTCCTCTCCTACGTCCCTCGGGAATAGTGTCGAAGGCTTTTCGGGCCGGAGCATTGGTGTCCATCCGCTCTAAATGACTGAGCCATCTGAGTCTCTGGCCCTTGACCCTTCCGGCTAGGTCCATGTCGTTGAACAACCGGTAAAGTTTGCTATTGTAACTTCTTCTTATATGAGTCTATTGTGACGTTCTGTCCGAGCCGTCGGTGTTGGGTGTCCTTCCTCGAAGACAGCATATACATACTTCGTTTTTCCCTCATTTAACGCTGAACCCATTTTTGCCGCTTTTGTCTCAATTCTCACGAAGGTACCATTGACATCAAGTTGTGTTCTTCCCATTATATCAATATCATCGGCGTACGCGAGAAGTTGAACAGATTTTTGGAAGATAGTGCCTCCGGTGGAGTTCTGCACTATGTTCTCAAGAACGATGTTAAGGAAATCGCACGACAGTGCATCGCCTTGTCTGAATCCTTTTTTGACGTCGAAAGATTCCGTAAGCTCGTTGCCAACCTTGATGGAGAAGCGTGAGTTATCCATCGTCATTTTCCACAAGCGAGCATAGCAATTTTTGCTAATACTCGTAGCAAATTTTTAGGTTGGATACGATGAATAAGTCCCAGCGATAATGCCCTAAGTTTCCTTCTGTCTGAGAGCGAATAAAACATCTTCTGACGCTTTTAAAACCAACAATTGAAATCCAGAGTTTTGAAAGTAAGAAAAAAGTTTAATGAATTAAAATTTAAATTAAACACGTCACACTCAATTTTGAACAAAGTACCAAAAGTTGAAAAAAGGTGATCACACAAAACTTTAGAATTTGGTGAATTGTGGTTCTTTTGGGCTGTTGAACTTTGGAAATCAGTTGCAAACAGAAACAGAATTATAAACCAAGATTCACTAAATTCTGAACTATAAACGAAATTGCTAGCCAGGATTCACTTGTTGTTTCAAAATTTGGTGAATCATGGTTTGCAAGTTAAGCTTTGTGAGCAAATAAATTAGGAAAATTTTTACAAAAATAAATGCTTATTTGTTGGGCGGAGCATCAACTAGGTATTGATCGGACGCTCGCAAAAATCCAGGCTTCCAAAATCCAGCCAGTGCGGGAGCGTGTTCCATAATCATTCGAACACGTTCCTCTTCCACAAATTGACGGCTAAAAATGTAAAATTTGTTTTATTCGAAAAAACTACAAACTCAAAACCAACTTACACTTTTTCATCTTCTTTAAGATCCTTTTGATGGAGACTAAGATACAAATTCGTGTTCTCAGCCTTGAGACGTTTTTTATCGTCAAAGGCCTTTTGGAGGGCTTTGCGATGCTCCAACTTTTTCTTTTGTCGTAATTCAGTATTCAACTGTTCTAATTTATCGCGTTCTGCAAGAATACACATTTCCTCCTTGAAGTAGTCCTCCTCAATTTTCTTCTCCGCCAGTTTGCGTAGCTCTTTCTGATCCATTTCATGCGCAAGCTGCTGATGAGCAGCTATACGTTTTTGCAATTCTTTTTCTAGCCTTTGTCTGTTTTGAGCATCTAGCTTTGCCTGGAATTCATCGACTAACAACTCGGTAAGGTTGTCTTGTGCTTTGATTTTTTTCATCTAGAAATAAAATTAAAACATCAAAAGCAAGTTTACAGTCGACAGGGAGATATAAAATGTTACCTGTTTTTCATAGAGCGTCTGTCCAATTCTCTCGCTGATTTCTTGTTGTCGAATGCGTTGCTTCCGTTTCTCCTCATTGGCTCTTTCTATCTCTTGATCGCGTGCTTCAATAAATTTCAAGATTCTATCGTCTTCCTCTTGATTAGCTTGAGCCTGAGCGGCTTTGAAAGCTTCTTCGTCCCTCTTCCATTTCTCCATTTCGAGCTTCGTTTTGTTGCTTCTATCGATTGCTTCCTGCTGTTCTTTAAGTTCTTCTTCTTTGTTTTTGCGAATTAAATCGTCAAGTTCTTGCTTCTCTTTTAGTAAAGCTTCGTATTGAACCTGTCGCTTGTACTTGCTAAATTCTAGTTGAGATTGAAGACCAGCCTTAAAAGCTGCACACTTATTACGTTTTTTTTGTTCATCATATTTGATAATTTCTTCCCTTCGCAGGTGCGCTAGATTCAGTTGGCGATTCAATTCCTCCTCTTTTTCTTGCTCCTGTTTTTTCAAAGCATCTCGCTCGTAGAGCTGTAATGAAATTCCTCTATTTATGTATGCTGCCCGCAACTGCGAGCTGAGCTGTTTCAGTTCATGGTTGTTTTCGCGCAATTGCTGGCGACGTTTTTCTTCAAGAAATCGCTGGCGTGCCTCTTCTTTGAGTGATTGACAAAGTTCAATAGAGTTACTCACATGCCTTTTATATGGATTCTCTTGGGTGCTTCTCAAGAAAACATCTGCCAGAACATTATCTCGTTGAAATTCTTCAAATACTTTATTATGGAACTTTTTGGTGTCGACGTTGTTGACTCGTACAGGCATTTCATTATTACTTAGCGATAAATTAAGTTCTGGGAGTGAAAACATTTTGTTTAAAATTTGAAATTATTTAAATTTTTAAAATGCGGATTGAATTTGTTGGTTTTGTGTGCTTGCTTTTGCTGTTTGATCGATATGGGAATATTTTCAACCATGAACAACAATACACCTGTTCCTGTTCGTTGGTGAAAGATGGTTATACAGTTCAACGCACAGAGGCTTATAAGCATTCCACACTGTTCACTAGGTTGATTTCAACTGACAGACATTTCAATTTCACTTTATTACTTATTTTTATTTGGAAGAATAATTAGGTAGGTTTTAATTCTCAGTCCTCAGTGCCCTTACTAGTTTTGTTATCCATAATTCAATAACATGACAAAAAAATGTCATCTCAGAAATCAACATGCATTTTTGTGGCAACCTTGAACCTGGTTCAACATTCGAACAACTAATGGGATTTTACATTGGGCCAAGAAATTGATTCTTCACGGATCTGTGGCAATTTTTTTCCCCTTAAATGAATTACATTGGAAAAAGTATTGAATTTTTTACTTGAAGAATTGATTTCTCTAAAATCTCTTTTTGGAGACAGATTTACACATATTCTCACACGTATTTTAACACATACAACGAGATATTTTTTAATATTCAAAACGAATGGAGTTTGTTGCAAGATTTGTATAAAAAATTATTTTGCCGAAT
>CAKKXW010000003.1:30774261-30921082 GCA_920937365.1 Sphaerophoria rueppellii | reverse complement strand
CAACTCAATTTGGTCTTTCCTTCTCGTGGAATGTGTATATATATATGTTCATTTGGTTCTTTGTCGGTATTCCATTGCATACATCCTATGCCCTATGCCCATCACCTCATAGATGACCAACAATATAACCAGGAATCTACTGTAAACGAAAAACCAGCCATGACGTGTTCTTAAAAACTGATGAGATGGAAGGATATGAGGGGGTGTCGATCGCGACACAACAAGGGGGAGGGGATTAAAGGTGTCGTAAAAATCCCCAATGGCCTCTCAACCCACCCATAATTGAAGTAAGGGCCTACTTTTCCCCTATTTCAACCGTCTCGTCGTCTTTAATGGACCAAAAAGCAAATGTCATCTAAGGACCCATATAACAACCAGTAGATACGCCACTACCTTCCCGTATCCTACATACGTTACCTTATGGCTGTTGCTTGGTTTACTTGTATATATATATGTGTGAGGTGCTCTTCCTTTCTGGTTTAACTCAACCTTGATTCTTCGTTGTGGTTTTTTTCTCAAGTCGTAAAAAAAGGATGCTTGGGACATTGGGGCTGCGGCCGGGGTTTGTGTGGTCGGTGAACGACGACGACGCTCTGGTATGGAGAACTCCGACTGGCAGAGACTAGCGAAATCCGTCGTGCTTGGTGGAGTAAATTCCAGGGAGAATAGTGGGACTCCACTTGAGGAACAATCGGACTTCTTTTTATTTTGCTCTGAGCCTCAATTAGATTGATGGAATTTTGGTTTATTAAAAAAAAGGATGATGAAATGATGGAATACAAAATTTGCACCACTAAAAAAAAAATTCTTATTATTATTCCATTAGATTTTCCTGTTTTTCGAATGAAATTCTTCCCTACAATGGCATAATATTTAAAAATTGAAATCATAGTAGGCTTTAACTGAAATGTCATTATAGCACAATATTTAAAAATATAAAGTATTACCAGATAGGTATGAATATATTATTATATTAAGTGTTACCAGATGGATATTTATATTTATGGAAATTGTATGAAATGCTTGTAAAAATAATTTATGATGTTACAGTCTCGCTTATTGTGTTTCTTTTTGAGTGTCTTCGTGGCGACAGTGTTAAATTGCAAATTAAGGGTGTGTCTAACACTCCTCCTTAAGCTGATTTCATTAATGGATCCCCATCTGGTGCCTAAATATTTCTAGCTTTGTTCTGTCCAGCGGCTTCGTGAGTGCATCGGCTACCTACCTGTTGATCCGTGCTGACGCAATTTAGTTTTATTTCACCTGCAGCTAGAGTGTCTTGTATGAAGTGTGTTCGGAGTCCACTGTTTAAGGCTATTGAAAGTGCACTTTGATTGTCACAGTTTGTTTTGTTGCATTTTATGTGGTGTTCAGCGAAAGGGTTGTCTTCGAGAAGTTTGTTTGTGAGTTCAGCGGCCATCATGTCGCAGGCTACTTTAACGACTCTCCCACTAGTTTTAAACTGTGATTTAGGAATGATATCCACAAGAATTTCCGTTCGTGTTTTATAAGTGATTGATGTGACATCTGTAAAAGAATCAAATAATAAGCGATTAAAGAATAACATTTTTTACTTTTATCGTGAAGGTTGATCAAAAATTTGGCAAACTCATTATTCCACGAAGCGACTTCCTTCTTCAATGTCGGTTCATCCATTACTCGCAACATAATTTGACTGAGTGAGTCAAATGCGCATGTTTGAGACAACAAGGACATTGTTCCATTTATTATATGAGGTTTCAGGCTTAGGTTGTTGGCATTCTTGATTATCGGCCACTCTGTTCTGGAGTTTCGAAAAGTAAGGTCTTGTTATCGAAATGTCTTTATCATATAAAACGATCTTTTTGTTCTTTTGTTAGGCGTATTTTCTTTATTTTCCAAACCACCCCATTTTTCCGTTTGTCGCCACGAAACTAATTTGTCATTGTCATTGTCTGGTTCCGTGTTTTCAATGATTGAATTGGGAGAATTTGATGTGACAATGGAATTTACAACGCATATTTCTACCTCGACGATTGAATTGGGAGAATTTGATACTGCGGTAGAATTTCCAATGCACATTTAATGCTCTACAATCGAATTGGTAGAATTTGATGCTCCAATGGAATTTCCAACGCAAACTTCGTGCTCGACAATCGAATTGGGAGAATTTGATCTTCTAACAGAATCTTTAATCCGCATTTCGTGATCAGAATCCTGACGAGTGTTGTTGTCATCTCTGCATCTTCTCTTCCCGGCCACTACCATTTTTGACCCACTTATGTCATCTAGATGAGTTTTGACGAGCGGCCGGCGTTTTAAGACTTTTTCCCGTGATTACTTTTACAATTTTCGTCGTTTTTTTTTAGGTTTTTATCGAGTTTTGAGTGGTTTTTTTCTTTTTTTCGGCGGGTTGCGGGATTTTCCTCTCTTTTTTTTTTTTGCGGAATACAGGGGATACTTTTGCGTTTTCACTGTATGTTTAGGAGTTCCGAAAAAAACAATTGGTACTTTTAATTTTTTTTAATGGCACAGCCAGAGGCAAATTTGTCAGTTTGCCGAATTTATGAAATTGAACTTTTTAATGTTTTTTTTACATAAAAAAAAAGAAACGTGCATCAAGGAAAGTAAACTCCGACCACGACCGACTCGACCACAAACTGCACGAACCAAAACGTTCTCCTCAAAAACTGAAACTTAAAAGCCTAGCTTGAAGCGTCGACAACCTATTTATAGGCCGATCGACCGGAGCTTCGAAAATTTAAACCAGATATTTATGTTTTTATACTAAAAAATCATTTCTAATTTTTTAAAAAAATATCTAAGTGTGAATAAATCACAATTCTCCAGTTTAAACTAAAGCACTTAAAAAAGACACGGAAATTCACCCATGATAGTTTTATTTGTGTATTGGTGTGGAATTTTCGAACAAGCATCCTCGTAACTCATCATTTTTTGAAAACGGACGGATGCGCGCCAAATTGCCTTGAACGAGATTTTTAACCAGAGAATCATAATAATGCTTAAAAATCATTTTCGATTATTTTAAAAATAAATGTACAATTCTCTAGTTTAAATTTAAAGAAATGAAAAAGACGCGGAAATTCCCTCACGAGGTTTTTTTTTTAAATGTATTGGTGAAAAATTTTCGACAGCCGCCTTCGAAAATAGCTTAGTGACGAAAGAATATTCACCACCCGAGCCACCTAGATTCTCCCACCTCAACCAAGTCCCAAAGTGTGTCACACCAGTACAGTAGCGTAGAATTTAAGTTTTTGGTTCATTTACTTGCTAACGCGCACGCTACCTTATCGAATCTTGATCATTGCCTTATTATTTGAATTCAAAATAAACAAACTGTTATTGTTCTTATTGTTTAGCACTGAGATTTATCAGGTTCTAAGTTTAATATGAATGTATGAACAAAAATGAATTTTAATTGTCACACTATTTCCAAAAAAAAAAATATCACATTCCTGGCTTTAACTGAGACCGTTTTCTACACATTTATAAAGTTAAGAGTATTTTTAACGTATACTTTGTTTTATGCCGCTGAGGCAGTGGAGTATTGATCCTCTGCCTCAGCGAACTTTCTTTCCACTTCGGCGAGCTTGAGGTCGTCTTCAGTCTTGGCGATCTCCTTCTCGCCTGCCTTGACCTGGGCCCAGGCATCGTTGAGGGCCTCGAGCCTTACTTGGATGGCCTCAAGTCCGCTTTTTTCGAACACCTCGGTGCGCGTGAAGATTGCCATCCGAGACATTGCATTGCATCCCGCTTTGAAGGCATACTCAAAATTTTCTCCTTCCATCGTCTTTCCTTTTAGTCTTTCCTCTTTCTGTGATAATAAAAAGAAAACAAAATCAATTATAATCTGAGCTCAAATAAAACAAAAAGGAACCTAAAAATAAGCATTGAAAATAGTTGTTGGCTGTGTCGTTGATTTGTTTTTATTTTGGTCTAATACGCTAGTCGCACTACTGTGCCTCGACTGCAAAACCTCTTTCTCTCTTTCCTATGTTGGCAGCTCGCACTGTCGTGCTTGAACTCCAGTCTTTCTCTTTCTTACTTTCCGTATTGGCAACTCGCACCATTGTGCTTGAGTTCCATTCTTTCGTCCACATCTTCCACCCGAGAGTTGCCATCTCTCGGTGTTCGATACAGTGAACAATTTTAAGAGAATTTATTGTGAATATAGTCCGATTGGATAATTTTCAAAGTGAAATGAACTCAAAAAGGTTTTATTCCTCTCTGAAAAATATTTTTGAAAATAAAAATGCAAAAACAAGGCGTGAATAACTTTTAAATGTAAAGAAGGTTTTAAAAACAAAATGATTTATTCAGAACAATGTTTGACAAATACCGAAGTCGACTGGATATCTTGAGTTCAATTGTATCTGCCTCTCGACGCTGCACTCCAGCTTATCTTGATGCATTCGTGGTCTTTGAAGATCGTTTGTGTTATCTATCGCTGGTTAGTAATTGGATCGGACGCGATGTTTACTTTATCTGGTGCTGATGCTATTAAAATTGAAGGTCGCCGTTGCTCGGTCATGTTTACTTATCTGTGCTGATGCTATAAAATTGAAGGTCGCCGTTGCTCGGTCTCAGTATGTGTGAGACGTATAAATCGTCAAACAAGTTCCATGTTTTACCTTTCTATTATTTGTGTTTTATGTAGACATGTAAAAATTACGTTGCTTGTTGTGAACGGCGGCTGTATATTATCTGAAGACAAGCTGAGCTCAAAGAGGACGATTGTAAATTTGTTCAGCCTTTTATACCCCTTTTCGGGCAGTTTTGGCATTGCCAATTGGGAAGAATAAACATTTTGTTGAATTCACCACATGAAATGATAGAAAATGTTTCATTAATATTAAGAAATAAGCTTATTTTTGCTGAAATCAATAATAATTATTATTTGGTCGTCTTAATATTAGTTTATTTTTCAATATTTTGATATATATTAAAAACAGGTCTATTTTATTTGATTGCTTTATTTAAGCTGAATAAATGTATCTTATGCGGCTATGCCGCTAATTAGAAATTATCCCACACTCGAAGAGTGTGGTTTCCGATGACGGGTAAATAAGTTGCTCGTGGAGGATCGGAATGTGTTATTTCAGCATGGTTTCCGATGACCAGCAACTTATTTACCCGTGGGACTTCGAGTGTGGGAAAGTGCAGTGCATACAATATTTTTGCACTACAATTTAATAACGTTTTTTTTTCTGTAATTTCGTTGCTTAACATCCTCCCCACCTTGGACGACTACGTTCAATAATTCGCTTGTTTATATTTTCTAGTCCCTTGCGGTGATGTTTATGGAAAACCACCTTTCCCGCTCTGTTAACATTTACCCGGACCTGGTATTTGCCTGGCAGATTAATGGTAAACTGTTTCCTTTTGCTATGCTGGATACGTTTAAAGTCGATTCTCTGCAATGTGTTCTTAAAGATGAAGAGGTCTTCCCTCTCCCTGGTAACAAACCTTTGAACGTCGTTGTCGATTCGCATTTTAATTTCTTCAACGGTTGTCGACGGCAATATTCTCTGTCTACAAAATATTCTCATTTTATTTTAAAAAAGGACTGTAAAAATGGCACCAAAGTGGTGTTCCGTTCACCGATGCTCGAAAAGGAATGAATCATGTTAAGTTTTTCATCAGCTCAATCAGTTGGCAGCTGCCCTGCTGCCTGCTCTCGGTCGCAAGTACCGCTCATCGACCTTGTATGAAAAAGGGTGTGTCCTAAATCACTCCATGTCAGATGTGTCTTAACCATTCATGTCGTTCGTTCTCGGTCCGCAAGCGAATTTGTTGTTGTGTTTTCCGGACCGAGAACTAGCACTTGTTGTTCTGCACGCAATTATTGTTGGCAATTTGTGGACTGAGAAATAGGAATCATAAATGCCCTGCGCATTGTTGTTGTGCTCGCACGCAAATGCAGCTGGTGGTTGGAATGTGGTTTGTTCTTGCTATGGTTTCGTCGGTGTTGTGGACTCCTACTCATTAGGCTCCTCATGTTGTGCCTTGTTGCTCTAATCTCTAACATTCCTCCCCCAATTGAAGGCTCGTCTTCAATTCCTTGTTCAGGTTCTTCAAGTGGTAGCACGCACAACTTCTGAATCGCGTCGTATGCTCTAGTCGCACTGCGGCACTTCGCACTAGTCCGTCCTTGCCCCTGTGGACGGCCATAACTCGCTCCAATGGCCAGACTGTTGGAGGCATATTTTCCTGCTTGACCAGCACCAGGTCGCCCGGCCGGATGTTTTTACGCTTCCTGTTCCATTTCACACGCTGCTGTAGGGTATGGATGTACTCGTTGCTCCATCTCTTCCAAAAGTGCTGCTGCATTTGGTTAATCACACCCCACAGTTTGAGTCGCCCTTGAGGAACCCCGCTCACGTCTGCGCTGAGAGGTAGCATAACTTGCTCACCAATTAGGAAGAGCCCTGGTGTAAGCTCCATAGAACTGCGCACGCACCGCGGCGTCCAGTGAAACGTTGAAAAGCTGCCAGAAATGCGCTGCTCGTCTGATTGCTCACTAGCTCTAGGTGTATGGCCTTGGTAACCATGCATACGAAACTGCTATATAGCCCTTCTCGATGACCCATGATCGTCCTGACCTGGCCTTAATTTGCACTGGCCCAGCAAAGTCCACTCCACTATGCTTGAATGCTCTTGTTGGTTGGACACGATCCTTCGGAAGGCTGCCCATAAGCTGCTCTGATATCACCTTGCTTCAGACGAAAACAGATTATGCACCGTGAAATATATGTTCTTACCGCTCGCCTCAAAGATGGAATCCAGAACTTGTGCCTTATGTACTGCATGCACAGTTGTACCCCTCCATGCAATGTCTTAAAGTGCGCTTCTCTAAGTAGTAGCTCAGTTAGTCTGCTCTTGGAAGGTAGAATCATTGGATGAATCATCTGGTAAAGCATCGCTGCATTCTGTAGTCTTCCTCCAACTCTGAGTATGCCCTTGGCATCCAGGAACGGAATCATGGAGATGATATTGCTCGAACCATCTAATGGAGACTTCTCAGAGAGCTGTTGAATCTCCTTGCCACACACACATACATCAAAAACGCATCGGCGTTTGATCAGGCCCAGTCTCTGAGCGCACTGCTCTGTTATTAAATTTATCTGGCTTCCACTGTCTAGAAGCGCCCTTGCTTCCACGGTTTGCTCTGCTCTATTCTGCACCCTAATGCATGCTGTAGCTAGCAATGCACACTGCACCTCGCTCATTGCTCTTGCTCAGTTCGCCCAAGCATTACGCCCGCCGAAGGGGGGACGTCATCTACGACCTGCTGCTCTGCAGGCATCATATCTGTTGGTTGCTACTGCTCTTGTAGTGTGGAAGCTGATTGCTTGTCCGTTGAGCTCGCACTTGGCCCCGCCAGTGCCGCAAGCGCATTGCCAGACGCTCGCTGATTCGGACAAAGCACACTCTTGTGCTTCTTGTCGCACTTGCGACATGCTCCGCCTGGACAAGCATGCGCAAAATGCCCTGGATGCAAGCAATTGGCACATAGCTTCCAGCTCCGCACTTTCTCATTCCTTACTGCGATGCAAGGAAATCTCCACAGCGATTGAGGAAGTGTGGTTCTTTGCACAGTGGACACTTGGGTGTCGCCATTGCTCTAGCGGTGCTCGTTCCGGGTGCGCTTCTTTGCACTGGCCTCTGGTTGACGGATGCGCTCTGCTGCTCGCTGTCGAAGAAGGCCGAATCCAGTGCACTAGCTCTTCGATCTAAGAATTCAAAGAATTCCTTCAATGTTGCGATTTCTCGGACATCGCTCCTGCTCATCTGCCATGCGTGGTTCGTCTCACAATCCAAACGGCTTCGTAGCATGTACTGCTGCTCTCCAAAGCACTTTCCCGTAAGACCGCACGCGATCGCAACAACTCAGGTCGACCCTTCGGAAGCAGCAACGATCTGCGCGGAATCAACACACAACGCCAAATTGTTGTTATTGATGGAAGTCACAGCTCTTGATTTTGCTCTCAATTGTTGAATCGCTCTGATTGTTCTTAATTTTGCTCTTAATTGTTGGAATCGCTCTGATTGCTCTTGGTTTTACTGCTCTTAATTTACACTGAAATTAAAAAAAAAAAAAAAACAAAAACCAGAAAATCGTCTTTAATGGTTGTTCGTTTTTCACATAAAAAAACGCTGATAAAACCATACGGCTCGAAAGGACCAGAAATGTTCGATAGCTCAGTAAAAGTAAAAGAGTAATTCCTGCACAAAATTTATTTTATTTAAAAAAGGAATAAAAATGGCACGAAAGTGGTGTTCCGTTCACTGATGCTCGAAAAGAAATGAATCATGTTAAGTTTTTCATCAGCACAATCAGTTAGCAGCTGCCCTGCTGCCTGCTCTCGGTCGCAAGTACCGCTCATCGACCTTGTATGAAAGAGGGTGTGTCCTAAATCACTCCATGTCAGATGTTCGATGCGATCGTTCTCGGTCCGCAAGTACCGCTCATCGACACACTATGAAAAGGGGTGTGTCTTAACCATTCATGTCGTTCGTTCTCGGTCCGCAAGCGAATTGGCGAATTTGTTGTTGTGTTTTCCGGACCGAGAACTAGCACTTGTTGTTCTGCACGCAATTATTGTTGGCAATTTGTGGACTGAGAAATAGGAATCATAAATGCCCTGCGCATTGTTGTTGTGCTCGCGCATAAATGCAGCTGGTGGTTGGAATGTTGTTTGTTCTTGCTATGACGTCGTCGGTGTTGTGGACTCCTGCTCATTAGACTTCTCATGTTGTGCCTTGTTGCTCTAATCTCTAACAACCAGTGAACCGTTGATGGTCACTAGGATTAAATTCCCTACTATGCCGCTTTGGTCTTCTTTCTTCCTTTCTATATTTTTCTCGATAAGATTTTTAAATGTTGTCGGTGTCGGTAGTTGAGGTGGGGAAAATCTAACTTCCTCCAAAATGTTGAGGTAGTCCTCCCATGTTCCAATTGGCCCATGTGTTTCCATAGTGCTGAAAAGGCTATTACTTATTAATTATGCGAACATATACACTAAACACATACAATTCTACTTCTAACAACACATGGACAGAGTTCTACTGAACATGTCAATTACACGTTGTTATGGTAGTTTCATTGTTTTCGATTGGTAATGGGCATAATTTAAGTATTGGTCGTTGACAAGTATTAAATCTTGTTTGGACCGTTACTACTCGTGGTAATCCATCTTTTCCAGGAAGGATAATATCGACGATTCCTAAAAGCCTCGCAGTTGGTGAGGTGATTTCATCCTTGATGAGAACCATATCTCCAACTGTAATACCTTCTTCATTAGTTAGCCATTTAGGTGGTTGTTGAAGACGATTCTTCCAAAAATGTTGGAGCACATGTTCCCATCTTTAGTTAGATGTCGAAGTTGATGCTATGAGACTAGGCTCAGGGATTGCATTTATAGCTTGACCGATGATGATGAGGAAATGACCTGGAGTGAGGACCGCAAGATCGTCAATGTCATTTCGTAGTGTACATAAAGGTCGTGAATTTAAGCACGCTTCAATTTGAGAAAGTAATGTTATGAGTTCTTGGAATGTGCATATTGTCGTGCCTAGCACACGCAGATGATATTTTATGGATTTTACACCTGCTTCCCATACTCCTCCGTGATGAGGTGCTGCAGGTGGGTTGAAGTTCCAGTTTATGTTTAAGTTAGACAGATAATCGACGATATTTGTTGTGGCTTCCTTAATGGCTTGAGCTATGTCACAATCTGGGATTGTTTTTCCTCGTTTAAAATTCGTTCCGAAATCTGAGTAGATATCCGAACATAATCCTCGTCGAGACACAAACCTTTAGCAGCTGTAGATAACAACCAGTCTGGCCAATAATACATAGGAACTTTCATTTCAAAGTCAGTTCTTTTAATTTTCTTATTTTCTAAATCCTTATTTAGTTATTTTAAAAAGTCTCCACGGATAATTAAATATTTTTTTTTTTTAGTTTCTTGAGGATAACATTGTGAAAAAAAAATGTGGAAAGGACTTGCAAAGTTGAAAAAAGTTTAACAAAAACAAAATTATTTTAAAGAAATAAATGGTCTGATTTTAGGATGCAGAATTTCCGAAACAATCAATAAAAATACATACAATACTATACTCAACTTTCAATTTTCTTAATTTTAAAAACAAAATGCGAGACAAACTAAAGCACGTCCGATCGATTGCACTCACAAAATTCAACTATGTGTTTTCGGTTGGCTTGCTTTTCGTTCTCTCTTTTCAACTTGATTCTAGTGGCAGCCCTTTACATGTTTATATGTATTAGTAAACCAGTTATATTCTAGATTGCTACTTGAAAGAGGTCTCACATTTTTTTTTCGCTTAAATGATGTCATTTAATTTCACCATCATTAATTTCAAATAAAAATATTTGTATAAATGTCCACACCGAAAAACATTGTGGTGGATATTCTAAGTTTAAAACGTAATCACTGATTGCATTTTATACTTTACATTATCAATGGGAACGTAGAAGTGACTAAAATTAAAATGTTCACCTACATTAATAATAAGAGGCTGAAGTGTAAGTTTGTTCTTGATGCACTCATCTTGCGTGTAAAAGGCTATCTATGTCCGCTGCTTGCTTCACTTGTAGATAATGAAAATGCTGATACAGAATCATCGATAGAGAATTTCTTTGACTTCCCTTGGATATGTAAAAATACGTTGCTTGTTGTGAGAACTGCGGCTGTATTATCTGAAGGCGTGCTGAACTCTAAGACGACGATTGTAAAATTTACCGGCCTTTTATACCCCTTTTCGGGCAGTTTTGGCAATGGATTGGGTAGAATAAAAATTTTGTTGAAATCACCACATGAAATGATAGCAAATTTTTCATTAACATTGTAATAAGTATACACTTTCTATTCCTCGAATTTTTAACAGTCGTTTCCTTTTTTAAAGGAGCATCAACTTTCTTTTTCCTTTCGTTTATCTTTTTCTTATGATCTTGCATTTCTAATTGAGTGGGCGAGGTCATAAGTTCATTCGTTTCTAAAACGCTTAGCCTGTTTACAGTACATACATAACGTATGGTATCATCTAACATATTGCCCTTCATAGCCTTGACCCTTGCGCGAGATAGCGTGTTTAGGACATATCCGTTAACTTTTCCATTCCCGAAATCTTGATTGTTTAGCTCTAAACGTGTATCGGGAAAAATGAACTTTTCCCCTTTCCCTTGTACAAACACGATTCTATTGACTTTATTTAAAGCAAGCTTAATATCACCCTTAACCTTTTCGATCTGAGCAATCGCCTTCTCAACTTTGTTCATCGAGTAAGCGGTCACGAGAACGCACTCTTTCGGATCCGATGCATTTATAACTCCAATTTTCTGCAACAGCTTCAGGCAGATATCGAGCGATTGGTTCACCTGGCTTATCCAACAGCTGGCAACGAGATAATAAATCAACTTGCTGTTGAAGCCTTTGTGAGAGCTGTTGGCGATATAAATCTCCAAGGGCTTTCGCACTGCCGGAAAGCGAACACTACCAGAAGCATTGGCTTTCGCTCTGACAATGGAAGCTGCAGAACAAGCTTCCCACAACGTGCATCGCGTAAGAGAATTAGAGGTCCAAGAATGCTCTTGTCAGAAGGCTAATGTGGAAAGGAGTCAGCGAGGCGGACCAGCACGATGCTGGAATTGCAATAAGACTGGGCATCTACAGCGACAGTGCAGATTACCGCGAAGAGGAACCGCATGCCAACACTGTGGAAACAGAAATAATTCAACTGGTCAAAGTAACACCAACAACGTTGCTTCCGAAGCTGTTTCCCACCCGGGAAACGAATAAGAACCAACTTCGAGGGGCAGAAGCTGGTTTCTGGTATCGATCGCCCCAGAAACGACATCCAGGTTTCTCAAACCAAACGGGACAAGAAGAGCCTGACCGTGGAAGCAAGTATAAAGTGCAACAAATGTGTGGCTACCATCGACACCGGTGCCACGGCTTCCATTGTACGGCAGGACCTCGTTAAGAAGACATGGCTCCACAACACCAATAGCTATCGTCTAAGGACTGCAGCTGGAGAAGCCGCAAATGTTTATGGTGAAGTACGTCTTAAGATCCGGATGGCAGAGTTGGAATTCTCTCACCTGTTCCTGGTAGCCGATATATGCGACGAGTGCATTATTGGTGTCGATTTCATGAAAGAACACGGAGTGATATTGGACATCGGGAACCAGGTCCTGAAATATCGAAACATCAGCAATTTGTGGACCGAGAAATAGGAATCATAAATGCCCTGCGCATTGTTGTTGTGCTCGCGCATAAATGCAGCTGGTGGTTGGAATATTGTTTGTTCTTGCTATGGTGTCGTCGGTGTTGTGGACTCCTGCTCATTAGACTCCTCATGTTGTGCCTTGTTGCCCTAATCTCTAACAACCAGTGAACCGTTGATGGTCACTAGAATTAAATTCCCTACTATGCCGCTTTGGTCTTCTTTCTTCCTTTCTATATTTTTCTCGATAAGATTTTTAAATGTTGTCGGTGTCGGTAGTTGAGGTGGGGAAAATCTAATTTCCTCCAAAATGTTGAGGTAGTCCTCCCATGTTCCAATTGGCCCATGTGTTTCCATAGTGCTGAAAAGGCTATTACTTATTAATTATGGGAACATATACACTAAACACATACAATTCTACTTCTAACAACACATGAACAGAGTTCTACTGAACAGGTCAATTACACGTTGTTATGGTAGTTTCATTGTTTTCGATTGGTAATGGGCATAATTTAACTATTGGTCGTTGACAAGTATTAAATCTTGTTCGGACCGTTACTACTCGCGGTAATCCATCTTTTCCAGGAAGGATAATTTCGACGATTCCTAAAGGCCTCGCAGTTGGTGGGGTGTTTTCATCTTTGATGAGAACAATATCTCCAACTGTAATACCTTCTTCATTAGTTAGCCATTTAGGTGGTTGTTGAAGACGATTTAAATATTCAGTTGACCACTTCTTCCAAAAATGTTGAATTTTCGTATTTCGTATTTCGTATTTATTTATTTGTATAGCTTGATTTTAAGATTAACATCTTGTTTACAATTAAGCTTAGAATTGGACATTAATAGAAATAAGTTACAATTATAACTAAACTTTGGAATCACAATTAATATATTTTGAAGAGACAACAGAAAGGTAATGAAAGATGAAAATACATAAGTAATATTTACATGTTACAATTTACTAAAGTTTATATTGAAGCGATGTGTAGCAACCTAACAGGGAACAGAGAGAAAAGTATTTATAATGTAGAATAGTATTCGATGGTCTTCTTTTTGAAAATATGTTTATTATCTGCATTTCGCACCTGAAGCGGTAAGGAATTCCATAGCCGAGAGGCGTTGACAAAGAACTGGCGCTCTGAAGTTACACATGAATAACGTGGAATTATTATTTGATTTGAGCGTGCAGATATCGAGAATTGAATTCTATTATAAAGGTATGAGGGCTGGTGCGATTTGATTACATTAAAAAGTAGCATAAGTGTACGGAGCTTTAAAAGATTTTCAAAGGAAATACCATATATACTTTTTGAGAAATGTGATATGTGGTCAAAGCGATTTAAGCCATAAATATAGCGTGCCACACTATTAAACGCTACGTTAAGTTTCCTTTGGCTTATGGAGTCGAGTTTACAAAAAATTTCACAGCCGTATGTCAAGATCGGTACTACGAGGGTTTTAGCTAACATTTTCCTGGTTTCCAAAGGCGTAAAATTCCTGGCTGGCCAAAGAAGTCGAAGAGCACCGTAAGCTTTACCTACTGCTTGTGTTATATGGGTGTTCCAGTTAAGACTCCGATTAAAGCATATACCAAGATTCTTAGCAGTATCTACAAAATCTATTTGGGTGTTGCTTAGTTCTATAGCTGGAATATTAGAATAATCTATTGGTCTTCGTGATATAACAAGGCACTTAGTTTTTTGAGGATTAAGTGTAAGGCCACATTTAACAGACCAACTGTTAATTGATGCAAGGTCCTCATTAATCTTTCTTACACAATCTTCAATCATATCAAATGAGCAGCTTTTCAACAATTGGATGTCGTCTGCAAATAAGTGCTCATCACAGTGACGAATTACTCTTGGAACTTCATTAACGTAAATGGAGAAAAAAGTTGGACCCAGTATTGAACCTTGGGGGACACCATATTGAATGGGCATAAAGTCCGAAACTTGATCTCCAACTACAACGGCTTGTTGTCTACCAGATAGATGTTGGAGCACATGTTTAGTTAGATGTCGAAGTTGATGTTATGAGACTAGGCACAGGGATTGCATTTATAGCTTGACCGATGAGGAAATGACCTGGAGTGAGAACCGCAAGATCGTCAATGTCATTTCGTAGTGTACATAAAGGTCGTGATAAATTCAGCATGCTTCAATTTGAGAAAGTAATGTTATGAGTTTTTGGAATGTGCATATTGTCGTGCCTAGCACACGAGATATTTTATGGATTTTACACCTGCTTCCCATACTCCTCCGTGATGAGGTGCTGCAGGTGGGTTGAAGTGCCAGTTTATGTTTAAGTTAGACAGATAATCGACGATATTTGTTGTGGCTTCCTTAATGGCTTGAGCTATGTCACGATCTAGGATTGTTTTTCCTCCTTTAAAATTCGTTCCGCAATCTGAATCGAGTCGAGACACAAATCTTTTCAACGCTGCTATCAGAGGAACGTTCGGACATTTCTGCAGCGAACTTCAGCTCTTTAGTCGAATTGGAGGCTAAAAGATTCGCAACTTTTTTTTTTTCGTCTTTATTGACGCTTCTAAAAATGTTGTCTAAAATGCTTTTTGAAAGCGTTAAATTATTTTTTAGCCAAGCGTCGTGGCGCATCTTGAAAAGAGCATGATTTTTAGAACATTGCTTCCATCTTCTTTCTAAGTTTGCATCAAAAAATTTTATTTTCGACCTTAAATCATTTTTTAATTTAATGGGACAGTTATTTATTCTTAAATTAGTCAGACCATAGGTGAAAATATCTTCAATCCTCGATTTTTTATCGAAAGAAATCCATTTTTCATATAATTCTTGATTTTTAATGATTTGATTTGCTCCTACAAAAAGTTTTATATTTTAAAGGTTAGCAAGAAGTAGCACAAAGACTTTGCTTTTCCGCAAAGTCAAATAGACAACATAATAGCATTCACAGCTCTGCTAAACTTTGCTAAACTTTTTTTAAAAGCTTAACTAAACTGAAAAAATGCCTAAAAAAATAGGGTGCTTTTTCGAAAACTCAACACTTTTCAGACAATATACCACCAAATTGAATTGAGGCCTAAGTCCACACCGGACTGTAGCACCACCTTAAGTAAGTAAATAGGTAAATTGGGATTTGGCGCAAGTGTCTCCGCCTGGAATCCTTCATGGATTGAAAGTTACTAAGTTGTATGAGGAAATACTCCTACTTTTCAAAAGAAAATTAAAATTAAAGCACTTAAACAAAAATGGAATTTTCCGTCCCGATTAAAATATGGGATTCTTTCTTATTTTTCGGGTTCTTCTATCCTTTTTGCGATTACCGATCACAAAAAAAAAATTAAAAATCTGCTAAGAAATTAGCGTATTGAATGCCAGCCAAAGACCCCACGAGGAGGAGGAAATTCACTTTTGCTGACGTGGACCAAACTGCATCTCATTGAGAGAAGCGAGTCCCAGTTCGCCAAAAATTCTACAGATGGAGCACCAAGGGAAATTGGATGGTGACGTTTAGCACGCACCAGGGGAATTTCCTTCCCTTTCCAATCCCATGAACTCCCTGCACCCAGAAAAAAATCAGTGTAAAATTAACCTTTATGCGTTTTCTCAAAAGCTAAATGTGCGTTTCTCAGGAGTTGGAGTACAGTACTTCCTTCCATAGTTTAAGACTTATTCATAACTATCTTTTTAAAACACAAGCCAGTATAAAATTTTTGTGATGTTTTATTAAGACGAAAAAAAGAAAAAAATTAAAAACAAGGAAAAAAAAGAAAAAAATAATCAAATCAAAACAATTCCAATGTTACGAAACAGAATGTGATATTTAAAACTTCTTTATCTTGTACTCGTATCTGTAATTTTATAATATAAAATAGATTGTTCTCATCCTATCTTCAATAAGATATTACTTGTATCTTTAAATGTGTATTTTAGTTCTCGCTTTTATAATTACTATATATAACAGTCTCACTCATTCAACATTAACTTACAGAGCGCTCTCGCTCTCCTCATACAAAGCAAAAATAAATATATATTTCAACTTTTCAATTTCAAATGTGCTGGCACATTCTCGTTTGTATTTGTTACCATCTTCTGAACTTGTGGTGAAATTTTGTTGGCAGTTATTACTTTTAGAACAGACCCCAAATGTAAATCAGTTATTCTGGATCTTACAGTAGGTGACTTATTTCATTTCATCAGTGAAAATAAATGCTCGCATCGATAGGTGCTTCCAATCTTCGAGTCTTCTCAAATCTGACTGGCAAGTACTTGTAAAATTCAGGTATCCCAACTTCATTAAACTTAGATCTCAGATCGGAGTGACATTGGATTCGGATTACCTCCATTTGCATTTGGTTAGGTACTGACTGTATATTTATGGAAAAAATCGATGAAAATAAAGAAAACTTGTCTTTCAAAGACTTAAAATCTGCGAAACGTTTTTCAAATTCATTTCTAAGGCTTAAAATTTTCTCTGCGTATTCGTAATAGGACACTGTTTCACTTAAACTAAGTTTATACATATTGCATATAGGAAAATGCGTCAAATTCTCTTCTCCCAAGTTTTTTTCTCAAAGATCTAGCTTGCATTTGAATGCTTTAACATGGTCACACATTTTCGTTATGATCTGATCTGTTCCTTGTAGTTTTAAGTTTAAGTCGGATAGATGTTTTGTTATATCTACCATGAAAGATACATTCTGCAACCAGACAGAATCATGAAACATCCTTGTGTCTTCATTTTTACTTATCAAAAATGGACATATTTCTGCTTTCAAGTCCCAGAACCGTTGAAGAACCTTTGAGCAAGATATCCAACGTACCTCAGTATAGTATGTTAACCCGGAATATTCACTTCCTAGTTCGCTTAAGAAAAAAAATTTATAATGTTCATTACTTTTGTGCACAAAACCTCCTGGTCGATAATGCAATGCGTGTGATGAATTTTTGATTCGTGATAAGATTCACGGATTTTGCTTTGTAATATTGCTACAAAACCGTTGTTTTTTTTCCAGTCATTGAAGGAGCACCATCTGTTGCAACAGAAATCAATTTCTACAGGGGAAGATTGTATGTTTGGAGAAGTTCATAAACACATTTAAATATGTCTTTCCCTCTTGTAGTCCCATGCATCGGTACTAGTTCTAATAACTCCTCAAAAACATTGAAATTCGTGTCGCAAGCACAAAGAAACACAGCTAATTGAGCTTTGCCTCCAATATCCGTACTTTTGTCACAGGCAATCGAATAATCTTCAAAACTCGTTGACTTTTATTTGATCTGATCAGTTATATTGCTAGCCAAATCGGTAACTCTTTCCGCAACTGCATTTCGTGATAAAGAGATTCCTTGAAAAGCCTTCACACTTTCAGGACAAACAATTTCTGCAGCTTTTATCATACATGTGGTTCCTCGTAGCAATTTCCAGGATTGCAAATGAGAAACTAGCTTTTAAGTTTTTTAAAATTACAAATTTATTTTATTAAAACTAATTTAAAGAGGTTGATTGTTCAAAGACGAAACTGGGTGTTTTTCTGGGTTTCAAAAGGGGTGAGTAAAACTTCTTGATTTTGCCAATAAAAGGACAACTAGCTCAATTCGATTTCTGATGCACAGATAATTTCATTTATTGTTAACATTCATTTAACCTTAGAATCTATTTACAATTTGACTTAAATCATATAATAACCTTTTTAAATTATATAATGTAAAAATAAATAATGGCTTTATTTGTCAGAATGACATTTAATAGTTTATTATGGGTTATTGATGAACTCGTTCTAATCCAAACTGACGGGCAGCATTCAACAGAGGTTTTTGAGTTGCTTTTGTTTAAACACCAGCACGTTAGAAAGTTCAAGTTTTTAGTTTTTAATCACTGCTTATGCGCTTACTGCCTAGGCTGAGAGACGCTATTAGAATGAAGAATGTTCGAGAAAACGGAAATACAAAATGTCTGCCTTTTGCACTTCATATTATTCTCTTACGGTTGAGCTTTAGGTTTTGATAGATAATGATGCGTTTTCATAGATGACAATGAGCTTTTCATATTGTTAGATTAATTGAGTGTTTTATTTAAGGTGTGTTCGCATCCACTACATACATTCCTTGATGAAATCACCTTTTGTAAAAAGTTTCGAGTGCTTGGCTATCAACTCCGACAAAACGTAACTTGCATGTACCGCCGCTTCACTTTCTTGAAAAACTTTAGTAAACATGTGCTGTTGTTTTTTCAGTTCTAACTTTAACTCTTTCAGTGTTTGTTGCCTTATAGTTCCTTCATAGCTGTCATATTTAGATTTATGTTGTTCATAGTGATCCTTTATGTTGTATAACTTTGGAACACTATTGCGGTTATTGCATATTAAACAAATTATTTTATTATTCACTTCACAACAAAAGTATTCTAGTTCCCACTTCTCTTGAAAATTTCGATGTTCATCACAAATTTTTCGTTTGGATTTACTACCACTTGGCTTTGAAAAAGACATACCGAACCACGTTTTCGTGGGATTCCCCGGTTTGTTTTAAGTGTGTTCATGAATGTATTTTTGTTCGTTTGGAGAAAAATGTAATGTGCAAAATTGGAAAATACCTGCAAGTTGTAAATTTAAGATTGGGACGCAAAAATATTTGATGTGGGCCGCGAGTTTGACATGCCTGATCTAAGATTTAGTTTTTTTATTTTAATTTAATTTTTAAGGATAACACTGTGATTGTTTAACAAAAAAAATTGTTTTAAGGAATTTAATGTTGTTTAAGTCTCCACCGATAATATTTAATTAAATAATTCGTTTATATTAATAATTAATATTTTTTTTTAAATTTCTTGAGGATAACATTGTGAAAAAAAAAAAAATGTGGAAAGGACTTGCAAAGTTGAAAAAAGTTTAACAAAAGCAAAATTATCTTAAATAAATAAATTGTCTGATTTTAGGATGCAGAATTTCCGAAACAATAAAAATACATCAACTCAACTTTCAATTTTCTTAATTTTAAAAACAAAATGCGAGACAAACTAAAGCACCTCCGATCGATTGCACTCACAAAATTCAACTATGTGTTTTCAGTTGGCGTGCTTTTCGTGCTCTCTTTTCTACTTATTTCTAGTGGCAGGTGGCAGCCATTTACATGTTTATATGTATTAGTTATATTCTAGATTGCTACTTGAAAGAGATCTCACATTTTTTTTTCGCTTAAATGGTGTCATTTAAAAATGTCTGAACTGATGGGATTATTTCACCATCATTGATTTCAAATAAAAATAGTTGTATAAATGTCCACACCGAAAAACATTGTGGTGGATATTCTAAGTTTAAAACGTAATCACTGATTGCGTTTTATACTTTAGATTATCAATGGGAACGTAGAAGTGACTAAAATTAAAATTTTCACCTACATTAATAATAAGAGGCTGAAGTGTAAGTTTGTTCTTGATGCACTCATCTCGCGTGTAAAAGGCTATCTATGTCCGCTGCCTGCTTCACTTGTAATGAAAATGCTGATACAGAATCATGGATAGTGAATTTCTGGGACTTCCCTTGGAACTTCCTTACTGCAGGTGTCAAAACTCCGTGAATATGTTGAGTAATGCAAAAAGTGCTTCATAACTTCCAGACTACTTATGCTACAGGAACAATTCAAATATATGTAGATATGTAAAAACACGTTGCTTGTTGTGAAAACTGCGGCTGTATTATCTGAAGGCGTACTGAACTCAAAGACGACGATTGTAAAATTTATCGGCCTTTTATACCCCTTTTTGGGCAGTTTTGGCATTGCATTGAGTAGAATAAAAATTTTGTTGAAATCACCTCATGAAATTATAGCAAATTTTTCATTAATATTAAGAAATAAGCTTACATTTGCTGAAATCAATAATTATTATTTGGTCGTCTTAGTATTAGTTTTTTCAATATTCGTTAACGTTTTTTTTTTAATTCAATTTTAATTTCGTTGACTCAACATCCTCCCCACCTTGGACGACTACGTTCAATAATTCACTCGTTTATTTTTTCTAGTCCCTTGCGGTGATGTTTGTGGAAAACGACCTTTCCCGCTCTGTTAACATTTACCCGGACCTGGTATTTGTCTGGCAGATTAATGGTAAACTGTTTCCTTTTGCTTTGCTTGATACGTTTAAAGTCGATTCTCTGCAATGTGTTGTTAAAGATGAAGAGGTCTTCCCCCTCCCTGGTGACAAACCTTTGAACTTCGTTGTCGATTCGCATTTTAATTTCTTCAACGGTTGTCGATGGCCTCAACACACTTATCGAATCAACCAGTGAACCGTTGATGGTCACTGGGATTAAATTCCCGACTATGCCGCTTTGGTCTTCTTTCTCCTTTCTTATTCTTCTCGATAAGATCTTGTATCAGTGTCGGTAGTTGAGGTTGGGAAAATCTAATCTATTGTCGTGCCTAGCACACGACGCAGATTATATTTTATTGATTTTACACCTGCTTCCCATACTCCTCCGTGATGAGGTGCTGCAGGTGGGTTGAAGTGTCAGTTTATGTTTAAGTTAGACAGATAATCGACGATATTTGGTGCTATGCTATGTCACAATCTAGAATTGTTTTTCCTCCTTTGAAATTTGTTCCGCAATCTGAGTAGATATCCGAACATAATCCTCGTCGAGACACAAACCTTTTCAAAGCAAAGCAACCGCAGCTCTTCAGTCGAATGTATCATCAACCGAACGTTATAGGTTAATAAATTTGAAGATTTCATTAAGACTGACGCCATCCAGATTAACCAATGTTTTTGTTTCTTTTACACATTCAAGTAGGCTGATTTTCTCGTATTCAAATTGACGAAAGGCTTTCCCAGTGCTTGACTTCATAAAAATATCAATCCATTGACATTTTACGGACTTTCTATTTGATTTTTCTTTCATCGAAGTGGAGTCATTGTTCGGACCATCTTTTTTTTCCTTGAGGAAAGAACTTTGGAGGTTTTATTAAGACTGACGCACGTTTTAGCGCAATTAAAAGCAGTATTAACGTTAGGAGCAGGGTGGAAACAAATGTCAATAGAAGGTTTTATTAAGACTGACGCTATTCAATGAAATATGCTTGTATCAAATCTATTTCCCTTATTTGCTATTTGATGCAATAGCGCACCAGCTGGGAGCTGCATGCCTCGGCCGATTAGCATGTGTTATAAAACATCGAATTGAGTTTTAACTGTTGAAGTCTTAGCTGTTGTAACCGTGAAACTGGTTGTATCCATGTCGGGACAGGATCTCATCGAATTTAATTGATATCAATAGCCTCTTAAGCGTCCTCGTGAAACATATTTGGAGGTTTAATTAAGACTGACGCTCGTTTTTACCCAATAAAAGCAGTACAGACTCAAGCTCAAGGATAGGTTATTGCTACATTTGGTCTTGTCAAGCACTGCACTACGAATGAAAATATTAAAACGCCGATGATGGCTCCTTCGTAAAGTCTCGATCGCAAGTATCGCTCATCGGCACAGTATGAAAATTGGTGTGTCTTAAATCATACAAGATCGGATGATCATGTACTCGTTCCTACGTCTCCTACCTCAAAACATTGTGGATTTTTTTTTCAATTTCTCAGACAGAACGCTTTCTCGATAAAGTTCCATAGTAATAATAATAATATTAATAATTATACTACTAATTAAGGATTCTATGCCGAGAATCCATAAAAAAAATCGCGTACTGCCCAACGGTTCGACTTACGATCAATAAAACAAGAGTAATTTAAAATGCAAGTATATTCTCTCGATGCAGTTTTAAGACTAACTTTTTTCTAATTCTTAAAGCTAGGCTTAGCCTCGTGCAAGGGTTAAATTGTCGATCCAGCATTTCCCGACTGTGGGAACATAGATTGCGGATCGTATTCACTTCAGCGCAGCTGCATTATTTGTCTTTCCTCACGTAGTGCACTGTCAGCATTTACAGTCTAGACTGTGGGAAGTGCATGGTGTTAGGTTAGGTTAGGTTGGAGTACGCCCTCACCCTTCGAGTCATTTTCACATGTCGTAGAAGGAGCGGGGATGGAGTGGGGTGTGGAGTTACCGCCCTTGGGACAGCCGAGCGTGACAGCTGTTCCACTGACAGGTAATTCTTTCATGTAGAGGTTGCGCTAGTAGAGCCAGAAAGACTCCCGGCACTAGTCGCAACCACAGGATTGACAACCCGTTCACACCCCTGAGTAGACTCGACAGCCTTTACAGGAGATGTGACCGCATTGTCAGCCCTGACTCAATTTATTTTTCTTATTATTTTTCGGTTTGATTTCATTTTTGTTCCCACGAGTGAGGCTTACCGAGGCAAGGCGAAAAAATATGACGGACCTTGCCACAGCATCCGAAAGAGCTCGTTAATGGCTGGTTTATACCCCAGCCTTTCATTCTTCGGCACGGTTTTCGTACAAAGTACGCTCACACCACCACTGCAATAAGGAACCTCTCAACTATGATTGAATTAGGTTTCCGAACATTGCACTATTGAGGAGTTACAACAATTCAGCGACCCAACTCAACCTTAGCTAATCACTATCCTGCCAAAAAACGCACAGAACACTAGTGATCATTGCCCGCCTGGCACCCACTTCGAGGGTTTGAATGAGGATTTTTGCCGGGCGTACTTTATGAAAAGTTTTTCGTTTTTATAACATAACGGCATTCGTATACCTTCTGCTAGCATCTGGCGTGTGTCTGGCTCAAGAAGATTCACCTCGTTCTAATATTTTGACGGCTGGTTTTGAGGGTGTAGTGATGCCACTAGAAATGTAAATTTTTCAGAACAAAATAGTTCCAATCGGTTTTATTCCACTCCGATTAATACTATTTAAAATGAAAACTCAGAACGTGTGGTACGATTAGTAACTTAGACACGTCAGAAATTGTTTGTATCTTTGGGCTGCTAAACCGAAATAGTTCGAATGCGACACAAACTAGCCTCGTCGTCATCAGTGAAACTAGTGTGCACGGGGTTCACTTTGTTAATAAAGAAAACACAACCATTAATTTCTTTTCGATTTTTTTGTTCTCTTTTTATTGTTTCACTTTGAGTACAAATGTTTTTGGATTTAGTTAAATTTTAATTTGTAATTCACAAATGGATTGAGGCTTTTATAATTTAAAAAGGATGAAAAACGAGTCTTGAAAATGGCTATTTAATCACTATGTTGATTGAGATGCGTACGGCAATGGATTTCTAGCTGGAAAGACGCAATTCAGATTCAGAAGTAAAGACACGAGGCAGAAAAAGTACCACTTCGTTAAAATTAGTCAGGTTGGGGTGATATTTGCAAAAACTACTTCAATCGTATGAGTCATGTTGGGATGACATTTGCAGAAAGAACCACTTAAGGTGCAGGCACAATATTTCGCGTTCAGGCGTTGAGTTTACTTCTTTTAATTATTTTTGTTTGTTTATTTGTTTTAGAATAAAGGCTTAAACAACTAGTGTCTGCTGTTCTCCTGCGGCCACGCTTTAATGAATTCGTATACTCTGCGACACAGTTCATGGTTCCGTTCTCCAGATAAAACTGAAACCAATCTAGATATTACCTTGCTTATATCGTCAAAAGTCGTTTTGAAGCGTGAGTGAGTCTTCTTCAATATTCAGGTTGTGGGACAAACAGTCAAACCACACAGTAACAGAAAGGATACGCGCAGCTTTACTGGGTTCTCCACCGCGGTTGTGCTGTCTGTATAGACCGCAGCAACCGTTGGTCGAGAACCCAGTAAAGCTGCGCGTATCCTGTCTGTTCCTGTGTGGTTTGACTGTTTGCGCGTTTGGTGCAAATGAAGTCGTCTATCGGCTCGTTGAGTTTCTGTTTTGTTCCAGCAGTTCCATATAAATCCTGTAATCAGGTTTTACGGGTGCATAGGCATTTCTTAGCAGGCTAATAACATCTTCCATTTCGATACTTCATTCTTAACACCTTGCCACCAGTTAATTGCATTACCTTGCAGGAGCAATGGCAATCCTCGGATTGCATCGTCTTTGGAAATGCGTTCAATATCTTTATAGATCGAAATTGTAGCGATAAATGCTTCAACAATAGCGCTGTCACGTTCACCTTGGAATCGTGCTGTACAGTTGCTAAAACTGCCTCTATGAGCGTCTGGTTTCAGAGCGTTTAAAAGTTCGGACAGTTGTTCAGATGAAAAGGCCATTTCTTCTGTATGCGCAGGGGTGCGGTTATTATTTCACAAGTTGTAAGTCGCAATTTTGAATTTGGAAAAAAAAAAACGCTTGATGGCTTCGAAAAAATCGTTGATTCGTGATTCGTTGACCTCAAGTTCAAATTAGTTGTTACTGCTGTGTGGAGCTGGCCCCACGTTGGGCGCCAATGAAGCGCGAGTGAGTCTTCTTCAATATTCAGGTTGTGGGACAAACAGTCAAACAGACAGGATACTCACAGCTTTACTGGGTTCTCGACCGCGGTTGTGTTGTCTGTATCGACCGCAGCAAATCGTTGATAAATAAAAACCAAAATTTGAATTTTATAGAATAAAGATTAGTTGTACTTTATTTAAAATATCAGTTCCTTTCAAATAGGTATAAGTGTCACACGTTTGTAAAGTTGGAAACTAATAATCAAACATGTTTTTTCGCTTCTGCTTTATAACTTTTGTTGACAATATTGAGTGTGAACTAATAATTTTGAAAGGCAAGTTTGCAAGCAAGGAATACATTATAAAATCATTTGAAACTGCAGCGTTACAGTTTTGGTATTACACAGCTTTTAAAAATTTGAGTTTTGTGAAATCTCCCCACTTCTTTTTCCTGTTCCTTTCTTGTGTTTGTGAAAGAAGTTTGGACTTCTTTAATCACAAATTGTTATTGGGATGGGTGTTTTTTTGTGGTAAATAGATGTTTTTAGATGAATTATGAGTTATTTTTTGAGTCTTGTTGAGCCGACAAGCTTTTATTTAGTTCACTTGTCAACTGGTCGAATTGTTGGTCTACTTGCTCTTAGCTACTTGCTGTAGTTGTATTTCCACCTCCTTACGCAAGTAATTGCACTTTTGATACTCAGTTTTTCTAACTCTTTAGATTTCGAATTTCTTAGTTCTGTACGACTTTTATTTTTAATTTTTTTATTTTTTGTTTGGTAGGGGCTCAATATCTCCCTTTTTACTATTTTGTTTCTCCTTTTTTTTTTATATGAGTTCCAGTTGTAACAGTTCCTCCTTCTTAAATGGCAGTTTTCTCTCTTCTGTTAGGTGGTGGATTAGGCTACACGTCAGGGTGCCGTTATCGAAGCCTTGTAATTCGTTGGGGACCTGTACGTTCTTTGTGGTGAATTCCGGTGTTTTAGTTTCCTTCAAATTCCTCTTCCACTCTCCTTCCAAGAATTCTTTGGTTGCCCTCATTGCGTTTGTTCCAGAGGTTCCTAGGCCGTCGTTGTATTTTATTGTCTTGTTTATATTGTTCACCACTATAAGCGACCTTTGCAGTCCCTTTATTCCTATTGGGATGTAAAGGAGTTTGAAATCGAACACATTGATTTGTCCTAACCTTTTTATCATCTCGACACTCGGTTTCCTTCTAAGAATTCTGTTAGTTATGAACTGTAGATTGTAAACAGAGTGTCCCGGTTGATCTTTAACCCGTTTTATGAATTTGTATACTCGATTTTCATTTGGGAAGTTTTTTGTTTTCCTGAGTTTTTTCGGAAAATGTTGCCATTTGTGAAGCTGGCATTTTGGTACTGTAAGAAAAAAAATATCTTCAGTATAGTTGTAGTTTCTTCAGTCTTCTTAAGGATCTTGTTTTCTTAAGGTTGTAAGTTAGGTTGTTTTTTGGTAATTCTGGTGGTGGCGTTACTGGTGGTCTTTTGTTTTCATGGGTGTTGGGAATTAATTTGGGTGATGAATAATGCTGATAGTGGGTGTGTGTCTTGGTAGTTCGTAGTTGGGCTTGGTATTATTCTTTTGTTTATTTCTTGAGATGATTATTAGAATCAAAACTACTATTGTACAAAGTATAACTAATGTACTGATTGAAATTGATGTTATAGTTGATATATCCTACCGGCTGAGCCAATGTTGTATAAGGGGGATTTAGGAGAAGGGGAGTTTTAGGAGTTTCCTTGGCTTTAAGGCCTCGCCAAGGTAAGCCAGATTTCTAGGCGCTGGGCGCCGATTTATAAAATTGGATTAAAAAACAATATTTACCTTACTATGTATTTGGGGTACCTTTATTGGTATTTGTTTATGGATTGATATATATTGATTACAAGTTTGCTCGTTTTCTCGATGTTAAGTTGAGCCTCAGTTTCGCCTTGGCCATTAACATAACGGTTAACGATTAAAAACAGAAGTTTAGCATCAACTTGAAGTTATGAAATATTAAGTTTGTGAAGCCGTGAATAAATGAATAAACAAACTATATGAATTTATAAACAATTTATTTATATAATTTTATGTGTATCGATTAGGAAAGAAACATTTATTTTAAAGGAACATTTATTTTTACAGAAGAGAGGCAGACAAGACAAGTAGTGCTCGTTCTGCTCGTGAATAATAAGTAATCAATATTTTTGAAAACATCGCCTTTTATAGTTGTTTTGTAGTCGACTCTCCTCTCATAGCATGTTCGATTGAGTTTCTGCTATTTTGTTGAGTGGTTAGTGCAGGCGTTTGTTTTGTTTTCTCCCGTATTTGTAACAAGTTATAATAATCTAAGTAAGTGTTAAGCAATAATGTTATAAAATATATTTGAATAAAAATAAAACACTTACTGCAATTCTTGTATATTTATTTATATCTGTTTCCCTATCTTTGGTTTACCTTTTTTTTTTGTAAAATTAATTTAATTAGTCACATTTGCTTTCACTTTATGTCAATATTAAATTATGCAGGCTCTTCAGTCCAGGTCGGACCAGGGCCTCATCCAATAAACGTCTCCAGTCAGCTCGGTGCCAAGCTAGATGTGGCACGCCAAGTGCAGGCCCTCTACCGCCTGTGTGCTCCACCTGAGTTGCAGTCTTCCTCTTCTGCAACGTCCTTCCGGTTTGGATTCGAAGACTCTACGAGCCGAAGCATTATTTTCCATTCAGAATATTGTCTTTAACTCGGCTGGAGATACCACCTCTTCTAGTAAAGAGTCTGGCGTTACGTTTCAAACGAACAGGACGTTCATCAAAAAGGTGATGGACTATGTAATATCTGTTGTTCTTTGCTCAACGGTTCGCATTCAAGTGATCCCTCTTTCAGATAGATTTCCCCGAATCGGCACGGTTGACTTTGACGTTTTAATATTCGGACCTGTTTGATTGTTGTTCTATAAAGAACTTGTTCGATTACATGTTCGGAATGAAACTGCAGACCATAATGTTAAGATTGTTGTTGATACTGCTGCAACTGTTGGGCTGGCTGATGCCAGTTTCAATTATTACCGGTATTTCAGTTAAATCTAGACATTCTCGCTCTAGATAAATTATTGCGGAATTGACACAAATATCTCAGGAATACCTTCCGAGTTCGGACAGTAATTTAAATTTATAATTTTCTTTAAAATCTTGTACCTCTACGGGGTCTTACTTTTTTATACACTTGTAGCTGTGCGGGGCTCCCACTTCATAAGTTAACTCTCCAAAAAGTTGATTGGGAACCTTCGTATTTCACTTCCTTTATAAGGTGTAATTGAAGGATTCAGTGACAAATTCTAAACTATATTTATGTTTTATCCAAAAATCAGCTGAAAGAACTTTTGAGGTTTAATTAAGACTGACGCTCGTTTTAACCCAACAAACACAGTAGGGAGAAAAACAGAGTGGTGGGGTGGAAAAAGTTCTCAATCTTGGGGTGAAAACACACGTCAACAGAAGGTTTTGTTAAGACTGACGCTATTCAATAAAATATGCTGTTTCAAATCTATTTTTCGTATTTGCTATTTGTTGTAATAGCACACCAGCTACATGTCTCGGCCGATTAGAGTGTGTTAGAAAACATGGAAGTGAGTTTCTTTCCAAACAATGTCAACCGGGCAACGGGTTTTCCACTCGCCTAATCCAATTCTTATAAGTGCACCCATGTGGAGACAGCCCCTAGAGTGTCCTCGTGAAACATATATGGAGGTTTAATTAAGACTGACGCTTGTGTTTACGATATACTCTGGGACGTGTAGAAACCAAATCGATAACTACTAGATGTTGAGATGTGGATGCATGTTAGATATGACTTGAAGACGATATCGGTAATGACGCTGAGAACAATGATGACTTAAGTCGTGAGTTCTTCCCCACCTACAATTGAGATCATAATTGTGAAAAAAAAAAAAGAAAGAAAACAACCAATACCATGTCAAGGAAAAAAGATGGAATTATGGATGTGTAGAACAAGTGTTGATGAACCGATCATGTAGAATGTAGAACGACCAATTTGTGTCGCCGATCTTTCCATGGTTGGAATTAAAAGAGCACTGGTAACCGAATCCGGTAAATCACAGACGAATCCGTTAAATCGCCGATGAATCTGGTAAATCACGAACGGATCCGGTAAATCAACAACGAATTCTGGTTATGTTGTTAGTATGTGTGACAAGACCGCTTACCACTGGTTGAGGGAAGTAGGGTTCTTAATTATAGGCAGCCAGCCGGTCGGTGACGCTGACTTCTGGTGCTTGATTGACGACTGCTTTTTGCTTGCTACCGAGGCCTCGGTAGGGACAATGGGACAGAATACTATCTCGCGGGGTAGTGTCCTGTCCCATTGTCCCTATATTGTATCTATGGTTCTATATCGTTTCCGCTTCCGTCGAAAGATCCGCCCAACAAGTCCACCGCGACTTGCTCAATCATAGCCACCAACACTGCAATCGCTTTGGGGGCCTGATTCCGGTCTTCTATTATCAACCCCTAAGGCAACACCGGAGGCTCCTCATCCCTCCACAATTTCTTTTTTACAACTGGTGGCGGCGGCGGAGGTGTCGTCCTCGCTCGCTTCTCCTTACATTCGCCTCGTTCTGATCGCTTGCCGCTCTCCTTATCTCTTTTCCTTGGGCGTGGCTGGTCAGATTTAGTGAGAGAAGTGGCTTACTTACTTGCTTAACCGACTCCCAATCCTTGAAGGATCTCAGCCTGCGACCTTCCATCGGAAACGGACCCTCGCATGCACTCTCCAGTTGCCAAAACCAAGTGCTCTGGCATCTGCAGTCACTTGGTTCGTGTACCGTACGTTTGGTCTTCTTTGTCGTCTCGAATATGGGGGCTGTGAAGACAATACTATAGTGTTGTCGTATCACTGTCTCTTGCCTTGAGACAAGAAGCTCGTCTTCAAATTTCCTGTGAGTTATCAAAGATTCAAATGAATCTTTTGTTTGTAAATGCCACTAAAGACCTTTGTAACTAACCTTTATGGTTTATTCAAGAATCTGTTGAAAGAACTTTGGAGGTTTAATTAAGTATTGTGGCTGTGAAAGGAGGAACACAAATTTTAGTATGTCATATGAAATTCGATTTATTGATGGGTTGATAATGGTTGAGGAAGGTAATCTGCGGCATTCCTATACCGCTTGTCCAAATCGGATGGGATTCAGGTAGTTTTCAAAGGCATCGGACGCTGGCGAAGTTCATCGGCTGAAAAGAAAAGAAAATAGGAAATAAAGATTGGGCGATAGAAACAAAACTGGTTTTGAGTCTTGTTGATTCAGCGACCATCTTCTCCAGAGTGGTACCAGGCAGTGGGCCTTGGTGGTTGTGGCCCAAATACGCTGATACCAGCCAGTAGGTATGGTTGTTGATTACCGTACTGGCTGTGGTGACGTCTTTATCACTGAAAACAGGGAGTACAAATTTAGACTACGTTTAACTAATATGCGGGACCTTGGGAAACCTCTTGCTGTTACATATAAAGCGTACTAGCCAGGAGTTCTCAGTCCTCGAACCAAGGATTCCACAATCCAGGGCTGAGATGAGAACGACATCTTCCCCAGTTTTTGACAGGCAGAGAAGAAGGGAGGCCGAAGCCTTTATAGAGTGTTTTAGATTAATCTGTACTATCTGCTACAGATCAACCTCCATCACACATCATCATCCTCATCCAAGGATGGGACGGTGATAGTAGTACTTGAACCCCTTAAGTCTTGCGACACAGCTTCTGAAAAGGGTTTTACCTCATCTTCTTTGTAAACACGGAGCGTAATCGTTTTGTTAAGACTGACGCCATTAAATGAAATATGCTGTATCAAATCTTTTCTGTTTTTCTTGTTTACAGCACTTCTTGATTTTCCCTTTTTCTTTCTTTTAGAATTGCTGTGATAGCGAAAACTGTCGATAAGCGAATTTAAGCTCATTACATTCTTGTACTGAAATAATAAATGTTTCTTAATAGTACGCTCATTGTATTCCTTCACGTATTTACCTGATCTGCACATGTCAATGGCGACATATCGAGCATACTTTATCTTGATTGCAGTGACTCCATGTAATGTCCTTTCATTCCTCTACTAGCCTTATTAATTTATTCTTCTCTTCAAAGGAAAGGGGTTTTTCCTTCTTTTTGAAAAATGTCAGGAAATATTTCGGAGGTTTCATTAAGACTGACGCTATTCAATTTAATTTGTTGTACCTTTCTTACCTTTAATTTATTGACTTCTTAGCTATACCAGTGTTATTTTAAACATTGTACTTTTGGCTTATTTGATTTAAGCACGTTTTTTTTTCCAAAGTAGCAAAATATAATTCCTTATACATTTTAAACAAGTGAACAATACCAAGGAAACCATAATTATTATGCGTGTTCACAGGGAGTAATAATAAGAACAACCAACGCGGTTCGGTTCTAATTCAACACTAATCTTTATTGCTCAACTGCTGTAATTGTTCTTAATACTAAATCACAAAATGGGTTTTCCCCGATAACTTGCAGCTGCTGGTGGTTGTTGTTCTGCTGCTTTCTTCTTTTTCCTTCCTTCTTTCTGGTCAGGATGAACATTCCAGAATGATATTCCTTTTCGGTCGCACTCTGTCTGGCTTGTGGAACGTAGGATTCGTTCTAGTTTTGTGGACTGTAATAACTGAGTGTTTACACTCTCACTCCGTTTACATTATTCATGCTCGAAGGTCGCTCTTCCACCATGGCATTGCTTAAAGGTGGACTTGCGATTCTAACATTTCGTTTTCCATAACTTGATGTTACAATGAATATTTCCAACATACTACCCGAGACATTACGTCATTGATTAATCCAACAAATGAATGTTTTATTTTTTTTTTATTTCTCTTGCATTCTGTTTATTGACTTCTTAGCGATACCAGCGCTATTTTATTATTACTGTTCGTTAAAGCTATTCCTTCCAGTCCCTACATTTTTTACCGTGACTTTGTAAGTATCTGCTTTCGAAATAGCAGGTTTTATGTACTAAGTTTGGTCTTCAAGCCTATAAAATCCTTGAAAAGTATTTCAGTTCCATCTGACACTGAGTCTCAGTTCTTAGCTATGCATCTTATTTGGTGAAGATTCCTCTGCATTGTTTGTTTTGCAGGTTTTATTAAGACTGACGCTATTTTCTTTCTGGTTGAGCCGCCGCCGTAGAGGAATCACATAATATATTTTTAACCTCCATATAACCTTTGAAAATACATTTATATAATCTTATATACAAAATTTACAATCATATACTTCAATATTGATTGGTATAATTTGTGACAATCCAAAGCAAGTTTTTCGATGCCCGGACGCCACGATTAGGGTGCGTTCCGAAAAGTAGGAAACCAAAATAAAAAAAAGGGGTTTACATGTTGGAGTAACTTTCGAAGTGAAACTTACCCCACCACAAGATGGCGTAAAATCTTTCTCTCTATTTATTGACTTCTAAGCGATACCAGCTGCTAATAGACTATGGAATTTTTGTTTTCCAAACTTATTTTTTTCAGTGTTTCTAAGACTGGAGTGAACAATTCTTCAAGGCTTCAAGTGGTTCAATTGTATTTATTAAACAAAAATTGGACACAATAGATTTGTTTTTATTTGCTTTTAGTAATTATTGAATTTCAAACAAATTACTCTTTGAAAGTTTGACTAAGACTGACGACAACGTCCTTAAAATAATAAAAAAAAACAAGCATTTTAAATATTTCTCAAGACTGACGCATACAATTTATCAATTAAATGATAATATTTTGAAGGCTTTCTTAAGACTGACGCTATTTTCTTTCTCTCTATTTATTGACTTCTAAGCGATACCAGTGTTGCTTTTAGACTATGATTTTTTGTTTTTTGCTTTTACAGCATTAGCTTGCCAGTGACAAAATCGTCCAAATTGGCTTTTCCACTAGCAAAACCACATCACATAACATGATTTTACCAGGTTTTAGATATTGCTGTCGCCAGTTTGAATAAATTTTCGTGAATTTTGAAGCTGTCAAGTGATGCAAGTACTTTTTGTTTTTCGAAAAGTGTTTTGCTTGCCTAGAATAATAATTTGACAGCTTGTGACAACGAAATGAACCTAAAATAAAACTGCCAAATTAGATATATGAATCTTGTTTCAATGAAATAGCACATTTTAGCAATCATTGACAAAATTAATAACAATCATTTTCCCATATCACGATTTTATTATCGAATATTGTCGATGCTTCGGCAAAAGGGAACACCGCCTTTTTTTATGATAAATTGGTTGTTTATTTCTGTAAAAGAAAATTTGAAACTAATAATGAACAAAGTGATTTAAACTGTTCCTACATTTTTAATGTTGATATTCCTTTTTATTTGGCTTAATTAACATCGAAATTTATTATACACTTTCAATCGCAAAATTCAAGACAATGGAGATGGAAATTTAAAAAAAAATGGCACAATGTATGTCTTGCGCCTCTATATTGCTTCTATCAACTTTTTTCAACAAATTCTAGAACAATGTGACATTTGTTGTATAGTTGTCTCTCTCTGACGATATTATATTTGATAACTTCGCCCAGATGGGACTGTTCGATTCTGGCCTAATAAGTTTGTTCCACCGATGACAAAAATCCAAAGACATCGAGATAAGAATGTTGACACTTGGTTAGAAAGAGATAAACAGATTCTTTGTAAGACAAGAGTAAAAATAGGAAACAGTTTGATTTGGTTTTATTTGCTCTTTGAAAGTTTGACTAAGACTGACGTCTTTTAAATAAAAAAACAAACATTTTAAATATTTTTTTAAGACTGACGCCTACTATTTATTATAAAAATGAAAACTTTTTGAAGGTTTTCTTAAGACTGACGCGATACAATAAAATAACAACTAAAGAATACACCCAAGCTTGAGACGCCTCGCTTTGGGAAAATACAGAAAGTAAATTAACATCTTAAAATTAGTATAATCTGTGGGTACTGTTACAAAAGGCAACATTGTGCTCATTTATTTTTTTAAGATTTATTTCTTAGTTTATTTTGTGGTGTTCCAATTCCTCCAGGTGCGTGGATAAATATGGGCAGCAAGTTGTTTGAAATAGCTTTAACTATGCACACTACCAGACACTTTTCGTCTTTTTCCAACGCAGCGATTGAATCCGAACAACAACCTGTTGCCTCGTTTGACGATAGAAGCGATTGATTTTTATTCAAACTTAAAATACTGCAACGAACGAAAGCACTGTCCACCACTAAATTCGAAAACTAACTGGTTAAATTTCGGTCGCCAAAAAGAATGCAACAGGCGCATAATAGCAACTCAAACAGGTTGGGTTCGGAGACAAAGGAAAACGAAAAGTTTTCTTTCTTTTTTTTTTGTTCTTTCTTATCGATTCTTTTTACAGCCATTGCATAGCTGTAAGCTATATGTATTAATAATGCAATAACGAAAAAAAGTATTTGCATTGTAATTGAGTTCAGTTAAATGGGATGTTGTGGGAACGAAAAGTGCGTAGTGTGCAGCGTAAGTTATTCCATAGAATTAGTATTGACAAAGGCCAGCAGGAAATTGAAAAAAAAAATGCAAGACTGCTTCTTGGTTGATTGCAACACGGACATTAGTGTTTATAACATTCGCAATCAGTTGTGTTGTGGCAGATAAAGCATCGTAACAACGAGGTCAATGACATTCGTTTATCAAGCAGGCTATTGTAAACAACCAATTGAGATTGAAGGGAAAATTATGTTGTGTATTCTTTCGGTAGGAGATTGGAATTTACGTACGAGTATAGATATGCATGTGGTACAGCGATGTAAAATGTACGATTTATATTAAATAACCCTCGGAGGAGTGTCTTACCCAAGTATCATCAAATGACACGTAAAAAAGGGAGGCTTCCGCTCGGCTCTTGCTTAAAGCAGATGATTTATTTAGACAGTGGTAGTGTGAGATCAAAATCTAACACCCTGTTCAAATAAAACTTCTTGCATGTATGCATGCACATAAGAAAAGAATGTATGTACATAATATTCTCTCTCTGTCTTAATAAGTTCATCGGTACGCGAGTGGCGTCAAACCTACCGATATCAATAGGCATAGTATTTAATGCTTTTAACGTACTTTTTGGAAATATAGATTCCATGCTAACTAGATTTTTTAGATTATTACCCGATATAGTTACTTTAGTCGAATCCATCTTATCATATTTTAGTTTTTTGGAAACTGACAACATATAACTGAAAACATTTAATAATATATTAGTTTGGTTTTCGTCCAACACTTTTGAAATACTGTATATAAAGAAGGAAACATCATTATGAAGAATTAGAGCCATTAGATTTAAGCCAATGCCTCCCGCTTCCCTGGGAAAAATACTCATCATGCACGTAGGATGAAATAATACTACATCCTCACATTTCTTCGTCTCACTGCTTCACGTAATCGTTCAAGCTGTTCTGCTTCTCGTTGTTCGCCATCGTTGTCGTTGTCGGCAAAGTCGTCGTCTACGCCATCGCCATCCAAAGCATCAACAGGGAACAAATCTTCCAATCGATTATCGTCCAGATTTTCGAGAGCTTCTTGCAGCCTAACTTTTAGTGTTGCTTTAACTCCGCTTGTGGGCAAACCCAAGATGGTTAACTTTTCTTTTAACTTTTGCACCGATGCAATATCAAGAAACGTCTCGGCACGTGCTGCAGCCATGATTAGTTTTCAAAAAAACTTTTTACTTATCAAAAAATTTAAAATTGAATGATTTTACTTTAAAAACCGCGTGGAAATTTGAACCACTTCTGATTACTCAGCTCAACTCTGTCACTTATATTCATCGATCTTACACTTATTGCAAAACCATTGTTAGCGCTTTTCATGTTCCAGGATTTTAAAGTTATTCCTTTACGTCTTAAATCAAATGAATTTACATATCTATATAAATATAAGAGCGAAATGAAAGCAAATTGCTCTTTATAACCACGACTTACCTTTGAAAGATATAGTCTTTTCATACTTTCCATAAAAGCCAAAGGATCGTCAACCACTCTGGGTTTTTCACTCGGAATCGTCATTATTTGATCTTTAGGAATATATAATCCTCGAATCGCATAAGTTTGAACAAATTCAGACTGTCTGGGTAAAAAACAAGTTTTAGGAAGACTTATTTCGAACCCATACTCATCTAATTTTTCCTTTCTTTCACCATAAAGCCAAATTTTGATCTGTATAATGAATGTGTGTTACGTGCTAAGAACGTTTGCTTTAGTAGCGAAGATAAGTTTCTCGATACTATAATGGTGGATGAAGAATCTTCATTCCATGATTATTTTACTACGAGAGCTGAACGTGAAACGATGCCATTATATCGATGGTTTTTATTGTTTGCTAGTATTAGTAAAATATCTGAATGCATTGAATTACGTTATATAGCGGGGCTTGTCCATAAATCGGGCGCGCCTTTGTTTAAACAAAAGAAGAAAGATAATAGCGTTTTGGAAGATATTAAGTTATTTTATAACATTCCTAACATAGTGGAATGTTTGCTCAACATATGTGAAATGAGGCATAGCTTAGTACTTCAGGTTGTTAAGCTTTCGGGCAAGTTATATAATTTGAACAAGATATTAGACGAATTGTCTCTAAGGGTGGCGGTTTCTCCAAAAATAATGATTAAAGAAATAAGGACTTTTCTAAATTTTGTAGTTAGAAGAGCGGGCGCTTATAGCGCGAAACCCTCTTTTATACATCATTCTGGGTCCAGTCCAATAAGTGAAATGCAAACTGATGAATTTGAAATTAAAGAGGATGATCCCGAATTAATTGGAAGATTCCTGAATTGTAAAAGTATCCAAGAGAGTTTGGATGAAGGACGGTCCACATTTAAGGCGTTAAAGTTGGATCTCCTTTTGTCTTTATGTGACGGATTATTAACTTGTTCCTTCGTGAAATGCGAAGGGTTAGAAAAAACGATACCAATGGATTTTGTCCATGCGTGCACTTTTTTGCTCAATATTATGAGAATATCAGGTTATGGCAGGGCGTTAAAACGTTTGGCCATAAATGAAAGTAAGGCAGAAAAAGATGGCGACTACGGTAATATTGCTGCGGATGTTAAAGCCACTTGGTTATCATTCAATGCGCAAGCTTTAGACGCAGGATTCAATATTATACATCCGGATAACTTTACTCAAACATGTATAGGCATGTGGAAAAGTACGTCTTCTGGAATGAATCCACAGAAGGTGGATGTCGAAATAGAAGGAAAGAAAGAGAGTGTTAATCTAAGGAAAAAAGCAGCGGTGGGCGCAATACTTACTGTAATACGCTTTAAATAAATTATAAAACCACTAGGCGATGTTCACTGCTCGAGATCTTTATTACAATATAATTTTTAAAATACATAAAACGACCGAGAATGATTTAAAACGGGACTATACTTGTCATGCGATGCGATGCAACAAATAATAATAACAGTTAGTTCTGTTTGAATAGACAGAAGACAGAGAGAGAATATTATGTACATACATTCTTTTCTTATGTGCATGCATACATGCAAGAAGTTTTATTTGAACAGGGTGTTAGATTTTGATCTCACAGTAGTGATTTACTTGAGCAGTCATCCGAAATTTATCCGAAATCTTTTAATGATAGGCTTGCGATTTTTAACTTGTTATGGCGTTCAATAAATTTTGCACAACCACTTTTTAACTTTTTACATCTAACAAATTGTTTCACATTTAACATTAAAAATTCTGGCGTTTAAAAATTTGTATGTCCTTACGACTCGACACTTGACTATTTAATGATTGAAATGCCTTCTGCGAATCAAAATCAAGCTTTGAAGCACTAAGTGCGCCCTCTGATGTGGTAATTTGTTTTTCTTTAAAGAGCCGATTACACCGGCGGCGCCGACAACAGCATCAGCAAAAATGTTTAATGTTATTACTTTGCTTATACTCCATTTTTTTTTTCTCTCCCTGCATTACGTTGGTTCCACCCAAATCAAAGCCAATCAATTTTTCATGAGGGATATTCATCTTGTTTGATAGTTTCGGAAATACTTTCTTTTCTATGTTCAAAATGCCAAAAAATTCATCGACAACTTTTTGGATCCTATCGTCGTAGAATCGTACAACGGCATTTTGTCAACAATTAAAGAAAATGTATTTATATTTATTGCCAGTGGACTTCCTCCCAAGCGCACGTAGCCATGACTTTAATTGGGCTCCAGTGAACTGCTTCAGTTCATGAATTTCAACTGAATCCATTTTCTTTGCAACGCGATGGATTTAGAAAATTAATTGACTTTTAAACGCGATTATTTCGTTGGCGATTCTGATCATCTCAGTTTCGTCGAGAGCTGGAATCTCATCAGACAAGGCCTTGCAAATAGCAGTACAGACATCCAGAAAAGTCGCAAAATTTTGCCTGCTTATCCTACACACAGCTGCGATATGTTTAAGCAAAAATGGTTCAACAAGTTGGAATAACGTATTGAACGTTTGTGGTTCCATATGGAAGTTTTCCTTCAAAACTTTTAAGTTTGAAACCACGTCTGTTACGGATTCCTTTGAATGAATTTGCAGCGATGAAAAAAAAAAACAAGTCAAAGTATAAATTGAAATATTGAAATTTCAGGAAGTTGAATCCAAAGGCAAGAAAAAAGGGCCAAGAATAGACATAAATGCAATTTATTGCACCCTTTGAAATTCCACCTGAATAATTTTGTATGTGTACATTAGTATTAAGATAAACTGACTACACCAATACCTCACTTTGCGTCGTGGTTACGTTCCAAAAAAACACGACGCAAATTGAAACGACGCAAAGCGAATTATGATTTTGTATAGCAAGCCATGTAAAGATTGAAGATAGGTTCCAGGACTACGAAAATACTTCTTTTTTAAAAGAAAATTGAAAAAAGTGAACATTCCTAAAGCGAAAATAACATAAGTTTTTATTACATTCATAAAAACAACAAAACAAAATAATAAATCCAATTAAAACAAAAATAAAATATTCATACAATTTAAACAAAAATTAATCACTGTCTGATGAGTCCATATTTTGTTGTCGTTAATCTACATTCTTTACCAAAATACCGATCCAATGTTTGCTGAACAGCTTTTTTTTGTTTTTGGTAATTCTACCAGCAGCGCCCTTTCCACTCATTTGTCTAAAAAAAAGTTACAAGTGTACATAATATGTACAAAACATATAATAATTCAGCCAATAAATAGATTTTAAAAATATTAACCTTTTTGCCTTTTTTCTTAAAGAAGCACAACACCTTTTTTCCTTTTTTGCACAACACTTTTTTACCTATTTTCAGAATCACAAGACACTATGTATGTAATCTAATGGCGTTTTTAATTGGCAATCTGGAATCTGAAAAAAAGCATTCTGATTTTAAAATCAGAAGGGAATTCTCTTCTTTTCAGAATCAGAACTGTCACTTTTGCCCAATTGAACGCATTCAGAATACTTTTTTTTACTTCCAGATTGCCAATTAAAAACGCCATAACTGATCTCTTAACAAAGTGAAAATAACACCATATGGAAATTGCGTTGAATTTCAGATAGAAAGGGAATCCCCGAGTTTTGATGCAATAGCGTGATTTGAATTTGAAAGTCATGGCCACCTTTTAAAAAAATTTACATTCAAAAAAAAATTTAAGCAACCTAAAACAACGCAACTTCGAAAATTTAACGACGCATAGTGAAAATTAGTACTTATTCAGCAACGACGCAACTTCGAAAAAACGCAAAACGAAACGACGCAAATCGAGGTATTGGTGTATTGTAAAAAAGTTTAATTAGGGTTTATGTTATACATTTTTTGACTGTTCAGAGATCGCAAAAAGAATGAAAAAATGCAAGAATGAAAGCCAGACGAAAGCCGAAACCAAAACGTTATGTTTTAAGAAGCGAAGTTAGACACGATTCACAATAGCAATACCACATTTTTGGTACAGTTCGAAACCAAAGTGAGAAAATTTACACACGAGAGTTGGGAGGTTTACAGACGAGAGTTTGGGAAATTTATACACGAGAGTTTCTATTTTAAACACCACCAGATTGAAATACATATTAAAATACCATCTAATTAACCACGTTATAATTTAAGTTTATTGTTCGACGATATGTATTGCGCAGGTTATATAAGAAATAATCAATAAATTTAAGTGATTCTTAGCCAAGTGCACGGTTAATGGTGTGGTCTCTTGCACGAGCTCAATCCAAGTGAAGCGCAGATTTTTCTGGATTCGGGTTTAAATCAACGTTAATCACATCGGGCCTTACCAAGAGAAGAGTCATCTACAAATTCCACTATAAAGAAAGAAATCTATCAGAAATTATTTTGTTTTCATTGTATTCCATTACAAACCAACCATTTGAAAAGTTCTTTGATATGTTGTGTAAAATGCATATAGCAACTATAGAGGCCTATATTGAATGAAGATTTTTTCAATGTTTTTAAACCGAAAGCAATACCGCACCACAGAGTTCAAGGCGAGGAATAGAACCGGTTTTTAAAGGGACAACCTTCGTTTTCGCAACTACGTCACTTTTCCGTCAACTAGCGGCAAATATTCACGATAGTTCAACCTTTTTTCCGTGAGATCGCAGATACAGGGATCATCCCAACCCAAGTTCAAATTAGAAGACTAAAGATTCTGAAACAACATTTTAAAAAGGATCACTGAAGGGGCTAACAGTCCTAAAGAGTCAAAAATACTGGTTATTTCAGATAGCAAGTTTCTTCTTGTTATCGAGCAAGGAAGCGTAAGGCGATAAGAAAAACATATCGGATGCAGGGTTCCTGTACAATTTCGTTAAACTTTAAAAGAAAGTTTTGTTTTTTGTTAAAGGAATATTTAAAAACATTAAAAGATTTAGAACTTACATCTGTTGCAAAACGATCCTTCTCTTTTCTTTCTTCCAAGTATGGATTTACTCGAATAGATGGCAAATTTTTTGTCTGCATTGCAGCTATTGAAACAACTTGAGCAACTACACAAATTATAAAATCTTCTTCAATTTCAATCAGCCGATCGGAAGAAAATTTTATCCGATTTGTACGAATTGTTCAATTTTCATATGATTTTAACCCCTCCGACAGTAAAATCGGACAGATCTACGAAACAAAATCTTAGTTGCGTTGGAAATTTAAAATACATGCGATGCTATGCAGTGAACTGTGTAAATCAGACCTATCAGAAATGTTCCGATCGAAAAATTTTTGTATTCACGGTACCCGAATTTGAGAAAAAAAATTGACGTCAAACAACGCACTCATTTGACATTTACTAGTTTACAAAAATATATATTTTATATTTTTCGGACAATTTTTCACGTTTGATTTTCTATCGCGAAGAATCGGAAAGAAAAAAAACGCAAAGCATAAGCTTCGCAAATATTTACACAGCATGTATTTTAAATTTCCAACGCAACTAAGATTTTGTTTCGTAGATCTGTCCGATTTTACTTTCGGAAGGGTTAAAATCATAGGAAAATTGAACAATTCGTACAAATCGCATAAAATCTTCTTCCGATCGGCTACCATCATAGGGCTGAATTTGTTGTATTCGGTTGTCCATTTTAATTTTTGTAGATAATTTAGTTAAAAATATTTCTTTGCAGAAAACAGCTGTTTGTGACATGTTCTCCACAAAGTTTGTAGCCTTGTTTGTTTACTGCCCGAGCTATAGAAGCTCAAAGTCTGTAAAACTTCATATAAAAAAAAATTAATAAAAATGGTAGGATTTGTAAGTTTTGGAGTAGTACCCGAACACACTGCTTGTGTCCTAAAAATCTTTTCCCATAGTCTGCAAAATAATCTTGTGTCAAAATTTAGCCAGGAATTTAGCTAATACTTGGAGAGAAATGCGTGAGCTAAAATTAAGCGCGATCTGTGTACTAGACATTTGGTAGCACGGGAGTCAAAAAAAAAAAAAAATTGGAAGACCATTTCGGTTGGTGGTTGAGTCAAGACTGAAAAAGATTTATTTGATCATCATCAATTACAATAAGATATCTACAATATACATAAATATTCCCTTTCCCGCTTCTGGTATCTGGTGTCGCTTGCTTGCTGTTATTGTCGGCTGCCTGCTGCCGTCTTCCTAACATTTTGCAATATCGTGTTGTCTTCTTCTGATTTTTCACACTTTCGTGTTTCCTATTCGCTCTGAGCTTGTGGATTGTGGACTGTATTTTGTGCCACATTGTCCCATGCCACACTTTCCTTTTAAGGTCGCTCCACATTAATGCTTTAGGGTGCATTTAGATTTCTAACAGCTTTAAAGCTAACGAGGTGGAAAGTTGGAACTTCTCTGCGTTTCTAAAGAGAATTATGAAATAAAGTTTTTGGAGAAGAAAAAAAAAAATGTTTCCAAAAAATGTTTAAATGAGTCAAGACAATTAATAGTTCTCGAAGGAACCCTAAATTGTAACTTGGTGTTCATGTTAGATTCAACTGGGTTGTGCGAATAAAAACTCGTTCACAATCTTTTGCTTTTTAAAAACTTTATTTAGATGAAATTAATATTTTGATACAATTTGTACTTTCTTATTGGTAACTTCCGTAGTGTCTTTATTTACTATTCAAAAATTCGGTTTGAAAAACCAATGTAATTAAATAATAAACTGTGCCACGACCGACAGCAAACGTTGAATTGACAATGCAGTAAATGGAAAAGTGAAGATAATGGATCGATTGATCGAACATTTAATTGGGATTGACTGAATTTATATCAAATTGATATTAAATTCTGCAGGTATTGCCACAATGTGGTTAATAAGGGCGCCAGCAATTTTTTCCTGAAAACGAACAAAGGAAATTGCAAACCTTCAACAGATGAAGCAACGATGAACCAAGCGTGTTGAAAATTAAAGATGGCGGATATTTATAATCAATAATTATATTAAGGCCGGGGAAACCTTTCAAACGTAGGAGAAAAACCACGGATCTTTTCGAACGAAATGTAAAATTTAAGCAGAGGGAAAAATTTAGTAAGACCAAGATGGACCTTAAAGGTCTATTTCACGAAAGATAAATGAAACAAATATTAAAACAATTCCGCACAGAATGAAAAGTACTTATAAATTGATTAGAAATAATACAACCTTTGATATATTTACCACTCCTCGTTTTTGATACCAAACCTCGAAAATATTTTTTCGTCTTCCAAACTTCAATATGCTTTTCTTAAGATTCTCTGTTCTGAGATCTTCTTCTCTTTTGTAAAGCTCAATCAAGAGTGACGTTTAGGCCAACATATTTCTCTTCCACTTATTAATTTATCTGACACAACACGATGTAAATTTTCACGGGCAACAATTGAAAACTGGGGAATATAATTGTGTTTGATTTGCAAATCATTTGAAATAATTTTTTTGTGAAAAAATTTTTTGCGACGCATAGTAGTTGGAATTTAAAATATTTGAAAAGCAAAGTATACAATTTGGATTATAATTATTCAAGGAAAATTTTGAAAGTAAAGAATTATATTAAAATAAAATAATGGGAAAGTGAACAGAAATGAATAATTTATTTGCAGAACATAATGAATAGCAGTGTTAATAGGTTTAACGGAAAGTACAACGTACACTTTTTTTTTTATTCTCTGCCGCTTTCTGTGCTGTTTAAAGACTACGGCAGACGCTGAACAGGCATTAAAACAAATTTTGGAATCTGAAGCAAGAAAAAGACAAGAAAAAATTCTTTAATTAAAAAAGAAAAATATTAAATGAAAATATAAGAAAAAAAGAAATTATTGAAAAAATGAAATAGGTTAAATTTAAGAACCGGAGTGTAAGAGAAGGTTAAAAAAATAAATCAAGATGTTAATGTATGTGTGAGACTAATAAACAAAAAATAACAAGTGTATCTGCTTTGAAGACGGATTTATACCCGTCCATCGAATGAAACTACCAAGCTTGTATTATAGTGTTGAGTGTGATGCTTTGCATTGACGATGGAAATAACCCGATCATCGAAGGAGAAACTCCAAACTCGAACTGAGCTTTCTTACGATGAAATACGATTTTTCCAAGCACACCAATTCTCGTAATGTTGGGGTTTTATTTTTTCATCCCATTCAACTGCCGAGCTCCAGACTTCTTGTAGGGGGATTTTCAGCAATACCATAAAGTTCACAATCAGTCCCAGTGCGTCGAACATTGACATAAGAATTCTGAGCATCTCGCTTTTAGTAGGCCAGATATTTTCGCTTGAAGAGTTAGATTTTAAGTAAGGAGTACTCAGTGCAAACGAGAATGAGTCGGAGCACGGAGACCACCACATACCGAGTACCTTTTCGGGACCCAGAATAATTCGTCGGCCGCTTTCTGCTTTGCTATAGGTGGCTGTCCTTCTTTAACGGTCTCAATGATTTGTGACGAGTTTGACATACAATTTCGTATGTTAAAGCAAGCTTCGCTGTGTATAAAGATGACGTCTTTGACCAGCTGCAGCGCTTCTTCTTCGGAGTCCACACTGTCTTAGTAGTCGTCGACGTAGTGTCTTTCGATAATAGCCTGTGAGGCTCGTGGATATTCTGATTTGAAGTTGTTTGCGTTAGTGTTCTTGACGAATTGTGCACAGAAAGGCGAGAATGTTGAGCCAAAGGTCATAACTTGCATAACATACTCTTCAATTTCCATCTGGCCTTCTGTTCCTTCTTTGGAGCGCAGTGGTACGCACAGCTTCCATTGGTCAAGTCCAATGAGTAGACGAGGTTTTGTTTCGGAATATGTATTCACCGGAAGCCCGTTAAGATATGGATATTCTTGCGATAGTTCCGCTATATTGATCGATTGTTCTGGAAGATCGAGATGATAGACGGTAGGAAGATGTATTGAATGCCTTTTATCGATAGTTGGAGCCGAAATTTCTACTCTTACTTTCCGGGAGGAGTCTTCTGTACAATGCGTATTCGAAGTCCACTTCAAGCATAGTGATTGAGTGGAGATTAAACTCAGACGTCGCTCGGGTCGTGGCGATCTGAGGTGGTTTGGCTATGATTATGGCTGTGTTGAGGGATGAAAAATTGTTGCTGCAAACAAAGCGGCAAGCTCCGAAATTGAATAGAAGGGCATATTCAGAAATTTATTGAATACATCTTTGGTGAAACCAAATATCACAAATTCCAGTCAACAAATGAATGTTTAATTAGCATGAACAATGCAGGGATCCCTTCTCCACACGTGTTCCCAATGGCTCCCAGCTGTTCTGTACTGATTTTCCACAGTATACGTTGAAAGCATAACTGCTTCCGTCAGCACATGCAAACCCAATCGCACTGACTTGTCTCTAATGAACTGATGTCTCAAATATTCTATCATGGATTTATCTATTGATAGATACTCGTGAAATATACCCCTCTGAAGAAATTTCTTCATGAGTAAATCAGCAGGTGGTGGTATTTTAAACATCATATCAGTGGTCCCGAAAGCAAAGCATCGTACGAACCGTGCGTCGCCTTAGAGCCAACGCGGTTCCAAAGGCTTGAATCTTCTATAACTCGCCAATGGTTCAACTTCATCATTATTCCTGGACTCGAAAACCTCCACGCTGCAAATGCAAGAATAACTTCTAAAATAGGACACAAAATTAACAGTCACAATGGATGTTTGCCGGCTATCGCTAGATCATAGTGTTTTGAACTTCATGGAAAATGGAAACAATGTATTTTTGTCATGTAGGTATATTTGCGTTAATTTATTAAGACTGGCGTCTCTAAAACTAGTTACAAATAGACTTATGTAAACAATTAATAAAATGAAAACATTTTGAAAGTTTTCTTAAGACTGACGCTATACAATGAAATATCAATTAAAAAGTAAACCCAAGCGTAAGACAATTGGATTTGTTGAAAAAAATTACAAACTTTAACATCTTAAAATTACGATACAATATGGATGCTACTGCAGAAGTCATTAAATATTTGTTTATTCTTTCTGGTTTTCAATAAAGTTCTTAATACTATATTTATGCTGTGATGTGCAAACTCCTCCAGGTACGGCAAAAGTGGGTAGCGATTTGGTTCAAGAAGTTCTAGCTATGTCCACTCCCAATTAATTTTCGTCTGTTTCCACCAGGACTAGAAATTAAATCACAACAACAACCTGTTGCCTCGTATAACGATGTGAGCTATTGATTTTTGTGTTTTTTTTTTTTTTTTTATTACTTCAAACTTTAAAAACTAACGAAAGCACTGTCCACCACAAAATTCGCAAAGTAACTGGAATGGAATGCAACAGGCATAACAGCAACTCAAACAGGTTGGGCTTAGAGACAAAGGAAAACGAAAAAGTTTTCTTTCTTTTTTTTCTTTCTTATCGATTCTTTTTACAACCGTTGCATAGCTGTAAGCTATATGCAATAATATTGCAATAAGAAAGCAAAGTATTCGCGTTGTGTGTGAGTTCAGTTAAATGGAATGCTGTGGAATTCTGAGAACAAAAAGTGCGTAGTGTGCAGCGTAAGTTATACCATAGAATTAGTATTGACAAAGCAGAGCAGGAAATTAAAAAAAAAATGCAAGGGAGGGACTGCTTCTTGGTTGATTGCAACGTACGGGCATTAGTGTTTATAATATTCGCAATAAGTTGTGTTGTGGCAGATAGAGCATCGTAACAACGAGGTCAATGACATTCGTTTATCAAGCAGCCTTTTGTAAACAAACAACTGAGATTGGAGGGAAATTTAAGTTGTGTATTCTTGGGGTAGAAAATAAATTGAAATTGGTATTTACGCATATGTGTGTGTTATAGTCCTGAAAATTTTACTAACAAGAGTTTAAAGGATTTATTTAGAAAAAAGAGCCTCACCAAGCCCACGATACAATCTGTTAACCATGTCCTTATAGAAAGGGAGAAACCTCCGCTCGTCTGGTGCTTAAAACAGATTATTTGCGTAGATAGACAATAGTCATCCGAGATTCCAATACAAAATTTAAAAAAAAAAGCAAAATAAAAACGATGCTAGCCCATAAAATTGAGATGCGAAAAAACTAATATTCCTGTTCCTGTCAATAAAAAATAGCCAGGGGGGCAGGACGAATTTCTCGGCTTTTGCCAAGATTACACAAGATAAGGTAACACGATTGATTTGTAGAGAAGTAAAGAACTTTCAAAAGTCAACTCTTTTCTTATTCTTCTCAAAAATCCTACTTTCTTATCAATTTTACCACACACATATCTCGCATGATCTTTAAAATACAACTTCGAGTCCAGAACAACACCAAGATATTTAAAACTCTCAACACATTCAATCATTTCTCCATTGATAAAAATGTTGACTTGCTCATTCACTTTAAATTTCATACATTTTGTTTTCTTCACATTCAATTTCATTTAATTCATCCCTAACCAATTTATTAATGGATTGTAAATTCTCATTTAGACATTGCTTCAAACATGCAACATTTTTTCCGCTGATATAATATTAAAGCATTATCCGTAAACAACATAATCTTACAGAACTTTAAAACACGTTTCACATCATTTATATATAAAAGGAATAGCATCACACCTAACACTGATCCTTATGGGACTCCATGATCAACACCCAAAGGATCAGACAGTACATTCCCAATTTTTGTTCTCTGCGATCTTCCTATCAAATAGCCAGCTTAGTTCGTTACCTCTTATTCCATATTTTTCCAACTTTTGCACAAGAATGCCTCTTTCAATTGTTTTAAGATCCAGAAATACTGTAATCAATTCATAAATTAACCAATTTAAAGCAGTTTCACACGAATGGCCTTCTCTAAATCCCGATTGTTCAGGAATAAGAATATTATTTTCCAAATATGATTTTAACTGAATAGCTACCAAACGCTATTTCACAAGTAGGCAACATATTCACCGGTCGAAATTCATCACATTTAACAGATTTACAATCTTTTCCACTGGGATTACAGTTGATTCCTTCCAATTGCTTGGAAATAATCCAAACATAAGGAACTATTTAATATTTTAACAAGCACTGGACCAATCACCTCAATCGATTTTAAAATTATATCTCTATTCACACCAATTATATCCTTCTTTTTATTTAAATTTTTTATGAGATTATATAATGATTCTACCGACACATATCGAAACTTAAAATCACATTCAAGCTGTGTAATCGTACTGCCTGAAAGGAATTGATGTATTAATTTCAATCACACTCTGTACAAAATAACTATTAAATCTGTTAAAGATGTTGTGAAAATCCCCAATGGTCTCTCAACCCACCCAAGATTGAAGCAATAATCAATTCTCTTACTCCAAACCAATGTTCTCTTTGGACCATGAACATATGTTTGTAACGTAAATAAATTGAAGTTCCAAATTTGTTGAAAATTTCGTAAGAAAACCTAGAAGAAGCCATGCCATATACTACCACCCGGTAATATACACACATTACTCTGTCAGTAGGCATCTGAGTCTATTTTCCAGACGCCCTATGGATATCTAAATCTCAACCCATATATCCACCAACAACGCAAACCCGAGAGGCAGCAGGAAGAGACAGGTACCCCCACATACCCTTGACTCCTATGTCAAGGATCTGCAACTTCACCAACCTTCACCCGTGTATCGGTGTATCCAGCATCCCTATATGAGACATGCCCACATTTCGCTGACACGGCCACCTGCTCTCCTACTCCTCTCCCTACTCCTCTCCCTATCCTCTTCTAAATTATCCTATCCATCCCTGTCACAGAAGCGTGACACATCTGTCAGCCTACCATGGGTACTGACTACAAAGTTTCGTAGAACAGCCCAGAGGGCACCGGACACCATGTTCACGCCTATCCGCTACAAGCATAGGTGTTCTTCTTGCAGCTTTATAATCTGTAGTCTACACCTAGACACCAAGGACCCTACTTATATCCCTCGCGTACCTAGACCAGTAATGCAATTTCCTAAAGTCTCAAACAAATTCCCGGAGATTCTCCTCCAGTTCGAACCTTTGCGTCTAAATACTGTTCCCTAATTATGTGCCTAATGGGATGGAAGCAACCTTATGCCGGCAACGCCCCCTTCCTCACCTTCGTTAAGAATAGATGGAGTGGACGGCATGCGACAACGTACGGTCGTGGTTGAGATCGGCCGGCAGCACCCTAGCCACAACCAGCTCAGCCAGGCCATGGGCACTTGCTCCGGGATCTACACAACCGTTGTTACCTCTTATTATCCTGCCGACCGTTGAACTCAGATGATTAAGTTCGAATGATGATTTTTTTTTTTTTTAAAGCTTACTGGCCCTCATAACTCTCGAAGAAAAGACGTGATAAGAACTAACAAATTGATAGAAGAAGATTCATAAATGCACCTCTCAAAACGACACGAATGAACCCAGCCCGTAAGAAAGAAATCCTAATCTCGTCATTATATTAGCCCTGGGGAATGCACATGTAAGTATTAACCGCAAACAGGCCATAGGTCTTCACGGCTGCTTTGGCACGAAACTAATATCTACTCATCCAGCTGCCAGGATGATATGCTGGATAGGGATAGATAGGTGACTAACCTAATGGGGAGGGAGGATTCAAGGTGCCATCCGATCCTCCAGGTCTCGCAACCCACCCGAATTGATTCCGGAAATCATCTCTCCCGGGAACCAACCTTGGCTGACCTTTGGACCGCTGAGTCCCCATGACTCACTGTTATTAATGGGCAGCCCCTTATGATGATGAGAAAGCACATAAATCTCACCTAAACCTAGTACCTATCATTGTAAACTACTATTGACTCCTAAGTAGTACCTTAACTAAAATCAAATTGTACATCACCCTTGTTCCGTTTCAAAGACGAGAGAGGGGTACCACCCTCTCTATGTTTAACTTATAAGCTCATCTTGAAAAATTCTAAAACTCCAGTAGAAAATCAAATTATCAATACATAACTTAATTATTACGGACTCAAACGTTGAGTGCGGAGGAGGAGGCGTGAAGTCCTACCATCCGGTTATTTGGCAGTAAATATGATAACTTTTGTTGAGCCACCGTCCGTGGCTACAGGCGTCAGACGATTGCTTCGGACGTTTAGAATCTGATCAACAGATATCCGTCAATAAATTTGCATGGCGTGGAATATGTTTCGCTCGTACCACACCACACACTAGCTTAATATAAAAATATCAAAATCTTTACCTGGTCAATCCAGTAAAATCATACACATTAGAATACTAAGATACACATATATTTTTCCAAGAACTGATGCGAGTTGTTAAAATCTCGAACTGGTGGGGCTTCTACGTTCCTACGATGCTCCGCAAATATTCTATTTAAAGATGAGTGTTGGGGACTGGCATCTATGTCAACACAAACGCCAGGCGTCCTGCTGTATTGCAAATGATGTTGCTCCTCAATCCTCCGGTCGTGACGTCAGCCAAATCGTGACTGGGTGTCCTCTTTTTTTGTTTTCTGGTTGCAAAATGTGATCTTGCTTTGATGTCGATGTCTCGCTGACTGTGGATAATCCTCTGGTCGTCTAATATAGGTGTCCGGGAGGGAGTTCGCAATAAAATTAACCCCTATACGGATCCTAGAAGTGGTCGGACACGTGGGTGGGGCTGATAGATGGTCTGCCACAAAACTATCGCGTGGTATCACCAAACCACGTTAATAGGGTGCGATAAATGCGCACAGAACGACCTCACTCTCCGCACGGATTGGTGCAGATGAACATAGCGTGTGTTCCCAGGCAAAAAGAAATCGGTGTCTGGTCTTGTAGGTTCCTCCAAATAACAAGGAAGAAGGTAAAGTTACTCGGGCGGCACGTGTCTGGAGAAACACGCAGCTTCGTCCGTCCTGGATAGTGCCTGTAAGTCCTAGACCACTATATTCTTCAAGAGATGGACTATCCTAATGAAGGAATGGGTCGTTTAGCCACGTAATGTAGGGGTCTCGGCATGTAGGATGAAACGCTGGTGTACAATGATTGGTGTACTGGCGAGGAAAGTTCACCCTTACAGGATGAGTACTCTAATGGTACATCAGCTGGCAGTCCAAGTCACTTGTGCACTTCTCGAATCGTCTTTTCCATCGTTTTAGTCTGCCCATCGTGACGGTTAACAATACCAATCTGTGGTATAGACGTGGAATAAGTATTATTTTCAGCCGTTGCGTTGCTGGGGTTTCAAAGGAACCCCGCATATATTATTTTTAGTAGTTTTTTTTTATTTTTTTACTTCCATTAATTCAAAATATAATTTAAAATAATTGTTCACATAATAAATCCTCAAAACCTAATTTAAAATTACAAACCTTTAGAAAATTAGTGCATTAGCGTCGCACTTTTAATGTGACACTAATCAAACAAAACAACTATAACTAAAAAATTGTACTTTGAAATAATTATCGAGAGCAAATAAGAAGACAACTTTACGCTTCGGCTTCACAAACAATAATAATCCTATCTAATTATCTTACTCTTTTTATTTTTATTTTACTCTTTTTCTGTGTGAACTTATACACATGATAAAAAAAATTTACTCAAAATGTACGCAGATATTTTACTTTTTATGCACAAATTACCTCTTTTTAATCTCCGCTCAGCGATTTGTCTCTACGAATCTGTTATACAAAGAAAGAGAACAAAAATTGTAGAAATTGAGAAAATGTCTGCTTCCCATTGACACCCACTTTCCTCTAATACAGAAAAGATCTTTAAGGCCTCTATTGTTGGACAGTTAAGATAAAAGAGGGTCTCATTTCTTTAGGATCGGGCAAACAATGCCGAGGTCCCGCTTGCTCTGGTGTCGGATATCCAACGTGCTTAAACACACTCTGTCTTCCCCAGTCATTGCAATGTGCAGGAATTCAAAGCCAATGTTAACCGACACCTCATCCTAAACACTCTCCGTCTATCCCATTTTTCCTAACGCTAGCACTGTGCTTTGGCATAAAAAGGGAATGAAACCCCTTGAGTGCGTGCTTATTATAAAAAAAAAAAACACCCTCATCAACGCCTACTATTAATATTTTAACGCCTTAACTTAAAATTCTAGTTTCTTAAATGTGATAATACTATGGTACAAAAGTTGTGATTTAAAAGAAAAAAAATTCAAAAACAAGACTTAATGTTATATTCCTTGTTGCGAGGCAAGAGGAGGGGAGCTTTGGGAAAATCTGACAAGTGACAAGATTAGGAAGAGAAAGGAAACTAGGAATGTTATACTAGGGTCGAAAAAGGAAAGAATACTAAGTTCCGGGAACGCGGCCTGCTGGCGATGGACGGCGTCAGCTTGTCACCTGCAAACAAATACACAGATCAAGAGCACCGTGTATCCTCCCGAGTTGGATGGGGAGCACGGCCGAACGAAGCTTCTGTAGCTTGCAAGCTTCCGGGAGGTCTGGATCTCACTCCGCCACGTCGGTAGTGGTGATCATAGCATCAGACGCTTGATGGCAACGCACGTATCTGATCTCTTTTGGAGTTGACTCATGGTTCAGAAGACTCCAACTACCAAACAACAACGCGATTGAAGCACAAACACTTATCAGTTATCACCAATGAGCACTTGGCTAAGAAGCCACCAATGTTCATAAAGTTTATATGTCAAGCCCTCACAGGAGGCACCAAAATGTTGGGGATTTATTCCCCGTTGTCAAAAGGAGGTTTTTGGGTTTTCTTTTTTTATAATCGGTTAATTTTTCACTTTCTTTTTTAAAATAAAATAAAACGACCGATTTATAGTTTAAAATTAAGCAAAAAACCACTTTCAAAACTCTTTATTCTTTCCGAAATTAAAATCTTTCCATGGCTACATTCTGTCTCTAACTGGCTCTTTCGTTTTATATCTTGAACTTATTCGAACCTTTTCGAATTCGAAAAGCTTCTCTTTCGATAAGGTTACAATAATCGAACCTTCGTTTATTTTCTAAAGTCTAAATATTAATGTGGTTAACGATTAATGCCATTTTTTTCGACACAGGGATTTCAACATTAAATTCTTTGATATTGCGGTTATGGTATTTTCTTTTATTAATATTTTTTCCACACCAGTGGACAAGAAGCAGATTCTTTGAAAAACCTTTCATTGCTCTTGGATTTTCGGATAGGTGAATGAGAAATGGTTTAAATTTGAAACCACCGTTTGCATTACCACCAAGAAGAGGAGTCAGTATATCCTTGCTAGCTTTAAATGTTGGTGTAGATTTTTCTGTTTTAGATATGAAAGTTCTGTAAGGTAGACGTTTCCAAAATATTATGTTTACCTTCTATCACACATTTCAAAAATATTTGACTTATCGCTTATTATTTTTCGTTCAACCCGTTTAAAACTTTTTAATGATATTAATGTTTTGCCTAAAAATATGCATTACTAATCTTGTTCTTGCTTCGAAATTCGTTTTATATTTGAATAAGAACGTTTGGCATTAAACCGTTATAAATGTTAAGAATATTCTTTCCTTGGGTTGGTGTGGGATATATCCTTCAGGAACACCAACTGCTCCATCTACTTCCAAGGTTTGTCCGGAGTCAGATTTGCACTCCCACTGGGGGGATGTTTTAAAAACGTATCCCTCAAAGTTCTCCATCTACTTTTAAATTTGGTTGCTGTAAAATAAAGCAAAATAAATAAGGTAAGGTCTTTCATAAATATAAAATACTACTGCTACTGCATTGCATCCACTCTTTATATCCGAACCGAACAGGTTTTTCTTCTGATTGCTTTGCAGAGTGATGGCCAAAATATTTAACCATCGCCTCGTCAGTTGAAAGTTTTTTGTCGCAAAAGTTCCATTGCTGATAGTTATTTTATTACAAACAATTTTCATCAAGGGCCGAACTTTAGCCATTTTGTCGGTCTTGTCAAGAGACGAGTTGTTGGCCAGGTGAATAAAACGTTTTATTTCTTTGAAACGGTTGCGAGACATGGCATTTGCTATCAACGGAATTCTTGTATCTTCATCAAGACACCAATAAAGCGATTCCTGGGGCAACGCGTGGTAGCCAGAAAAAAGCATTATTCCAACAAACTTTTTAACATCTTCCTTCGTGAGGGCGAATGTGTGACAGTTTTTTCCTTGTGCATATAATTGGCTTTGCTCAATAATCAAATTTGTCACCTCGTCATTGAAAAAATGTTCAAAGATTTGAACCTTGACTTCCAACTCTAACTTGTTTTTTAAATTTGCCAAATTTTCCAAATAATTATGTGTAGCGTTCATTTCAGACGAATACACTACATGACCATTTTGGAGTTGAATATTGTTGTTGTGACTCACCTCCTGTCCTTAAATTACAAAGTGGAATATCATCTTCGCTTTCAAAACCGTTGTCCATTTCAATTTCTACCGCTCCTGGGATGCCAGCCCGAATATTTGAATCAAATAAATCGTCCTCACATATTATATCCTCCTCTGTATGCTTGTTGAGACATGAATAAACTCATCAAATTGAAATTCGTAATTTTAAATTCAGAGACATGTTCAGTTGTCTCGCTCTTTCTCCGACTCGATCTTTCTTTTGACAACTTGACAATTATTTATTTCCATGAGCAGATGTCGCTGCCGTCACAAGTTAGGCACCGATTACATTAACCCGCCATTGGTGACGCAAATTTGACTTTGAACAAGGGTGACGCCGGTCTCACAGACCGGGTTTTTCAACTGAAGATTTTTCGAAATGTGTTACTAATATTTCTTGTTTTTTCTTAACTATATGTTCCTTGAAAATAAAACAAAGAAATTAAGTCAACAGAAGCTCTTTTATTTCAAAACACAAATTCACAAAATGTTTTTTGTAGAGCATTACAAAATAAAAGTTTTTTGGTAATACATTTTTCAAAATTCGGTAAAAAATAAAAAATCACAAATTCAGTCATGGAAATCAGGTTTTTTGGTCTCTCGACATTAGGAACTTAAATAAAATTAACAAAAAATGGTATCCTTCCAACAAAAAAATAAAAAAAAATACATCTTAAAAAACTAAATTTCTTCAAGCAAACAACTGCTACAATATGGCACTACGTGCTCTAGACACAAATATTGTTTACATTTTTGGCAAAAGTACTTCGTTTTTCTATTTTTTTTCCATCCGCACTCATAGCACCGGCCAGTTCTTGAAGGACCCGATGTCCCAGGTCCACCTTCTTCATTTAAAATCTCGGAAATCCGAAGTCTCATCAATCGTGGCAAGTTCAAGTGCGTTTGGCGTTCTTTAATGTGGGGTTCAATTAGTTTCATAGCCAAAGTCTCAATAAAATTACGACGAAGAAGTTTAGTGGCTTGATTATTGGCTGTATGAATTACTTGGCTGTTTATGGTACTGACATTTAACATGGCATAAAAGACTACCATAGGCCAGCGCCTTGTTGCTCGAGCACAATTATAATTCGCACATAAGCGATCTACGACATCGACACCACCCTTGGTGTCATTGTAACTCAAAATTATGTCTGGCTTTTGAGTCTCGTCATCGACTTTATCATCATTGTGCATTGTACTTATTAGAAGGACATTTTTTCCTTTCTTTGGAACATGTGACACCAAAACCATATTGTCACGAAAACCAAATATATTGGACCTTACCGCTCGACCGCGCAATATGTTGAAGTCTGTAGGAATTTCCTTCTTGTTCTTCCTTATTGTTCCGACGGTTGTTAAACCTTTTTGCAACAATGCTTCAGCCAAGGGTATACTGGTGTACCAATTATCAGTTGTGACGTTTCGGCCTGTATTGAAAATTGGTTCGCATAATCTTTGAACAACGGCTAAGCCAGAATTGTCGAAATTGTATGGGCCTGCTTGTGGTTGTTTCCCGGGATAAATTTCCATATTAAATGTGTAAAACATTTTAGCGTCACAAAGAGCTTGAATTTTGATGCCGTATGGATTTGGTTTGTTTGGAATGTATTGCCTAAATGAACACTTTCCACGAAATCCTTCCAACTTCTCATCTATTGTCACAAAAGCAGATAAAGTGTAATTAGCCTTACAATTTTGAACAAATTTCTCGAATATTTCTCGAATATGGCATATTTTGTCTAATTCCTTTCTATTTGTTCTAGTAGTACCATCATCAAATCTCAAAACACGCAGTAAAAATTTAAATCTCTGGGCAGACATTGAAAGCCGAAATATTTCAATCGAACCACCATCTCTTCGAAACAGCTCTTCAACGTTGAGATGATTTGATTTTTTAACACCAGCTAAAAGGAGCAATCCTATCAGGCAATATATTTCCTTGAAATCAGTATCTCTGGCATATGTTTCTCTGGAAAATTTATCTTTCACTGTAGCAATATATTGGTTGGTATACTTGACAACTATATGGATAATAGAATCGTCAAAAAAATGTCTCCAAATTTCAAGAGGGTCTTTTTCATTGGCTATAATTCGCTTGGGTCCTGGTAACTGTGAAACTATGTTGACATTTCTAGTACGAACAGATTGCCGCGCAGGTACTTTATTCCATTTCGTACATTTGTCTTTTCCAATATAAAATAAGGAGTTGTTGTTACCTGAAGGCTCTCGGTCACTCAAATCCTCTTCGCTGTCAGAATTTTGTATTTCTTCTGTTTCATATTCATACTCGGATTCACTATCTGAAGAACTTGGTGATCTGTCCTCATCGAGTATACTTTCTTGTAGAAGGGCTTCAAGATGACGCTGATTGCTTTCGTAAGACATGCTATAACAAGTTTTATAATATGTAACACACACATACATACACAGAAATGCACAAATATATATATATTATGTATAAAACACAGTAATACAATAAATAAAATGATAAACTAGAGAAAATACGCGAATAATAAAAAAATAACTCTTGATTATATTACTTACATAAAAAGTGACGCACGGTCTCATGGACCGGGGTAGTCAAAAAAATACACAACGTGTGCTCACTGCGCAGTTTCGGCGTCAACTGATGGTAAGGGATGTGCAATGCGGCAGCTACTCGAAAAGGCAACAAAAAACAATAACGGAGAAGTAAGTTATTCGCATTTTTTCGCACACCCGGTCTCACAGACCAGTACGTCACCATTGGCGGGTTAAGGAATTCCCAACATTAGGCATCGATTACATTGGGACTTTCTAACAGCTAGTATGTATTAAAGTGTACATATAAATTCAATGTGTCCGTTAAAGCTTTATGAAAAACCGGGGTATACAGAATGACGAACATTTTCGTTAGCAAGCAGTGTTTGCAATAATGAAATAAGAAACACTTTTGAACTCCATTTTGACATTCTCTTGCAATGAAGGTTAAATTGAATTAAATATTGTATGTGAATGCATTCATTTCTGTTATTAGTCAATATTTATTTTCCTATTTATCAAAATATAAACATAAAGAAATTATCTATTCTATTTAATTCCATGTAAACTATTAAACAAAGTTTAAAGTTTAGTTTCTATTTCAGTATATTGTTATAAAATGATTAAGTTTTATTTACTAACAAACAAAAGTGTTAGTCTTGTAGAAACAAACTGTTTATTGTATGTTGAAAAAAAAAATGTTGTACAAAAATATACAGACATTTGTATTTATTTAAATAAAAATAAAATGTTTCTATAAAAAATACTCTTTAATTGTTTTTATTCGTTTACAGAATTTAGTTTTGTTATATTTGTTAAGGGCACTTACAAGAGGCACACGACATATAGCTACAAACGTTATCTGTGTTAAATTGGTTAAGGCAAAATAATATTTATTATTTAAATAACAAAAACAAAAAAATCAAACAAACAAATTGATGCCTATGTGTTCTTCTTCATTGTCATTTCATGGGCGTTGCGCAAACGTCGGCGCAGCTCGTTGGGGAAACGTTCGTAGCACTTTTTGCAAACTGGTTTCTCATCGTACTCGTAAAATTTCGACTTTTGTGTCATTTTCATGTCACAAACCGAGCAAGCGAAATGATGAACGCACCAAGCTTTGTTCAAAGCTGTGAAAACTGTAATTAAAAAAAAAGAGAAACAGACTTGGCAATGTGAAATTGGAATTGAGAGACGATGAGAACTTACCATCTCCTGCAATGACTTGATTGCAAACAAAACACAAATTTCCAAACAGTTGATGGTAGTGTGTTTCGCAATAGGCTAGGCCACGTTTTTCATAATGGCGATGACCCAAGAAAGGCTTTTCGCATTTGGCACATACGAAATGCTAAAGTAGTTACAAAGAAAAATTGATGGTTGACTTGAGATGGCAGAAGAGAAAATGTATTTCTTTACCTCGACATGCCAATGTTTACCCAAAGCAGTGACAACACGTTCTTCGATTGGACGACGGCAAGCACCACAAATGGGTATTCCCATTTTATCATGGCAACGAAGGCAGTATAATTCGTTCTGAAAAAAAAAAAAACAAGTATTTTGGTTACATTATATTGAAAGCATTGAACTGAAAAACAAATTTTTTGGACGGTTTCGCTGTCATTGATTGAGGGGGAAATTTAAAGAACTACCAAGAAATAAATGTATAAGTATAATTAAGGCTTTAATCAAGTAAACAGGTCCAAATGGCCTCATCTTGGGCCGATGCTAGAGCTAGTTAACAATGCGTTTTGATATTCAACTTCGCAAGAACGATTTGTCATACCAGAATACCAGAATTACTCGTTTTTGTATTTTCGCAATTTAACATAGGTAGTTTAACGACAGCATATAATCAACGAAGGAGTGTTCCCACCAAGGCACCCAGGGACGGCAGCGAATGAATTTCTTCTTTGGAATCAACGGTGGCGTCTCCAGTTCCAGCTAGGCCGAACTTACTTGGTAAACACCTTTACGGGCTACTTCGACATATTTGAAGCCCAGGCCGTAAAAGGAGCGGTTTTTCCGCCTCTTGCACTTGGAGACTCATCAAGTGCCTCGTACTCTAGGTTGGGGGTTGTGCGTCGGGGTGACTTCCCACGTAGAAAATAACTTAGTTGCGAAGCAACAACAGGCCTCGGAAACGGACGGATACACTGATGACGACCCAAGCAAATGTACAAAGGACAACGAATTTCGGATATGCACGTGGAATGTTAGGTCCCTTAATAGACCGCGTGCTGCCGAACAGTTAGCGGAGACCCTCAACTGCTACAAAGCAGATATTACCGCTATCCAGGAAATGCGACCGGACAAAAGGAGGATGAGAAACTGTGACATCTACTACGGTGATTGTTACCGAGAGCAACAACAGCGACTCTTTGGATGCGGATTTGTCGTGGGAAGCAGACTTAGGCAAAAAGTCTTGAGCTTCAAATGCGTGAGCAACGCATCACGACAATCCGAATCAAGGCTAAATTCGGCAACATTAGCCTAATATGTGCGCATGCCCCGTCAGAAGAGAAAAAGGACGACACCAAAGACGAGTTCTACGAGTTCCTTGACAAAACGTACGAGGAATGTCCTAGTTATGACATTAAAATTGTCCTCGGCGATTTTAACGCACAGCTGGGAAAAGAGGACATCTTTGGTGGAAAAGTCGGAAAGCACAGCCTGCACGACACCACTTCCGATAACGGATTCAGACTGATCGATTTTGCTGCGGGCGAAATGTTGTGGTAGCAAGCACCTGGTTCCCTCATCTCAACATCCATAAAGGTACATGGAGATCTCCTGATCAATCAACCGTCAACCAGATTGATCACATTGCGATCGACGGAAGGCACTTGTCCAGCATTTTAGATGTTCGAACTTTCTGAGGAGCTAACATCGACTCGGACCACTACCTCGTCGTAGCCAAGATAGTGCTACGAATATCCCGACAACGGCAAAAAAAAGGAAATGCTGCAAGAAAATTCATCGTCGGACGGCTACAATCGCAAGAGATCGCCAGATCCTTCTCTGTCAAGTAACCTCTTAAGGAGTCCTATGCCGCCAACATCAAGTATCGAAGACCAGTGGCAACATTGCCAGAAAGCAGTTAGAGATGCCGCCTCAGAGAAGGTGAGAGAATGTTTCCTCTTCTTATTGATCCATACAGCTCCTGCAGAACCAAGTCGTATTGCGTGTCTGCCTATAAGATAGTGTCCCGTCAGAATTTCTATTGGGGAGCTAATATGAAATCTGCTTTGAGATAACAAGTGTTTAGAGCGTTTAGGTCAAATGACGGCCATAATGAGCTTTGTGGCTACGCACGTAGGTAAATTGTACCACCTAGACCTTGTTATCGTGAAGGCTGTATCTGTTAGCAAAAGTTTGCATGTAGCTATCGGTATACCTATCATTTCACTTTCAGTCGAAATAGGTATGAGGGTTCTATTTCTAGCGACTTCATCAGTTCTAAAATTAAATTGCTGCGCAACCTCCATAAAAGATGATCGACAATCGAAGGCCGTTTAAGAGTTGGTTGAGACGCCGCCGAGAAATTTTAAAGCAGCCCGACTGTCAGAGAAGATGCGGACATCAGAAGTTGATATCACGTTTTCTCTTAGCCAGGAAGAACCTCTTTGATAGCCAAAATGTCCGCTTGGAAGACGCTACAATGATTAATTCGGAGGCGGAATGAGAAGCTTAGATTAAGCTTTTCTGAGTACACACCACTACCAACACAACCATTTGTCTTGAATCCATCTGCATGTAAATGAATGCTTCTGTTTTCTAGGAATTGTTTGTCTTCCCATTCATCTCTGGATGGAATGGGGACCTGGAAGTTTTTCCCAAATAGCGGTTTTGGAATGGTGTACTTTGGTATTGAACCGAAGAAGTTCAAAATGATTGAATGTCCCACATTATTGTGGGTACATTGAGAGGAGGCGTTGAGTCTTATAGCTGCAATCGCTGCCACTTGTTTGCTGAAGATGTCGAGGGGTGTCAGATGAAGGAGAGTATCTAACGCGGCTTGAGGGTGTGGTTCTCAATGCCCCGATTGTACAGAGACATGATATTAGCAGTTCGTTAACTTCAATGCGGAGTGCCCCTGCCGACTGACCTTCTCATAGAAAAATTCCCATCAACTCGCAGAGTGAGTTTTCAACGTTCAGAGTCGTCATGGCAGAAGTGATAGCAGATGTGTCAACGTTAAAAGCGCCCTCAATGTCCAGTAAGGCAACCATAGTTTATTCTTTTTGCTTTTGGGAGTATTCTTTAGTTCTTACCAGAGTATACAAAGCTATTTCTACCGATTTTCCTCTAGAGTAAGCATGCTGAGACATAGTCCCTTGTCATTGCAAGTGGATATCGATCAATCGTTCCAGAGTTTTAAGAGTGAATGATGATAGCCTAATAGATTTAAGATCTTTTGGAATGACATGCGAGCATTTGCAAATTTTTGGAAAGATCCAATGAAGAAGTAATATAGAAAGCAAGGTGATCAATAACAGATCCCTTAGCAACCTATTGAGACCGTTTCAGTAATAGCGTTTTTTTTTGGTCGTCCAGAACTGTTCCGAACGATTCTGAATTCATTCACTTGGAAAAAGATGAGAGTTCTTGTTCTGAATAGAACAGAAAAAACGATTCCGAATTTGAAGTCGGAATCAATAACAGAATCACGCATACATTCACACACTTGCACATACTTACTCGTCGCCATGTTTAATAAATAAATAAATAGAGTGGCGCGACAGCTCTTGAAGAGCCAAGGCCTAAGTGGCTTACTCTCATCAACAATTCTCTAGGTGCGTGTGAAGAATTGAGGAGGCCTACAATTCAACGCCGATTCCGAACGGCAAAGTTGAGAAGCACTTTTTCATAACAGATTGATATTCTTGGAAGTTTTGTTAGTACTTCGCAAGAGGCAGTGCCCGTGAAGATGAAATAAACACTATGGGCACGAGTAGGACTCGAACCCACGACGACGTTCTGCTTAGCAGCCAACGCACCTAACCACTAAGCTACGGACACTACGTAGCCAAGCAACAGTTATGAGAATACGCTGTCGTCAGCTATTTCCGCTAAATGAGGAAAGTTTCGAAATTAACTCACCATGTCATTAGCCGCAAAACCAGGCCTACTCTTGACTTCTCTCGCAGTGTAATCCAACTCCACACCGCATGCCGTGCAGTTAAAGTGATATCCGTGATAAACTTCTCCTCTGAATCGAAGTGGTTCGTCATCAATTAAGCCACTAAAAGCAAGAAGGACAAATTCATTTCCATTCTAGCAACACACTTATTCAATACTTACTGACACTTTTGGCAAACATATTTGCCGGTTCCAACTGCCTTTACCTTGGCATTGCATTCGTGACACAGTGCACGATTCTGATTCCTAATAAACCCAGAATCTGCCAATTCCTTGGCACACATCTGGCATCTGAAACATTGTGGATGCCAATTGGCCGTCATTGCCTTAATCACACGCCCAATGACGAATTCACCACATTTATTGCAGCACGGTGCAAACAGAACTTGAAAATCATGTTCGCAGTACTTTCGACCTTCGAATTCATAAAATATTCCATCGATGAATGGACGGAAGCATTGAGCACAGCTGCAAGTGAAAGAAAAAGGAAATCAATTTGATGTTTACATGACAATTGCACAGGGGAAAGTCTTACACAAAACACTGAGTGTGCCAAAGTTCGCCATGGGAATTGACGATTTTCTCGCGCGGTTCGAATCCCTCGGTGCAGCGGGCACACTGCATTGTATCCAGGGACATGTTAGCTGCCGTTGTACTAAAACAAAAACACAAACATTTAGGAATTTTGTGGGCGGAAATGATTTCCGGTTAAACTATTGTTAAAACATACACTTCAGCTTGTGAGAACATCATTTTGGTTAGTTTTCTTTTGATTGATTTTAAGACAAAGAAAAGTGAAAGAAAGCAAAAACTGTTGTTAACACGACCGTTTGGGATCGTTTAAAATTGTTAATGCACAAGAAATTCGTTATCTTGGGAAAATAAACTTCAGCGACATGAATCACACCTTCGGGCTGCGGCGATTGGGCATGGCTTAGTTTTATCGCTGAATACATTGGAAATGTGTGTGCTTTTGTTGACTTAGAAGTGATGATAGCATAACTGAGTGCCTGAAAGGGTGCGTCGGACGATACGTGAGCCATTGCCGAACAGTTGGTCTTCGAAAACCTCATTCGAGAGAACACAAAGTCAAAATCTCTGTTGTTAAGGTTTTGGTAGTTTTTGTTCAGTGAATTTTATCAACGGAAGTGCAAACATATTTAGATTTCTTTGGCTGGTTTAAAAGATATATTCGGATCGCTCATTTTGTTAATAATGTAAGTTGCTTAATGATTATGCGTGACGTCATGAAATTAGTCATTTAAGTCAAACAAAATGTTCGGTGAACTAAATAACTGCCGGTATTCCATAGTCGATCTAGAGAGGAAGCAAAGAAAGTGAATGTTTTATATGTACCTTACCAGGTAATAAATATGAAAGAGATCGGAAAAGTGAGTCCATCAATTTTAAAACTGATTATCCTTTGCGATAAAACTGTGATACCCTTCCAAGTAAGGTTAGGCCTGAAGCTGGTAACTTCCTACAAGAAATCAAAAACCACAAACCCGACAGCAAGCCTCGGATATGATAGATTAAACCGACGACGACAAAAGAAACGAAAAAGGAGCAACGATTTAAGAATTCTCAGATGGAACTTACGATTGCTTTACAGAGCACAGGGGTGCACAGCAGCTAGTCGATGTCTTGGCCAAATTCAATGCTGATATAATTGCTTTTAAGACAGCGGTTATCTAGCGGGCATTTCTAGTCAGCAAAAGAGTAAAACCTAACATCATCGGCTTCAACGCTATTAATGAAAGGCTATGCATCCTTCGCGTGCGAGGCGAACTTCAGAACATCTGCTTCATAAACGTTCACGGACTTACTGAGGAGTCCGCAGATGACGATAAGGATGACTACGTGGAACCCGTGGAAAGGACCTAGGGTGGCAAGGTATGACGTCTTTATTGGTTTTTATTCAGGCAATACATTGCATCCCATATTTGATGACAATGCACAGCTAGTCATTGAATTGACAGCGAGTACCAGGTCCCAGCGTATCACCTGATGTAGTCACTCGTATCCAAATTGACCACGTGTAGATAGATCGTCGCCATTTCTCGAGTCTGATCGCGATACGCTCGTATCAAGGTGCCAACATCGACTCGGATCACTATCTTGTTGGTATAGTGCTCCGATGAAGTATTGCAAATAGACGACACAATGCACCCCATAAATAAATAAATAGAGTGGCGCGACAGCTCTTGAAGAGCCAAGGCCTAAGTGGCTTACTCTCATTCAACAATTCTCTAGGTGCGTGTGAAGAATTGAGGGGACCTACAATTTTACGCCGATTCCGAACGGCAAAGTTTGAGAAGCACTTTCTCATGACAGATGATACTCTTGGAAGTTTTGTCAGCTCTTCGCAAGAGGCAGTGTCCGTGAAAGATCAAATAAAAACTGGGCCTGAGTAGGATTCGAACCCAATGCACCCCATGCTCAGACTCAAATCAACATGGCTGCCTTGCGCAATGAAGACACAATTAACGCCTATGGGCACGCGCTTGGACTCGCCCTCGAAGGGCTCGATGAGTTAGTGGTTAGGTGCGTTGGCTGCTAAGCAGAACGTCGTTCGAGTCCTACTCGTGCCCATAGTTTTTATTTCATCTTCACGCGCGCTGCCTCTTGCGAAGAGCTGACAAAACTTCCAAGAGTATCATCTGTCGTGAAAGTGTCGTGATCATGCTGTAGTCACAAAGCATTTATGAACTCAAAAAAAAGCTATCAACCGGCTAAACGACATCAAGGCCGCATGTGCTGATGGCATACCTACCGAGCTGAGCAAACATGGAGGACCATCACTTCAACAACTTGGCAAATAAATATAGAGCACGTTTGGGAACAGGAAGAAATGCCGAAAGAGATGTCGCAGTGTGCAGCAATTATAGCGGTATATCATTATTGGGTATAAGATATTCTCCTCTATCCTAAAAGATCAAGTAGCCCCATACACGGGGCGTTTCAGACCAGGCGCGTTTCAGACCAGGAAAATCGACAATTGTCTAGTTGTTAAACACAAAACCTACCATCTGTTTACAGGCTTTTTAGCCACATACGACAGCATAGCCAGAGTAGAACTGTAAGGATGATCATGACCGACGTTTCAACCACGGATTGCTATCCAGACCTGTACCTAAACATTTCCAATGGACTCCGATAAGAGAATCGACTGATTTGCCAGCTTTATGCAGACGACATTGGCATCCACATGTAACTAACAAGTTGTACACCTAGTTTGCTGCATATAAATAAAGAAAAAACTAAGATCGTGGTGTTTCCGGCGACAGAAAGAGGACAACATTTAAGGTAGAGAAGCACGAACACACAGTGTCGAACAGCAAATTAGGGTTCTCCATCACCCTTTATGTAGAAGAACAGAAACGCTGTTCGAAAAACATGACTTGACCTTGATGGCAAATATATTAAATCTAACTGCATCGATGATGAAGCTCTTCCAATGTATGCCAAAATGTATTCGACTAATAGCTTTTTGTCTAGTCCAAGCATCTCCTGTTGACATCGACGCTTTGAATGAATTCTTCAGGACCGAGTATAAACACAACTGTGTTCTCTTCAATATCTTTGATCTCCTTTTAACTTTTAGGCGTACAGACTTAAATATAAACATTACTCATCGAACTATTGAAAAATATGACGTCATCGTCAAAAACATCTGGCGCCCGATTGAACTTTTTCAATTTAGTAAGCCCAAAAAGCCAACAAAAGGTAAGTAGTTTGAATGATTTAAAAATAGAACTCGTGTTTAGTTTATTAATTCAAACATCAATGTGGGACAACCATTGAGATTAAAAATGTTTCGTTTTATTTTTATTTGTTTTAGAGAATGTATGAAAGATGACTTTGGCAAAATGAAATAATTATCAATCCAGCCAGACACAAGAGTTAGCAAAGATAATGCATGAAAATTTGAATTAGAAATGAGGTCAGAAAAATGGCAATAATTATGCTTACTGGACGATGGGTGGCATAATCAATAGCAAAGACAAAAATTCCTCTTGAAGAATTTGATGATGATGTGATGCTGATGCTTGAGTGTCGACGACGACGAATAACACACAGTAGACAAGCGAAACGATAAATGAATGACGACCAAACAAGCCTCTCCCTAATTTGGATGAAGGCGGATAGGAGTTTTTTTTCTTCTTTTTCTCAACTAGATTCTTTTTGATTTGGCAAATAAATTGATCAATTTCGATAAATTATAGTACAATAATGAGGCAAAAATTAACACAGACGATTTTGAATTACCTTATTTTATATGAATTTTAATTAAAACATTAACAATTCCGTGGGAAAAACAAAATAAAATTAATTTTAAATAAAATGTTTCTATTTCAAGGTTTCTACTTGTACGAGGAAAAACGAAAATGACAACTGAACGCAAGCAAACTGTCAGTGTCACACACTGACAGTTCTTCTGTTGGTGAAATTGGAAATGGTGGTTGTTGATTTTATATTAGTGGTGCCAAGTAGATTATTTTGAATGTTATTCGCTTCGAATATATTTTATCACAGGAAGTGAATATAACGGTAGATTTGCAATAAAACGGGCTAAGTTACCACACCTGAACAATACGATACTGAATTTTTTGTGTTTATGTATGTTTTGCATTACTTCTCATGTTACAGAGTTCTATTTCGAGTTCTTGTATCTCTCTTCAGTTCATTCGATATGTAAATAGAACTTTCTAAGAAAAAATCTAAATTTTACTCCTTGAATTATTTTATATGAAATTCTAATGAAATATAACGGTCAAGATTTTCCGCTCCAAAACTTCATAAAAAAAATTTAATATTTCTGCCTTCGTCATTTCGCTCAAAATTCCTTCAAAATAAAATGAGACTCGATAAAACTACTACAATTTCCTAATTTTCAAACGATACATGACCTAACGAATGCCATCATCTCAAAGTGTTTACTAATTTGTTCGATCCACACCACAGGGGAGGTATACCTAGAGTCGCAACTCAAGGCAAGAGAGCAACTCTTTCGACCTAAAAAAATTAATTTAATAAAATGTCGTTATCAAAGCGAATGTGTAGGTTTCTTAATGCATTTCAAATGGGCCGAATCAATACATTAGCATTGATATGGACTTTTACAGATTCATGGAGTTGCGACTCTACACTCTACCTAATACCTTCTCTATGGTTCGATCACTGATGAAACATACTCACTCGTTCACGGAAGCGGAAATTCGGCCTCAGCTTGTTTCCAATGTAAGAAACGTGGAATGAAAACCAAAATGGATTTTGCATACAAGCTGAAAACTGGAGAATACTGAGTGCGTATTTAGTGCATGAATTTAGCGCTATCAAATACAAGAAACATTTTTTTGTCTTCTGGATTTGAAGTTTATCAAAAAACAAAAGCACTCACACATTCAAGCACAAATGTCACATGAAAAGGACCAGCGATTGCTGGTCCTTTTCATGTGACACGAGCGATGATTGCTCGTGTCCATTAAATTTTTATTTCATCTTTCACGGGTACTACCCATTGCGAAGAACTGACTAAACTTCCAAGAGCACCAATCTGTCATGAAAAAAAGTGCTTCTAAACTTTGACGTTCGGAATCGGCGTAGGCGTAGGTCCCCTCAATTCTTCACCCGCGCTCAGAGAATTGTTGATGAGAGTAAGCCACTTAGGCCTTGCCTCTTCAAGAGCTGTCGCGCAATTCTATTTTAACCTCAGTAGAAGAAAGAGATGCCTATTGTGAAGTGATAGATTGCAGAAAGTCTCTGAAACGAAAAACAAGAAAACAGTACATGCAGCTAAAAAAGAAGCATACATATTGCTGCTACAGTAACGAGCTCTATGAAGAAAGGAGCGATTCTAAAGAAAGATAGCATGAGAGGTGCATGATCGTTAGTATATAGGTATACCCACGCCCCACACTAAGGCATATATCGTTGAAGTCCACCGCCAAGATCTTATGATGGCGATGTCTGAATTTAGGATTTAAAACAAACTGATCCAGCTGTGCCTCATGACGCTTAACAATACGCAGTATAGTGTTCCAATGGGTAACAGCTCAACTGAGTTTCAAGCATACGCAGGGCTTAGACAAGAAGATGCGCTGTCATGTGACTTCTTCATCATAGACCTGGAGCAAATAGTGCACAAGGTATGTTTTAGCACGGAAAACACTATCTTCACCAAATCCTTAAGTTAGCTCTACAGTCCGCTGTGGACTTGGGCCTCAATTAACAGTGCCCGCCAGCCAATTGGTCCCTAGCTAGCTGTCTCCAGTTTTGCACTCCAAGTTGATTGAGGGCCTCTTCCACTTGAGTGTGCTACCTGAGTCGGTCTTCCGTCTTCCTCTCCTCCTACGTCCCTCAGGAATAGTGTCAAAGGCTTTCCGGGCCGGAGCATTGATGTCCATCCACTCTAAATGACTGAGCCATCTGAGTCTCTGGACCTTGACACTTCTGGCGTTGTACAACTCGTAAAGTTCGCTGTTATATCTTCTTCGCCATTCCCCTTCAATGCACACGGGGCCAACGATTATCCGAAGAACTTTCCTCTCAAAGCAGCCTAAGGCACATTCATCCGATTTTGTCAAGGTCCATGCTTCTGCACCATACAGCAGGACTGGGATGATGAGCGTGTTGTACAGTTTTACCTTAGTTGCTCGAGAGAGGGCTTTTCCACTCAATTGCTTTCTTATAGCCCAAAGAAACAGCGATTAGCAGGACTTATTCTTCGTCTGATCTTGGCGCTAGTGTTATTGTGTGTCCTTCCTCGGAGACAGCATATACTTCGTTTTTCTCTCATTTACCGCTAAGCCCATTTTTGCCACTTCTGTCTCAATTCTGACAAAGCCGCCATTGACATCACGCTGTGTTCTTCCCATTTTATCAATATCATCGGCGTACGCGAGAAGTTGAATAGATTATGGGAAGATAGTGCCTCTGGTGTTGATGGTGGAGTTCTGCACTATCTTCTCAAGAACAATGTTAAAGAAGACATAGACACCATCAGTCGCTCCCAAAGAGCTGTGCTTGAAAACCACAGCGATTGAAGAACATAGGTAAAGCTTGTTGGTCTTGAAGTGAATAAGGACAAAACAAATTAGGCACATGCGGATACCAGATGTTTGGTTTTGACGACTAGAAAACGTATGCGAGGACCATTTCCAATATGGAAAATTGCTGTGTTACAGGCTGAGATTGTACATGGATTGGGAGTGGGATAAGTAAGTAAGTAAGAGAAACTCGCCCGTTTGTTAAAGGTGACGATGGCAGATGTACGCTTATTAATCAAGGTCGGATAAGAAACCCACACACGCATGTGATGTCAAGGATGGTATTAAATAAATGTCATTCGACTTCTTCAACATCATTCTTGAATCCCAGCAGTAGAGGCAAAATCTCTTAAAAGTACCTTCAATTACGAGGAACACAACATTATATCATTTGAAAAGCAAGCCAAGAAGATAGGTTTGACAGTCTTGAGAGCAAGATGAAAAAAAAACGTCGACAATAACAGCATTAACCACCAATAACACCATTGCTGAAATCAAAAAATGAGAGCAACTGAAGAATCACTGAACACTCATAACAGAAATGATGTTACGTATACGACCGAGTGTCCCGAAGTTATTCATTTTTTGCTTGGAAATGTTAAGCTTTTACTTTTTATGAAAGTAAATGCAGCTCAAATGCCAATAATTTAAGTCTAATACTTTTTGCTCTACAATTTGCATTTGAGTTGTACTTCTATTCTAGATGCTTTGTTTTTAGAAGTTTCAAATCCTATTTGAAAGAACATTCCAGTTTTTAACTTATCTTATAAAGTTACTCAAACAACCAAGATTTATCATTTTATTTCTAGCAATTTATCGCTTCCATAGTTGAGCTTTTTATTGGGAAATGGAAATGAAAAATGTCACAATGACCTATTCTCTGTCCAGTGTCCACTTGCTGCTATTGTCAAGTGAGAACTAGAAATAGAAACTCAACAGCGACATTCCTATAAATGTAGTTATTTTTATTTATATTTTAATTATTGTCATTTGAATAATTGTTTATTGAAACAAAAAATGTTATCGTTGGCGTTGGTTGTGCAGTAATCGTTGTTGTTTCTCCATTGCTGAGCTCGCGCCAAAAGACGCCAAGCCATGAATGGAAATCAGTTTTTATTTTTCTTGGAATTTGTGTATATCATGAATATTTTTTGTTGCACTCATTTTATTTTTTATTGCACTTTGCAACTTGCATGTTTATACACATTCGTTGACTTCATATTCAACAGTCTTCCGGCCGATGTACGACTGGTTGTTGGACTCTGACTCTGGCTGGGTGTAGGTTCAGCGGCTTTGTGAGTGGTTACAGGAATGTAGGCGAATGACTTGTTTGTAAAAAATTTTGTTTTTATAATTTAATGACAGTCAATAGCATAAAAGTGAAGAAAAGTCGAAGCTTTATCAGGTGAAGGCTGTTTGGAGAAACTTAAACAAAAAGCAAAAAATGTTGCCACACAGTATGAGTGTGGGGACGAATATTAACTCGATTGAGCTGCGATTGATTTCAAAGCATGAAAGCATAAATGGAAACCATTGGAAGAGTGTCTAATCATAATTCATATTTTTGGAAGTTTTTCTTAATTCAAATTATAAGTACGATTTCTTCTCAGACAAAATCAATGCATTTGCACTTGACAATGTCAAGCAAGCAATAAAAGTTAAGACCCGTTCCTAAAGCAGTAAACCCAGGTTAGCAATAATATTGGAAAGTACATCGTTTGCTTACAAAAAACAGTTTCACTTCATTTCACTTGTCGACCTTCAATGCTATGTATTCTGTTTGTCATTATCATAAATTAAAAGGCGACTGAACTTAATGAATCATTCATCAAATAATTTGTTATTTATGAATTTTGTACACCGCGGTGCACCGCAAGGAAACACTTTAATTTTGAATTTCGATTGCATTGAAGAAAAAGTCGAAGGTTAAAGCAGAAATCAGCTGAAGACATCTCTCCGTCACATAAAATGTATACAATCGTTGAAAAACCGGAAATGAGTTTTTTGTTTATTTGTCTTTTGAAAAATGTTGCAAGTAATATGCAGAGTTGATAGCGGCACTCATGTCAACGACATACATAGTTCAGTAAGTTTTTCTTAATCTTTATGGACAGATAAAGCGTTCACCAACAGGCCAATTTCACCTAACAACATCTCCCTGAGATCTCAGAGATTTTTTAACTGGAACAAAAGATCTCTGAACGCGGCGCCCATAGAATCCGGAGGAGGATTTAAACGATCTCCTGGATATAGAGCCTACGGAGCCTGTCCAGAGTACAACGTCAAAATCGTACACGGAGACTTCAATGCAAAAATCGGAAAGGAAGATATCTTTGGCGGATAAGTTGGAAAGCAGAGCCTCCACGAAGTTACAACAGATAACGGATTTCGATTAATTGACTTTGATGTAGCTCGTAATGGGGTTATAAGTAGCACAAGGTTTCCAGGGTGAAAGATGTACACAGCAACCTGGCGATCTCTGGATGGTCGAACCAGCAACCAAATCGACCAAACCGGATAATGCCAGAGACTACAGTTACCGCCTGAGTGAGCGACTCTCAGCCCCCAAGTAACAATTTAACTTGTATAAGGCTTAAGCGAAGCTATTTCTTGATTTGTATATTGCTTGTATAAAACCTTACACAAATACGTTTGGCGCAAGTTATGCAAGCCATTGTTTCCTCCCAAATACCACAAATGTCAACACCTTGTGGAACCAATATCGCGAAATATTTAAAAATGTAGTCGAGACCACTAGCCACCCTCGAAAAAGAACCCGTGGTACGATGATGAGTGAGCGTTATTGAAAAGAGAGATGGAAAATGCACGTTTGCAGATGCTGCAACGTAAAACAAGAGCAGCAGGAGCAGAGTCCTGAACGAAAAGGAGAAATGAGAAAAATCCCCTGCGAAGGAAGAAAAGAGAATCCGCAGTTTCTCAGCTCAATGATCTAGAAGAGTATCGGGCCAAGAACAACACCCGACGTTTCTTTAAAAGATCGAAGCAATTAGCTTCTGTCTTCTGGCATCTGGAGCAGGTGTTTTGATAAACCGCAGGCACCAGGTCATCAACAAAGTGGGGGATGATGAATGTATGCCCACTGACTGGTCAATAAGCTCCATATGCCCCATCTACAAAAAAGGCGATCCTATGTCATGCAAAAACTACCGAGGCATATCCCCGCTTAATGTTGCATACAAAAACCTATCCTGTGTGAGCGTCTTAAACCGCTCTGCAACACAATTATCGGCACATACCAATGTCGCTTAAGGGCAGGCAGAACAACGATAGACCAATATTCACACTGAGGCACTGAGGTCGAAACCAACCATCTTATCATCGATTTCAGAGCTGCGTATGATAGCATCCACTGCCAAGAGCTTATGATGGCGATGTCTGAATTCGGGATCCCGATTAAACTGATTCAACTGTGCATCATGACGCTCAGCAATACGCACTGCAGTGTGCAAATTGGTAACCGCTCATCCGAGTTGTTTCAAACATGCGCAGGGCTTAGACAAGAATATGCGCTGTCGTATGATTTCTTCAACATAGCCCTGGAGCAGATAGTGCGCAAGGCCAGGTGTGAGTACGGAAAACACTAACTCAACAAGTCCACCCAGCTCCAAGAGAGCTGTGCTTTAGGCCTTCACAGCGATTAAAGATCAGGCGAAGCTCGTTGGTCTTGAAGTCAATAAGGACAAAACAAAGTACAACAACAAAAGAAAATCTGGCCACCGCCTAGGACAAAACGTCACCGTTATTAGCAGCAATTTCGGGGTAGTTAAGGAGTTCACCTATTGGAACAAACATCAATCCCACAAACGACACCTTAGTGGAGATCCGATGAAGAATTACCCTAGCAAACCGCTCGCTGCTGCTTCGGTTTGGCAAAACAACTGGGGTCAAAACTCCTCACTCAAAAGGCAAAGCGTCTGCTATACAAAACTTTGATTTTACCAGTCCTACTCTACTGCGCCGAGTGTTGGACGATAAGTAAAAAAGGGGATTGATACTAGGTGCTTTCGAAAGAAAAATTCTTCGACGGATTTTCGGTCCCGTACGCGACGCGACTATGGCGAATGGAGAAGAAGGATCAACCGCAAAGTGTACTGTACAAGCTGTACAAATATGTGGATGTACTCCAGAAATCCAAAAAAAAGACGACTATATTGCCTCGGCCACATTGAGCGAATGGACGACAACTTCTAGCCAAGAAAGTCTTCTCCTATCAGCCCCCATGTTCTAGACGACAGGGAAGACCGAACCTAGGGTACAAGGACCAAGTGACTGCCGATGCCAGGCATGAGGCATGAGGGTGTTGTATCTACAGTTTTACTTTAGTAGATCGAGAGAGGGCTTTATCACTCAATTGCTTTCTTAGCCCAAAAAACAGCCATTAGCAAGAGTTATTCTTCGTCTGATCTCGGCGCTAGCTTGCTGGATATTGTCTAATACCGTGCGTCTATTGTCATGTTCTGTCCGAGTCGTCGGTGTAGGGTGTCCTTCCTCACAGCATATATCTACACTATTTTGCCCTCATTTACTTCTGCTTAAACAGTGTTGTTGCTGCTTATTTGACACATCAATTATTTGCGTGAGCAAGTTTTATTAAGAAAAAGTAACTTATCTCTGTTGTTTTGTTTAACTTATTTGTTTAAGCTAATTTTGTAAAACTGTAATGTAATATTTTTACACGCCCGCCTTGACAATCTTACATTGTAATGAAGCTTTACATGCTATCATATGAATCATACAAAATTGCAAAGTCACATCGAATTAACTTTGAGTCTATACCAAAGAGTACACGAACAAAATTTCTCATGTGAATTATTTCCCCATATAGGGGATAATTCATTATCTCTTTAAACACACACAAAACAAGCAAATTTAAATCTAAGAAAAATTAACATTTGGATTCCCATGATTCACACTCAGTGTTAGTAAAAGAATGTTTATTATTTTCAGAACTTTTGTACTAAAACCACCACAACCAATATTAACGTTTTCCATTGGTCTTTTTTGACGTGTCATTCTTCGGACGATTTTGTTCTGCTCTTTTCAGAAGCATTCCGTCTATCAAAGTCAGTCCAATGGAATCGTTTCAGAAGACTTCTGAAACAGAGACAAAAGGAGATCGGAAACTGACTTAGGGTCAGGACATAGCTTTCATTGGTTTCAATCATTGAAAGAAATCAGTGGAATTTTTTTGAATTTTTTGACAGGTCTGGCATAGCTATCATTGAAATGTTATGTCATTGAACAAAAATGTCAGTGAAAAATGAAATGGAAAGTATTTGTGCCTTTTGCCGTTGTGCGTCAATTGGACAATTGAGGTTAGACTAGATCATTGAAAGAACCACTGACAGTCTGGAACAAAAAGAAATTCGAACATTTTCATTGATCCTTTGGTACTACGAAACGAGGAATGACAAATCAGCTGATCATTGAAAAAATTAAAATGAATTTTAAGCAAAATATTTGGGCTAAATTAAATATTTTAATTGATAAGAAAATTCTTGAACTCCTTACCTTCATTTTGGTACCAAACTTAACAATTATTTCTTATTTAATTGCTTAAAAACCCGAATGAAAATTTATCAATGATGAAACCCCATGAAAGCTATGCCCTGACCCTTACCTACCCTCCGGATACCGCAAATTTTATTTTACCGTTACCTCGTGTATGTGAATAAATGAGAAAAAACAGTAACAAAATTAGGTGGATTTCTCAAGTTTACTGAGATAGTATTGGTAGAAACACGCATATTCTTGCAGTAAACTTGAACCATAGCTTGAAGGCATTTTCATTTTGACCGCATGGTTTCACATCAACCTTAAACTCATCTGTATTCTGACTGGACGTCCAATGGAAAACGACATATCTTTCTCTACTAGTTTTAGTTGTTATTTCAACTTTTAGTACTTTTTGGAGATTTCCGAAATCGTCGTCAGTGCAACAGGGACCTTTAATAAACCTGCGTTCAGACAGAGCTATCGAGTAAAGTATACATCCACAATCACCGATAGAGATGGCAATTAGAGTTCTTGATTCTGACCGGGTACCCGAAACTCGAATTATTCCAAATTACCCGGGTACCCGGGCATTCGTGGAAGCGCGGGTATTGCGGTTGAATTGTTGTAGGGGTGGTATGCAACCGTACCGTAGAAGGAACGGTACAACAAGGAAAGAGACGAAACGTTACGACGTTGAAATGAAGTCAATGAGTTAGTGATGTCTCAGTCACCAATCATTCTTACTGCTCTTTTTTGTATACCATCCAAGAGGCTTAAAGTATGTAGCTGGAGCACCAGCCCAAAGATGGGAATTGTACTCAAGCTTTGGACAGATATTAGTATTGTAGATACTAGCCAGATCAGACGGGGAGAAAAACCCCTTGCACCGTCTTGGGAAACCTAAACATCTTGCGGCATTTTTGGCGATATCGCGTATGTGCTCGTTCCACAAGAGGTGGTCAGTGATACGATGTTCGGTTTCACAGATGCAAGTGCCACTCATGGACAGTGACAAGGGGGGTATGTTTCGCTTTAACGATGCAAGACAGCATTGAGTTTTCGAAGCATTAACTCTACGCGATTTTGTATTCCCCATTGTACAATGCTGTTTAAGTCAGCGTTAAATGAGATCATCAATGAAAAGGAGGAAAAGGGTCGGAGACAAAATGGAGCCCTGGGGCACACCAGCATTTATATTATGGGTTTCAGACTTGAATGCGTCCAATAGAACTTGTATTGCCCGGTTCGAAAGAAAGTTTCTAATCCAACGAAGGATGAATTCGTCGATACCGGAAGGACGCATTTTAGATAAAAGAGCCTGGTGCCAAACTCTATCAAATGCTTTTGAAATACCAAGTGCAACAATCTTAATTTCTTCAAAACGATGTAAAGACTTGTTTCACTGTTCGGTGAGAAAAGCCATCAGATCACCAGTGGACCTGTTGCTGCCAAAGTCGTACTGCCGGTCATTAAGAAGCTTTCGGTCTTCGAAATATTTGTTGACCTAAAAGATTATCAACGTTTCTATGACCTTAGAAAGAAGGGACGTAGGTGCGATCGAACGAGAATTGGATCGAGAAGAAGATTCGCCTTTTTTTTGGAATTGGCTGGACAAGTGCTGTTTTCCAACTACTCGGAACGAGCCCAGAAGAATAGGATAGAATAGAATAGGTGTTGCATACTTAACTCAATCCAGTGCTTCAAACCTGAGAATTTTACATTAAAAACTGTATTGACTGGACTATTAGTTTATTCTCGTCCTAACACTTAAGCAAATTGATTTGATAACTCTCCCAAAAACCATTTCGCATTCAAATTCTTATGTGTATCCAATCTGAGACTTAAGCCTAGGTCAACATTCCAAACGTCTTCTTTCGTGTTCACACATTGACCCAAGCTGAAAAACAAGTAGTATAAGCGTACCCAATTAATTGACATTCCTCTAAAGGTAACAAAGTCCAAGATTGTTTTTGTTAACAACTTTTCCGCCCGTAATCGTTCATATGCAGATACATTCATAATATTCAATCGAATTAAGGAAACTCCCTCAAATTAAAATTCTCTCGATAAAATTAATTGCTATTATTAGCAACAAGCGAAACTTGTTATTTTCCATTGTGCCCAACAACAACGCCCAAAATTCCAAGCACCCCATGGCCCCATCCAACCGCTCGCTGCTCCCATTTACATACAAAACACCAACAACACAACATTCTAAATTTATTCTCTCCTCATTGTAAACATTATTCAACAGTTTTCTGTTTTCTTCTTATTTTGTTGTTATTTTTTTTTCTTGTTTTATTTTTGTTTTGATCGTCAGCGTCACTCGTCTAGCAACAGTAATAACAACAACAACAGCAGCAACAAACTAAAAATTGTGTTTTTAAAGATAAACAACCCAAGAGTCAAGTGCAATAATTTAAATTGACTCGTTGTTAGTGTTACTAACGAAGAAAACGATAAAAATAATAAAAACAAAATAAAATGAGGAAATTTAAATGCAAAAGTAGAAAAAAAAAATACGTGATGTCAGCTGAAACAATTTTGTAACGATTGAAAACAACAATCGGGGGAAGAAAGAATTTACAATGTCTGAAAATTCAAGCAGATTAACCTGAACCTCACTATCAGAGCTCTTTCTGGCAGCGCCCCAGCGGCAGGGAATAATATTAATGCACTTGAACTTTGAGTAAAATTTATTTACGGCGACTAGCAGAGTTGAAGTAGAATGTTATTGTCGCCTTTTCTTATTTTTTAGGCTTGTAAGCCCTTAAGTATATATTTTATTGCTGACAAGGGTTCTATTGTTGTTTATTATTGTAAACACTCTTGTGATGATTAATAACTAAACAAAAATTACTTGTGGAAGGAATAACTGGAGTTTAATGATAAATTGATAAAAAGAATTGATGGTGGGCACATGGGGAAAAGACAGGCAATGCACGCTAAATTCGTGCAGTTTGGCGCAGCAAGAAATCCCAGATAACGGTGTTTAATGACAAAACTTTTATTAAAAATAGCCAACAGTGTTTGATTAGAAACAAAACGCGTCATTGCTAATAGATTCTATACAAAGCTAAAGTCCAACGACTTAGATCGCTTGGTAGTAGAGACTAGACAGACAGAAGCCACTTTTACATCCCACAAGACGAATAGAATAGAATACATCCCCCAACAACTTGTCGGTTTGGACAAAGTGTTAAAATAGACAGCTTCATATTGAAGGTAGTTGGGAAGCTATGAGATAACCTTACTTACTTAAGATGACGCTGTAGTCCGTTGTGAACTGGGGCCTCAACCAACAGTCTCCAACAGCCAGCTCTGTCCCTAGCTAGCTGTCTCCAGTTTTGCACTCCAAGTTGATAGAGGTCCCATGCCTCTTGGATGCGCCACCTAGGTCACGGTCTTCCTCTACTTCTTCGTCCCTCGGGACCTTACTAGCTTAGACCTTTAGGTCCGTGTCGTTGTAAAGGGTCCACCATCTAACGTTTTTTTTTTTTTTTCAACTAGTGCTTATTTGGTGAATGGTAATACTAAGCTCATGTCTTAGCTTCGCTGAGCTGGGAAATATTGCGACATTACTTTGAAAATCATGGCAATGTTGCAGAATGTGTTCGAAAATTGCGAACGGATTTTGGAAGAAGAGAAGCACCGTCAGCTCCGTATGTTCGTTATCTTGTGAAAAAAGTGATAGAAACTGGCATCCTCATCATTAAACCAAAGCGTGAAAAGCCAAAAACAGTGCGTACTGCGTACACCCGAGAATATTGCTGCTGTGGCAAAAAGTGTGCGTGAAGCGCCATCAAAATCAGTTCATCGTCGTTCTCAACAATTGAACATTTCGGAGACATCATTGAGGCGAATATTTCCAAAAGACCTTGGTATGACGCTATGCAAAGTCCAATTGGTTCAGGGGTTGAAGCCAACTGACCATCCAATGCGTTTTCGCCTCGCTAAGTGGGCCTGCTATCGACTTAGAGAAGATGCCGATTTTGCCAAAATATCATCTTTTCAGATGAAGCTCATTTTGATCTTGGCGGGTATGTAAACAAGCACAATTTCGCATTTGAGGCACAGAAAGCCCGCACGCATACATACATATTGAAAAACCGATACACCCAAAACGAGTCATTGTTTGGTGCGGATTTTGGTTCAAAGACACAATTGGGCCATTTTTCTTTGAAAATGAGAATTTATGCGTGATTCTGTTTTTGATTCCGACTTCAAATTCGGAATCGTTTTTCTTCTTTTCAGAACAAGAACTGTCATCTTGTGCCAAGTGAACGAGTTCAGAAGCGTTCGTAACAGTTCCGGACGACACATCAAAAAAAAAAACGCTATACATAATAGCGTTTTTTTTTTGGTCGTCCGGAACTGTTTCCGAATGATTCTGAATTCGTTCACTTGGCACAAGATGACAGTTCTTGTACTGGATAGAACAGAAAAACGATTCCGAATTTGAAGTCGGAATCAAAAACAGAATCACGCATACATGCACACATTTGCACATACGTACTCGCAGCCATGTTTACAAATAAAGAAAATAAAAACAATGTCATGTCATCTGCAATTCTCCATATGGTGTTTTAACAATTACATAGACATTCCACCATGAGAGGCAAAAAAAAATGTTCGGACAGTTCTGTGTACCAATTCCGGATTACCAAAAAAAAAAACGCTATGGCGCAAATTATAGTCGCGCTAATGAACAGTTTTAGTGTGACACTAGCTTAAAATGACGTTTCAGTCATGAGTCAAACGTCATTTTAAGCTAGTATCACACTAAATTTTCTTAAAATCGGACTATAATTTTGCGCCTTTAAGTTCTAAATTCTCAAAAAAGGAGTAACGCTGTGTTCTTACCATTATATGAATACTATCGGCGTACGTGTGAAGATGAACAGACTGATAGTGCACCGCCTTGTCTAAATACTTTTTGACATGAAGGAGTTGAGTTCTTAATCATCATTTTGCACAATCAAAGGAGCTTGAGAAGGGAAGCTAGACATAGATTTGCACAGTTCTTCGCTGTGGGTGCTGTTATGAACGGCCTTAAAATCGATAAAAAGTGGTGGGTGTCGTTTTGGAGTTCATTGGTTTTTCCGAAGATCTGCTGCAAAGTGAAAATTTGGTCAATGGTTGACTTTCCTGGCCTGAAGCTACATTGATAAGGACCAATCAGATTGTTGACAAAAGGCTTCAGGCGTTCACATATTATGGCAGAGAGGATCTTGCAGGCGATGTTAAGTACACTGATTCCTCTGTAGTTGGGCGCAGTTTAGAGGAACTCAATTCTTCAGGATCTGATGTATTAGCTTTTTTCATCGCCCCTTCTTCCTCAGTAAAGGATACTGATGAGGCTACTCCGTTTCTAGGTACTCCGTTTCTTTAGTTTGGTAACGGAAGAAGAAGAAAACTAACCTTTACTACCTTTCACGCTTTTAGGACCTTAAAAACAATGAAAACTGTAATCTGAAGAGTGTGTCCAGGCTATTACTGCTCATCTACCTGGTTTCTGTCATGAGCTTAGTTAAAAGGCGAAGAAGGGGGGTTCTTGTAACCGTAGGACTGGACTAGCTACGTTTTTTCATTCCATGTGAAAACGGAATTCAGGGTTCAAAGATTCAAAAGCCCTGGGCACCGAGTGGAAGGGAAGGTATGTTACAGTTTTCCCGTGGGCGTTGCTTTATGATATCGTCCTTTAAACACACACCCATAAATCTCCAAAATAGTAAGAGAAAATACATAAATTGTTCTTAGCCTTAAAAAGCCTTGAATTTTTTTCAAATATTTTAATTTTTATTATTTACAAAAATATAATTTTTAACTTATCTGTAACTCCGATAATTCTTATTTTCAAGACAAGACAAAATAGAAAATTAAATAAGCCATCAAGAATTTTAATCAAATCAAAAGTAAATCTAATCTTGGCAGAAAAACAAAATGGCCAAATCTGATTTCAATTACAAAAAAAAAAAAAAAAAACAACAAACAAGATAATAATTTGGGTAAACAAAATTATAAATTGAATGCTCGTGCTCGCTTGTGTGGTTAGCTCTCCAAGCATACCCCCTTACGTCATCGAGCTTCAACACATGCCCTTCAACTTGCTATCGGAATAAATGAATTTGTTGTTTATTTTTTGATCAAACTTCTGTAATATATTACGCTAATTTTATAAGATATACTTTTGCAAAGAGAGGATGATGTGACCCGCCAATTGGCGACACACCCCCGCTCAATTCATATCGTTGGATTCTACTCTTCGAATAACGTTCGTTAAAATACTTTCAATAGAAAAAAACAACTCAACGCGACAATAATAGTAATAATTAGACTTTCTTAATGATCGTATTGTGTAATAAAATAATTATTGCTCCTATCTAATGATAAATACATCGAAAAATAGTCAATAAGTATAAGCGATACACTACTTAAACAATATCAGCGGTTCTCTCCTCTACGAAATTCTCACCAGCACTCGTGTCTAAGTGCTCTTGGTGCTGCTGGTTTTCGATGACGTCGTCGAGCAGCCCAGCTGCAACACCAGATTCTCGTAATCGTCCATTGAAGTCTCGAATAGTTCCAGTTGTTTTGACAAGTCCTCGACCGGATCGACGACAGCACCACTACCATCCTCTGCGGTCGCTGATTTCTCACCGCCAACTGTGTTCACTTCGCACGAATGGAGCGGAGGAGCATTATAGCAGTCGCGATAGAATCTCGCCAAATCGTTGACATGCGATGTGGGGCTGGCGAAGGGGAAATTCAGTTCCTTAAGCAAGTTGTCGTCATCGGGCGGCAACGTCGTTCGTGGGTGCTTCTTTGCCTTTGTTTCGTCGTCCAGAGGAACGGGAACTAGTAGACTCTTAATTGGCGACTGTGGGTGTTGTTGTTCGTAGTTGGATTTGAAGTCAACATTGTTGTTGTTGGTTCCCAAAGGCGATTGCGTTCGATCTTCATGAATCGAACTGCCAGTGCTGTCTGTGCGATTCTTTTTGATCAACCAGTCGAATGGAGGCGTCTCGGGCAGGATAAAGTCATCCTCTGTATATTGCTTGATCTTCGAGACATCAACAAACGCACCAGGCCTCAGAGGCTTATCGATGTCGATGAATTTCTTCTCGCCAGTCTTCTTCACATAATTGTTATGATGATAGCGAATGTGCTTTGGACTTTGGTCCTTCAGGAAATGGTCACTCTTAAGCATGATGGCACTGTCACAGTGTTTAGTTGTTGTGGGCGAGAAGGTCATTTTGGTGCGATAAGCCACCGACATTGTGAGATTGCCAACAATAGTGTTCAAATGGCCGACACGAACGTTTTTATATCCCTCGCCTAGGGCGTGCACTTGGGGTTTCTCCTCAGCGTAGACTTTGTAGAAGATTCGATACGAATCGGGACACTGACGACGTGATAATTTATAAGCGGGTGTGGCACGCGTCAAGGAAATTAACGATTTCAACAAAATACTCATGCGATTGTAGATTTGATGGGCGACTTTGAGTACAACTTGATCGTTGTTTGCTGTTGTTTTGTTGTTATCTGTGGCAGAATTTGGTGGCGATTGTAGATCGAGAGACCAAACTTCCAAGACCATCTGGTCACCGTCGACAGTACGCAGTGAAATTTCAACACAAACTGGCAATCGATTTAGAATTGTCTCACCTGGAGTTAAATTGAGGGCTTGTTTTGTTTCAGCATAAACATCGGGATAATCTTCGATGACGATATTAAACCAGTCATTACCAGTGGCTAGGGGATTGCATTGGGTTTGGATTTTCGTACCGAGACGCGATTGAACGACTACTTGAACAGTTTTTATGGCAAGGAATTTGATGAATTTTTCGAGATCTTTTTCAGCTGCGTTGAGGCGCGTAGCTGACATTATATTTTCAGGATTACGAATTGTTTTGAAAATTAAATCTTTATAGCTTTCTTCTTTCTTTTTGCAAAAACTTCAGTTTAAAAGGAGATTCTTGAGTTTTTCTTTTTATGAATGAAAATTTAATTAGTATTCTTTTTTTTTTGGTTTTTTTTAGCACACACGAAAACTACACCACGTATGAAAATACACAAAGAGATCCGCCATTTGCGAAGACGAAAAGAAATGTCAGTTTGTTTTCTCTGTTCCGTTCTCTGTTGCTGTTGTTTTTGAATTGAGTGGCCCTCAGAAAGTGTTGTTGTTGCAGCTGCTTGCAAATTGAAAAGAGAAAAACGTTACGTGGATCACGTAGGCAACATATTCAGCCGGCTGGGTAGTGCGCGAAATGAACAGGGTTGGCAACGAGTACAATACGTTTGTAAGAAATTCCATTCGGACTTAAATTTATGGAAGATTGAATAATTTTCTGCATTTGCAGTTAAGAATAAGGAATATGAACTCAAAAGTCAAAATGTGAGCGTAAAATAAAATGAATATCAAAAATGCAAAAATGATTCTAAAAACAGACGAATATTTTTGTTTATATACTTAAGGTTGCGCTACAGCCCGTTGTGAACTTGGGCCTCAACAAACAGTCTCCGCCAGCCAGCTCGGTCCCTAGCTAGTTGTCTTCAGTTTTGCACTCCAAATTCACTGAAGTCCTTTTTCACTTGGACGAGCAACCTGAGCCACGGAGTCCTCTACTTCTTTGTAATGGTGTCGAAAGCAGCTCTTGTCCTTCTATGTGCGCCACTTTGTATGCCTCCTGTTTGGCTACATGCACCTGTCCACATTCTTCGTAAAATCAGGGGTTTCGCTTTAGTGGCATATTATAGGCGGTATTTCTAACTGCTTTCTGGCAATGTTGCCATTGGCCTTCGATACTTGATTTTGGCGGCTAGGTCTTCTTAAAAGGTTACTGGACACTCGATCATAGAAGGATCTGGCGATCTCTTGCGATTGTAGCCGTCCGACGTCGAATTTTCTTGCACTATCTTGGCTACGACGAGGTAGTGGTCCAAGTCGATGTCAGCTCCTCGGAAAGTTCGAACATTTAAAATGCTGGACAAGTGCCTTCCGTCGATCAATCTGGTTGAAGGTTGATTGATTACGAGATCTCCAAGTATCTTTATGGATGTTGAGATATGGAAACCAGGTGATTGCTACCACAACATTTCGTCCATAGCTAGGACATTGTTCATACGTTTTATCAAGGTGCTCGTAAAACTCGTGGTTGGTATCGTCCTTTTTCTCTTCTGGGGGGCAAGAGCACATATTAGGCTAATGTTGCCGAATTTAGCCTTGATTCGGATTGTCGTAATGCCTTCGCTTACTTATTCGAAGCTCAAGACTTTTTGCCTGAGTCTGCTTCCCACGACGAATCCGCAAAGAGGGGCTGTTGTTGCTCTCGGTAGCAATCACCCCTTAGTAAATGTCGCAGTTTCTCATCCTCCTTTTGCCCGGTCTATCCCATCGCATTTCCTGGATAGCGGTAATGTCTGCCTTGTAGCAGTTGAGGGTCTCCGCTAACTGTTCGGCAGCACGCGGTCTATTGAGGGTCCTTACATTCCACGTGCATATCCGAAATTCGTTGACCTTTATACATTAGTTTATCCGTCCATTTCCGAGGCCTGTTGTTGCTTCGCAACTTAATCATTTTCTACGCAGTCAGGAAGTCACCACGACATGCAACCCTCAATCTGGAGGACCAGGCAGTTGATGTGACTCCAAGTGCAAGAGCCGGAAAAATCGCTCCTTTTACTGCCTAGGCTTCAAAAAAGTCGTAGTAGCCCGAAAAGGTGTTCACCAAGTAGTTCGGCCTAACTGGAACTGAAGACGCCACCGTTGATTCCAAAAAAAGAAATACATTCGCTGCCGACCCTCGGTGGGAGTGCCTTGGTGGGAACACTCCTTCGTTGTGGGGTAATTGGTAGTAACAGCCTACTCCTTTTCGACCTGTCGACCATGATCGCCATCGCATAGCTCTTAGCGTCATAGTAGTACTCACTGAAAGCCCCTCCGCCATGTCAAGGCTCAGGGAGGGAATTCTAACTTACATTAACGCCAAATTGAGAATTATTTAGGTTCCGCCAAGAGACTCATGGTAACTTCCTAAGATTCAATTGAAGCAATTCGTATATGTATATATAAGAGAATAATATAATCAATAAATTTATCGTTCGATGAAAAACAACAGTTGAATTATTTCTAAGTAGTTTTATAAAAAGAAAAATATTGACAAATAAATATTTAAGTTATTCGATATTTTTTGATTGAATGTAGTTATAGTTGGTGGTGAACAGGCAAGTCCAATTTGATATGAAATTTGAAACATTTAACGGCTGCATTGACTAAATTCAAATATACGTAAGGAACTGCCTTGCCGACAAAAGGCAATCCTAAACGTTTCACCTGTCACAGTGTCATATGCACATCTGTTCAGCGTTGTCTTACGTTCACGTCACGGAGTTCATTCTTGGCTTTTCTTTCATTTCCCTCTTTCGTTTTTTGTGCATTTTTTTCTTAAATGAATTCGAATACTCGGGAAGGAAAACGCCTACACAACACCCACATATACATCACACCACACACAATCAAAACAAACCCACTCTCTTATCACACAAACAACAAAGCCCAATGGTCAGGCAAAAAGCAAAACTTCCAAACCCCTTCTTCGTTTTTGTTTTAATTCTCGCATTCATTGCACTTTTCCCCGTCGACCAGTGAACAACTTCGTCGTTGCCGTTCCTCTTGTTTTCAGTTTTTTTCGCTTGTCAAAAACAAAACCTGCCGCCCACAGTTCGTAGTGTCACCTGCACACGTCAATTAAAATTCCCTGCCTTTGCATTGTTCTCTTATCATCGTTATTTTTCGTGAAAGTTAACTTATTGTCTCCTGAATTTGAGATTATTCAATTAATTAAATTTAAGTCACAGTTCAGTGCATAGTGTGAGTGATGCTTGTGAAAAAGTGTATCCACTAAGTTGTCTACGAAAAAAAGGTACAAAATTGTGCGCAGTGTTGAGCGGTAAAAATAAAACCTCTTATCAAATAATTTCCAATAAGATTCTGTGCAAATAAGTCAGCATCATGGATGTAAAATTTCTTAACGTCCTCATACTCGGTTTCGGGTTTATGTTTGTTTTTACATCCTTCCAAACAATGGGAAATATTGAGGTGAGTTGGAATTTATTTCTATTTTCACTTTTCTCGGGCAGCTAAGAACTTTAATTATGTAAATTGAATAAAAACAAACGGAAATGACACTTGAAGCCAATCGACAATCTTCTGGCTAAACTGTACTTTTGTTTCACGGGGGTTTGGGGGTGAATCTGATTAACGAGATAATTGCTTCATGCATCTATAAGGCAGACATGGCTTGTGTACTTGTGATGGTGAGATGATAACGAGGAATAAAAGTTGTATTGCATCATGCGGGCTCCGTCCTGCCTTCTTGTCTGCTCGTAAGTTGACTTTCCAATGCAGTTTCTTTCACTTTTTATGTCATAAAAATCCAGTTATGTTAAATAATGAGTTTTGAAATCTTATGAAAAGTGTTAGGTGGATGGGGGTTTGGGATTTCTGTTGACTTGTTTAATCCAACAGGGTGTTTCATTGAAGATGTTGTGGATATATATACAAAAAGTTTTAAGGTTAAAGAGACTTATGAATCGTATGGTAGCTGAGACCACCATAGGTGGCCAAAAAACGATCCGACAAAATTCCATGCTTTGATGATAATTGCACCAACCTTAAAAAAAACTTACTTACTTACTTAACCAGCTCAATCCATGAAGCATTTCAGCCTGAGATACTGCAGCCTTCCATCGGGAACGGTCCCTCGCATGCACTCTCCAGCCACCGAAACCAAGCGCTCTGGCATACGCAGTCACTTGGTTTTTGTACCGTAGGTTCGGTCAAATCTCCCCCTCGTCGTCTCGAACCGAACCTGGGAGCTGCATGAGAAGACTTTCTTTGCTGGAGCGTTGTCGGCCGTCCATTCGCTCGATATGGACGAGTCAATGTATTCGTCTTTTCTTGGCTTTCTGGACTTCATCCACCTCTTGCTACAGCTCGTACCTATAGTTCCCGGTTGAACCTTCTTCTCCATTCTCATTTCGTCGCATACGGGACCGAAAAAGTGCGCAGTATCAATTACCCTTTTTTACTTATCGTACAACACTCGGCGCCGCCTTTGAGTAGGACTGGCGAAATCAAAGTTTTGAATAGAAGACATTTTGTCTTTCGAGTGATGAGTTTTGAACTCAGTTGTTTTTAACAAACCGAAGTAGCAGCGGTTCGCTGCTAATTCTTCTTCGGATCTCCACTAAGGTGTCGTTTGTGGGATTGATGTTTGTTCCAATGGTAGGTGAACTCCTTAACTACCTCGATATTGCTGCTACCAACAGTGTCGTTTTGCCCTAGGTGGTGGACAAATGTTGCTTTGTTTGTTAATAGCATGTAGCTTGTTTTGTCCTCATTCACTTCAAGACCAACAAGTTTCGCCTCTTCTAAAATCGCTGTGAAGGCCTCAAGCACAGTTCTCTTGGATCGACCGATGATGTCAATGTCGTCCGCATAGCCTAGGAGCTGGTGGACTTGTTGAATATAGCGTTTTCCATGCTCACACCTGCCTTGCGCACTATCTGTTCCAGGACTATGTTGAAGAAGTCACATGACAGCGCATCTCCTTGTCTTAACCCTGTTCAAGTTCGAAGCAACCCATTTGCACACTGCACAGCGTATTGCTGAGCGTCATGATGCACAGCTGAATAAGTTTAATCGAGATTACGAATTCAGACATCGCCATCATAAGCTCCTTTTCTGATCGAGTGTCAAGTAACCTCTTAAGGAGTCCTATGCCGCCAACATCAAGTATCGAAGACCAGTGGCAACATTGCCAGAGAGCAGTTAGAGATGCCGCCTCTAATGTGCTGGTTTTCACACAGCCACCAAAAGGAAACCCCTGGTTTGACAAAGAATGCAGACAGGCCCATGCAGCCAAGCAGGAGACATACAAAGCGGCGCTGCATAGAAGGACAAGAGCTGCTCGTGAGCTCTACGAGCAAAAGAAAAGAACGCCGGCTTCTCAGGAGAAAAAAGAGAGAGCACGAGAAGCGTCAGATCGAGGATGTTGAGAGAGCCAACAGCAGGAATGAAGTTCGGAGGTTTTACCGAAAGGTTAAACAGCTGGCTCAAGGTCATCGAGCAAGAACCGATGCCTGCAGAGATAAACAAGGGAACATCATAGTAGAATCGCAGTCAATGCTGGGGATTTGGAAAGACTACTTCTGTAGATTGTATAACGGCGAGGACGAACAAAATACCGCCGTCAGACAGGAGCCTTTCATCGGACACGATGATAGCCAACAATTCCGTGAACCCGACCTAGAAGAAGTGAAAACCGCAATATCACGGCTGAAATCCAACAAAGCCGCTGGAGCAGATGGACTAGCTGCTGAGTTGTTCAAAGCAGCAGAGGAATGCATGCCCGATGAATGGAACCTCAGCATTGTTGGTCCGATCCTGAAAAAGAGAGATCCTCTAAACTGCGCCAGCTATAGTGGAATAAGTCTACTAAACATCGACTACAAGATCCTCTCCGCCGTGATGTGTGAACGTCTGAAGCCTTTCGACAAGAATCTGATTGGTCCTTATCAATGTGGCTTCAGGCCAGGAAAGTCAACCATCGTTTTCACATTGCGGCCTGGAAAAGACCTATGAACTCCAAATCGATACCCACCACCTTTTCATCGATTTTAAGGCCGCGTATGACAGCAACTACAGAGACGAACTGTATATGCTGTCTTCGAGGAAGGACACCCAACACCGACGGCTCGGGCAGAACGTCACAATAGACACATAACTTCGAGGTAGTAGAGGAGTTTGTCTACCTAGGCTCCGCTATAAACACGGGCAATAACACCAGCGCCGAGATCAGACGAAGATTAACTTGCTAATCGCTGTTTCTTTGGGCCAAGAAAGCAATTGAGTGGAAAAGCCCTCTCTCGAGCAACTAAGGTAAAACTGTACAACACACTCATCATCCCAGTCCTGCTGTATGGTGCAGAAGCATGGACCCTGACAAAATCGGATGAAAGTGCCTTAGGCTGTTTCGAGAGGAAAGTTCTTCGGGTCATCTTTGGCCCCGTGTGCATTGAAGGGAATGGCGAAGAAGATACAACAGCGAACTTAACGGGTTGTACAACGACATGGACCTAGCCAGAAGGGTCAAGGTCCAGAGACTCAGATGGCTCGGTCATTTAGAGCGAATGGACACCAATGCTCCGGCCCGGAAAGCCTTCGACACTATTCCCGAGGGACGTAGGAGGAGAGGAAGACCGCGACTCAGGTGGCGCACACAAGTGGAAGAGAACCTCAATCAACTTGGAGTGCAAAACTGGAGACAGCTAGCTAAGGACCGAGCTGGCTGGCGGAGACTGTTGATTGAGGCCCAAGTCCACAACGGACTATAAAGAGCCACCTTAAGTAAGTAAGTAAGTATAGATATAGTGCTTCCACTAAGCCTATGGTCCGTTGTTTTCGATTTACAGATATCACCTTAGCACGCTTCAATTTTCGCTAAGAAACTTTGTTTCCGTTTCGACATTGTGGGATACACATCGGTAATCAGACTGATTCTTCTTTATGGTGTGACAGTTAGGTGGACTGCCTTTGACGTAAAAATGAACTGCGATAAGCTCTGTAAAGTCCAACGCTCAGCATGCCTAAGTATAAGCAGATCATTTCGTACGACCCCATCTGTTGAACTACACACCCTACTCTATCTGACAGATCCTTCTGGGAAAATAAAACCTGGGAAGACGAGGCAATCCACTTCTATACAGATGGATCGAAAACTAGTGATGGGGTTGATGAAGGTGCGTACTTCGGACGACTAAAACTAAGTCTCTCATTCAGCCTTTCAAATCATTATAGCGTGTTTTAGGCAGAACTTTAATCGCCATTAAGGAGGTCCTGTCATGGCTCAGAGAAAACGTGACATCTGATATCCACATCTGATGTCCGAATTTCCTCAGATGGTTAGGGAGCTATAAAATCCCTGGAGTCTGTCTCTACAAACTCAATTACGGTCCAAAACTGTCGATCGGCTCTAATGGAGATGGCACAACAGTTTAATATTCACCTTCACTGGGTGCCAAGCCATATGGACATTCCAGGAAACTGTAAAGCCGATGAACTCGCCAAATATGGTACAACATTTCCCATTAAACCACAAATGGCTAATGTTGGTATACCAATCGGTACATGCAAACTTTTGCTACAACAAGATGCTATTAAGAGAACTAACACCAGGTGAAGTAACATAACCACCTATCAGGCTGCTTTTTCCAGCTTTGCGAATGCTCCCAGGAGCAAGTGGTACAATGGTGATTTCAACTTGCCCATTCCAACCATCGACAAAGCTTGAGACAGGACTAATTCTCTCCAAAGAAGAAGAAAACTGACATTGTGAGGACCCTCACAGCCTCAGAATCGACGAGAGTCTTCATATCGCTTGGCCGAGGTTTAGTTACGATTTCGGTGCTCTCGCCTACTTAAAACTCAGGGTCACAATCAATCGCTTCTTCCTGAAACACCCACTAACAGTTGAATGTGCTAAGGTCACTCCTAAGTAAGGAAAATGTCAAACCTTACCAAAAGATGCTACTACGCAGTTCAATTCGAGTTTAAATGTCTTCCACATGCAACAAAATGTCAAACGAAACAAAAACCTGTAAGCCCGTTGTTTATGGTTACGAAAACCTAACAAAAAGTAGATAGCGTGTCTAGTTTCTCACAAACCTTCAAAAAGTCAAGCTGTTTAAGCGCCAAAACCTGATGCCAAGAAGCTCATTTAAAAACCAAACAAATTCAAATACAAAATTGCATATTAAAATTCGTTTTCATTTGGTTAACATTTTTGGTAAAAATCGTTGACCTTAGGAGATCAACACATCTCGTGTTCCTTTTGTTTTTTTATTTAAATATTTCTTTTATTTTTGGTGATAACACAAAAATGTTTGCTCCAATTTATGGAGCTAGCTGGTTGTAAATTTTAAACAACAAACCCGACGACGACGATGATGACGAGCCACAAGTTTTGTGATTTCAATCGTAATCGTTTAATGAGCTATTCATAGATAAGTTTGTATTTAATGAGGGTATCAGGGTATCTTCCAATCTTTGTGAGGAACGAAGAGATTATATTTTTTTTTTGTTATCGAGTTTTGCTCGGTTATTAATTTCTTTATTGATTCCATCAAAATGTGTCGAGTGAGATAATTAAATTATGATTGAATGATGCAATTTTTTGCTGTTGGTTTCGAATAAAACGCACGATGAAGAATGTTGTGGGCGTTGTTTTGGCAAAATGTGGTTTTTGGACTGTTTTGGGTTCATAGGTCAGAATCATCTGACGTATGATGCCGACATTCCGACATAGCTGAGTCCAACAGTAACCAACTGTGCAACATTAGTAAGCAAATAAAAACCCCATGTGGCATCGGAGGCGACTCCTACACCTGCTTGGGAATCCCCAAAAACAAAAAACAAAAATGCTGAACTAATCGCACTGACTGTAAATGTTGCAGATTCGACGGATCTCCCCATTCACTTTTGAAGTAACTTGTTGCTATTCAGAGCTTCTTACACACACAAAAAAAAAAATGAAAAACGTCACACGACTTAATTAACGGCAGTCATTTCTCTGCCCTGTTAAAGTGTTAACATTGGGCGGAATTCAAAAAAAAGTTTTGTCTGGCAAGAGTTTTTCAATTGGCAACCCTCCATAAACTGTGACATCTCTTACTTACTTACTTACTTATGGTGGCGCTACAGTCCAGATCGGACCAGGGCCTCATCCACCCAACGTCTCGTAGTCGTAGCTGTCTTCAGTTTCGCACACTAAGTTGTTTCAGGTCCTCTACCACCTGTGTGCTCTTCCTAAGTCACGGTCTTCTTCGACGTCCTTCCGGGTTAAATTCGAAGACTCTACGGGTCGGAGCATTGCTTTCCATTTGCTCTACGTGACCCAGCTCTCTTAGTCGTTGGACCTTAACTTTTCTGGATGATGAGCTTTTTATACAGTACTCAATTGCCGTTGGAGCTTTGCACAATATTTTCAAGAATGATGTTGAAAAAATCGCATGACAACTCATCGCCTTGTCTAAAACCTTTTTTGACATCACAAGCGTCGGTTAGGTTTTTTCCGACAATGATGGAACCGCGTGAGTTTTCCATTGTCATCTACACAGACGGACGAGTTTTTTTCTGGGATGACAAAACTAGACATTGCTTTATGTACTAAAAACCGCTTCTTTCCAAGTAAACGAAAAAAAACTTAATTTTTAAGATAGACGAGAGAAAAAGTCTCCCGGAAAGTTCTTTGAGAGTTGTAGGGCAAAGATGAAGAAAAATCTAATGGGCTTGGTTGACGATGATGATGATGTTGACAGAATTCGTATTTTGTCAACAATATTTACACCAACAAGTGTGTATTTTTCTGTCAACACTTTTTTAACGTCGACAAAATAAAGGTATTATTATGTACTGCGTAGTAGTTACTTCTGAAATTCAATTTTCTAGTCTAAACTCTAGGTATACATTTTCTAAAGCAAAAGTAGGGTAAATTCTTTATACTCATTTATTTTTCCTTCCACAATGGAGCGTTTATAAGAAAGATGTGAACATTTGAGTAAACATTAAACACAAATACATACATGCACAGAAATGTAATTGGCAAGTGTTTTGCATAGTGATGGGGGCAATCGAATGATATAATCGATTATAATCGCAATCATTCGAAATCATTCGATTATTGAAATCATTCGAATTGTTTCTCAAACCTTTTACTACTGCTACTACTGGTACTCTTCAAAGTTCAAATCTCTAATAAAAAATTCGAATGACGATTATAAGCAGTTGAATGACGGCTATTAATTTTGTCATTCGAATGCAAATAATCGATTATAAGTATTCGAGTGAAAAATCATTCGAATGAAAATACTCGATTATAAGTAATCGAATGAAAAATCATTCGAACGAAAATAATCGATTTTAAGTAATCGAATGATGATTATTTTAATTCGAATGAAATAACTCAAATGACGATTTTATTTAAGGTTAAATTTGTAAATCTTTGAAATGGAATTTTGTCTATGGTTTTTGGCGATCAAAAATTTGTATTTGGAGTAATTTTTTTATTCATTTTTTGTTGTTAAATAGCACAATGTGCACTGTAAACGTTAAATTTTCCACCATTTTCATTCGTTTTCGTAATTCGATCATCCGATTATTCAAATCATTCGAATACTATTTTCTCGATTATTGAAATCATTCGATTATGCCCATGAGGGGCGAACGCAGGGGGGGGGGTTTAGGGGTTAGAACCCCCTCCGAAATATCAGAATATGTGCAGTAAGCAAATATCTATCCATTATTGTTCAAAAGAAGAAAAAAACAAAACTAATTTCCAACTCAAATCTCAAACTATGTTAAACGAAAAATTTTAATAAATTTGCTACGATTGGTGGGTCCAAATTCCCAAATAACGGGAGCTGCAACGAAAAATATACAAACATTCACTTATCTGCTTGCAAATACATTGCATCGGTCATTTCGAATCTAAGGCTAAACACAAACCGAAGCGGACAAAACGTTTGTTCGCTCTTCCCCGGACACAGGTCCATTGCTCTTATGAGGCAACACATACAGAGACAGACACGACACGATAAAAAGTCGTGTCCGCTCATCAGTTGCAGTTAATACATGGGGTTGTATAGGAGCAAACCACACCAAAGAAGACAAACAGTCCCGGACAAAATGTCGACGCCTAAAAGTACACACCGTCTTATGAAGAACCACAGACCAAAGTGAACAAGACAAACAAAAAGATTTCGACAATCGGACATGTCGGTTGCTCATACTTGGATTTGTATTTTATTGCGGTATTTCTTGTTGTATTTTGTGCAATTTGGTATGGATGTTGCTGTAAGGGTAAAAAGAATTATGAAAAAGAAGAATTAAGAAAAAAGAAGAGATTTATTTTGTGTGCATGTTTGTGTTTTCAAGGAAGCGTGCATGAAAACTCGACTAAATTTCTTCGTATAAATGTATGCAAATTGTATATACGCATGTAATTCCAAAATGTGTCTGCAGATTATACTGCAATGTATGTTTACTGTATATTATACACATGAAATTCCAACAGTTTGTATGTTTCTCGATAAATGTGTTTGTGCCACTCATCGAGGAATAAAGAAGCAAACTAAAATCAAGGGAAAACGCAACCTATTTTTTTTTTTCAATTTTTGTCTTCTTTGTTTGTCCGCTGGCAAAACACACCGAATGCGACAAGGACAAAATATTTTGTCTTTGTCGTCCTCGGTGTGGGTTGAATTACGACACGTTTTTTTGTCTTGCGACTAGCAAACAGTTTGTCCGCTTCGGTTTGTGGTTAGCCTAACGCGGATTGCGAACAAAATCTACGAAAATAAGAAAAAACTTCATCATACATAGCCACACCAAATTACACATACTTAAAGAAAACCCTTAACGACGAACATCCTCGTGCTCGCCTTAAATTCTTCATACTAGGTTCGCTGTTGCCAAAAATTTTCGGTTTCGTTGTTTGCATGTAGGGAGATGTTCACAAGCAAATCTCTTTTTTTCTAAGAAATAACCATTAGCCCAATTACTTGCTTCTCTTTTTGACACATCCTCACACACACCTTAAAGAATCAACACAACACGTACGAATTACGAAAAGATGCTCGCCAATTCTGTATTTGCCGTGTAGGGAATAATGCAAACGAGCATATTGCGTTGTTGCTAGAGATGAAATAAAGAAGGGAGCTGTCAAACTGGATTTGCCTACAAGCTGCGTAGAATATGCCAACCATCGTTACGATGAAATTGTTGAAATGCACCACAATTCCGTAACAAGATTTGGTAGCATATTTACAGCAGCTAAGGAAATGGCTGTCCCACGCACTATTGGCAAACAGACAAAACGAGACAATTATGCGGGTGGTCCGGAAAAATATTTTCGCCGGTCTGTATATGTGCCTTTTTTGGACCATTTGTTGGTTCAGTTAAAAATTCCTCGACAATCGTGAATTAAATTCCAAAATTCAAAATAATTGGCCAGAAAAATGTTGCAAACTTGACGAAAAGAACTGTTGAAGTATTTGCTCACTGAGCAGCTATAACAAGATAGAAAAGCACACTGTCAAAATGATAATTGTCTACAAACTAAAGAGCAAGTTAGTTGCAAGAGTATGTGTACAATTGTAATAATGATACAATTGTCTAACAAAGCAAGTTAGCTGCAAGAGTAAGCGTGTTATAAAAATTGAAGTATTTGAGGTATTTGGAGGGTAAATGGTAGCCAAAAAATTTATAGACGCCTTAAATGTATGCGATGTTTCTTTTTAAAAGACAGGTCATCGCTATTTCCATTCGGTGCGACACTGCCAGTATCTGTGGCTACAAGTGAGCGGTTTTTTTCATGTCTGCGCAGATTGAAGACTTATTTGCGAAGCAAAATAGGTGATAGGAGCGGCTGAACGGCTCGATGCTACGTAACATCTACAAAGGATTTAACATCGAGTATGAAGATGTAATAAACATTATGTCAAAAGTACTAAGGCGCTTGGATTTCACTTTATAAATATTCTATACCTAAATCTAACCAAAAATGTATGATTTCTAGGTACCTAACCTACATATGTGTATAGTATATATTTAATTTTTATTCATACAAAGTGCAAAAAAAGAAAAAAACACGACATTTAAAATAAAAAATAATATAATGTATACATTTTTTGAAACCCCCCTCCCCCGAATTTTCTTACTGCGTTCGCCCCTGGTGCCCATCACTAGTTTTCTATAAAAAAATGTGCACGACTAGGTCGTACAAACTTGCTCCTGTATTTCAAAGCTGAACTCATAAAAAATATTTAAAAATTAAAGCATGTAGGTAATTAAAAATTCATACATACAAATGTAAATTGATACATGTAACTCAAAACCACATTTTATCTGAAAATAAAGTGTATAGTTCTTCTTTTAACACTGACATTAAGAAAAAAGGTTTTCTCTACACGTTCGAAATCTTGCACCTTTACTTTTTGTGGAAAGTTAATTGCTATGCTGCTGCAAGCACCAGCTTACACTTAACCCACAAAAAAAAAACTCAATACATACAAATAATTAGAATTTATTAAAAAAATTAAAATTTGAAAATGTACCTCGTAAATACATTTTATTCCAAAAATTTAAATGCCAAACAAATTCAAACCTTATTTTTGATTTATTGAATTTTTTTTTTTGAAAATCGTCGGAGCCGTTTTTTTTTTAATTAATTTTTTATATATAAAATTTTTCAAAAATGTTTTAAAATTAATTTGGGTATGCAGTTTTCAAGACCATGAAAATATACATATCGCACTTCAATTTGGATTTTTAAAATTGATCCGTTTTTGAGATACAGAATTTTGAAAAAAAAAAATTAAAAATATTTTTTTAAGAATCCAAAATATTATTTGAACAATATATACGTACTTTCAAAAAAAAACTTACGCTGATCGGACTTTCATTTTTCGAGAAAATCTAATAACAAAAAAACGGTTCTATGGGAGGTACCGTTTTGGAGCAATACAAACATTTTTTTTTTACATAAAATACATGATTGTTTGAAAAAATTAATCTTGAGGAAGTTTAAAAAAAATCGTAGGAGCCGTTTTGGAGAAAATTGAAAGTTTATGTTTTTGGCCAAAAAAATCGTATGGTGGCTACCCTAAATTTTGATCTTAAAACAAAAATAAAAAAAATTGGGATATGAGTTTTTGCTCAAACCTCTAATTTTCAAATTTGAAGTCAATCGGACCAGTAGTTAAGGCTGTAGATGCCTGTAAACTTCCCGATAGACAGACAGACGGAATCGCCGGACCCACTTTTTTCGACTTCTCTATCATCGTAATGTCATATCTCATCCTCATCTCAATTTTTTTTTTTTACGAATTCAATACTTGCCATATAAATGATTCTATAAGTCGCAAGTTAAAAATATACGTATGTACTTAAAAATGTCAAAGTCAATACACATGTAGGGAAAGTGAGTGTATTTAAACATTTTGCTCGATGCTTATGTGTTGACTTCATATCAAAAATAACTGCAATAATAAAAAAAAAAACAAAAAACAAAAACTTCAACTTCAAACCTCAACATTAAATAGACTTCGCCTTCACTTTGAATTCCACAGAAATATTTGCAAATTTTCAACAAACTTTCATCACTTCTTTGAAATCGAATATTTTTCGTACTTCATGAAATTGAACCGAGAGGCAATAAATGAAAATTAAAAAGTTTATAAATAACCAATGGACGCAAAGTTCAGCAACCTCTTAACAAAACCAACAAATACCATTTAAACATGAATTCCAATCGATTCGAATCGTATTTCATGCAACGCACCAAATACCAAAGGAACTGATGATGGTTCCCCGATGGTTTAAAATGCAACATTTACATTAAAGCCAACTCTCTGTGGTTTTTCTTCTTATTTTTCCTTTCTATTCGATTTCGAATCCAAACCGAGAATGGAGAATGGGGGCGCTTCCACAGAACCAACCAACCTTGATGGTTAACTGGTATGGTAAGCAAAACCGTAAATGTCGTCGGTTCGATATGCATTAAAGAGACGGGTGTAACTTGTAAGTTTGTTGACTTTTTTTTCGTTTTTAATATGTGAACTTCAACTCGATTGAGTGTAATAAAAATACTTTCAAGACAGGGCGATGACAAAAATATTAACGTTTTCATTTTTCTTGTCAAACTGGATGTCGTAAATTATTCTGTTGGCCTAAAAGTTAACCTTCAATTGAAATTTTTATCAACTGAATGTTATTGCTTCAAAGAATTCAATTTTGACTTTGAATAATTAATATTCTTGGGGCAAAAGCGCAAATGGAATTCAACTTTACTTTGGGGGAGACTGGTCCGAACTCAACGAGAGCAGGGAGAGAAGCTAATCTGCGAGTAAGAAGTGAAGGGTAGTTGCAACAATTCGGAAGGAAAAAAAAAGGGTAACATTCTAGTTCTGTCTCCAGTTGATTGAGGTCCTCTTCCTCTTGTGTGCGCCACCTGAGTCGCGGTCTTCCTCTCCTCCTTCGTCCCTTGGGAATAAGGTCGAAGGCTTTCCGGGCAGGAGCATTGGTGTTCATCCGCTCTAAGTGACCAATATCTGAGTCTCTGGACCTTGACCCTTCTGGCTAGGTTCATGTCGTTGTACAACCCGTAAAGTTCGATGTTGTATCTTCTTCTCCATTCCCCATCAATGCACACAGGTACAAAGATGACCCGAAGAACTTTCCTATCGAAACAGCCTAAGGCTATTTCATCCGTTTTATCAAGGTCCATACTTCTGCACCATACAGTAGGATTGGGATGATGAGGGTGTTGCACAATTTTACCTTACTTGCTCAAGAAAGAGCTTTTCCGCTCAATTGCTTTCTTAGCCCAAAGAAACAGCGATTAGAAAGAGTTATTCTTCGTCTGATCTCGGCGCTGGTGTTATTGACCGTGCTTATATCGGAGCCTAGGTTGACAAACTCCTCTACTACCTAGAAGTTGTATGCGTCTAATGCGACATTCTGTCCAAGCCGTCGCCGTCGGTGTCCTTCCTCCAAGACAGCAATTCTCACAAATGATCCATTAACATCACGCTGTGTTCTTCCCATTTTATCAATAGCATCGGCGTACGCGAGAAGTTGAACAGACTTTTAGAAGATAGTGCATCTGGTGTTGACGATGGAGTTTTGCACTATTTTCTCAAGAAAGAAATCGCACGACAGTGCATCGCCTTGTCTGAATCTTTTTTTTACATCGAAAGATTCCGTAAGCTCGTTGCCAACCTTGAAAGTGCAGCATGAATTCTCCATCGGTATTTGGCACAAGCGAACGAGCTTGGCAGGGATGCCAAAAGTAGACATAGCTTTATACAGTTCGTCTTTGATGAAAAGGTGGTGGGCATCGATTTGGAGTTCATAGGTCTTTTCCAGGATCTGCCGCAACGTGAAAATTTGGTCGATGGTTGACTTTCCTGGCCTGAAACCACATTGATAAGGACCAATCAGATTGTTGACGGAAGGTTTCAGACGTTCACATATTACGGCAGAGAGGATCTTGTAGGCGATGTTTAGCAGACTTATTCCTTTGTAGTTGGCGCAGTTTAGAGGATCTCCCTTTTTCAGGATCGGGCAAACAATGCTGCGCTTCCATTCATCGGGCATGCATTCTTCCGACCATATCTTACAGATGATTTGATGCATGCTCCTATCTAGCTCGTCGCCTTCTGCTTTGAACATCTCGGCAGCTAGACCATCTGCTCCAGCGGCTTTGTTGGATATTGCGATTTTCACTTCTTCTAGGTCGGGATCACAGAATTGTTGGCTATCATAGTGTCAGATGAAAGCCTCCTGCCTGACGACGGAATTTTGTTCGTCGTCGCCGTTATACAGTCTACAGAAGTTGTCTTTCCTAATCCTCAGCATTGAGTGCGATTCTACTACGATGTTTCCTTGTTTATCCCTGCAGGCATCGGTTCTTGATTGATGACCTTGAGCTAGCTGTTTAACCTTTCGATAAAACCTCCGAATTTCATTACTGCTAATGTCTCTCTCAACATCCTCGATCTGACGCTTTTCATGCTCTCTCTTTTTCCTCCTGAGAAGCCGGCCGGCGTTCCCCTCTCCTCTTTTGATCGTGTAGGTCGGGAGCAGCTTTTGTCCTTCTATGCAGCGCCGCTTTGCATGTCTCCTGCTTGGCTGCATGGGCCTGCCTGCATTCTTCGTCAAACCAGAGTTTTCGTTTTGATGGCTCAGTGAAACCTAGCACATTAGAATCGCCATCTCTAACTGCTTTCTGTCAATGTTGCCACTGGTCTTCGATACTTGATGTTGGCGGCATAGGACTTCTCCAAACTTGACACTCGATCAGAGAAGTGTCTGGCGATCTTTTGCGGTTAAAGCCGTCCGACATCGAATTTTCTTGCAGCATTTCCTCGTTTTGGCCGTTGTCGGGGTATTTGTAGCACTACCTTGGCTACGACGAAGTAGTTGTCCGAGTCGATGTTGGCTCCTCGGAAAATTCGAACATCTAGAATTCTGGACAAATGCTTCCCATCGATCGCAATGTGATCAATCTGGTTGACGGTTGATTGATCAGGAGATATCCATGTTCCTTTATGGATGTTGAGATGTGGGAACCATAGCTAGCTAGGGACCATCAAAATGGATTCAGTATTATCTCGAAAGTATTTTGTGCAAGAGCTTATTGACATTTTTACTAAACAGTAGAAGTCTCAAATACATACAAATAAAAAACCCGGTATAATTGATTCATTGATGCGTTGTTTGACTTATTGGAAGCTAATTAAAACGAGATCAACATGATGTCATGCTTAATTGAAATCGCTGATTAAACGGATCATTGACATTTTGTATCCTCTTTGTTCATTTCCCCCTTTCCAAGAAATGACAAATGAACGAAAATCAATTAGGCTAAATGTTAAAAGACTCACTCGTGCTTGGGAAACTAGTTTGCAATTTCGCAAGTCTTGCAGTTTCCTCAACAATACATTTCGATATCGACTGCAGAATTTAATTTCATTTTCGATTGGTTTTCGATCAAAACAAAAAAAAAAATACAGAACGGCCTTGATATGGTTGTCCGAAATATAAACAAAACAAAGCTTTCGAAACCAGTTCCACTGTTTAAATTTTACAACAGACTTAAATTAACTGGACGCAATAATTTTTGTGAATTGATTAAAAAGAAAAAGAAACTGAAAGCAAAAAATAAATCAGTGGAGCAAGTCAAGAGAAATCAACTATTCTCTTATCCATTTTTTTGTTTTTATAAATTTGCAATGGTTGAGTTTTTTCGCTGCGCAAAAATCCGATAATAAATTCAGTGTATCTCGGCTCTGTGAAGCAATTTATCTCACAAATGCGGTTGTTAGTCTAAATTGCAATTACTCTCGCTGAGAGATTTGTCTTGTTGTTGTATAGAGGTTCAGAGAGTAAACAATGATTGCATCAAATTAAGTCAGTGAAACCAGTTATAAGGGAGTTGAAATGTTGGTGTGGTACAGTAGGTGAAAGGCTGCTGGGTGTAGTTTGAACTGAAAGCAAGGGATCTGCGGAATGTTGTGTCAAGATAAGTGTTGTCCTTAAATTAAAAATCATGTTATCATCACGGGGAGAAATGTTATCTAAATTGTTATCTTGACATTCTTTTGGCGATGCTCTATTTACTTGTCGCACAGAACAATACAAACAAACAACAAGCAATACAAATTCCGAAGACTTCCGACAAATGGATTTGAATTGTTTATGTTTTCAAAACACTTATCAATGCAATTAATCAAGTTGAAGTGTTGCAATCGGGTAACACCTTGCGTTGTCGTCTCGTCATCGGTACTAAATCAAAAAGTCAAAAAGCCTGATATCACACCTCGAGATAACGTCAAAATGCACTTTGATTTTTTTTTTATAGACAAGTAAAAATTAGTGTCATTTTTTTTTTTATTTATCATCCAATCAATCACGCATAGCCTCGTTTCACTTTCGATAGGTATTTATGAGATATGTTATCTTTCAATTAATAAAATTCTTCAGATAGGTTTTTAGGGTGTCATGTTTTTGTTTTTTTTTATGTTTTTGAATTTTCGGTAATATTAATTTTTTTTGTTCTTTTTTATAATTAGCACACACTTAAGGGGTTTTATATACCCTAATTATGCCTTAGACACAGTGAGTGCTTTAGGAAGGTGGAAAAGGGTTGGAAAGGAGGTGCCGTGCCGGTGTACTTTTGTCTTAAATTCCTGAACACTACAATGATTTGGAAAGACAGAGTGTGGAAGAGATTTCCACGTTCGCGTAGTACGGCTAAAAAATGATTCCCTATACTTGAGAGTACGTCCGAAGTTGGACTCAAGGGTAAACTGATGGGCATTCCTAGAAGCTCGAGTCTTACGGGCGAATTGTTTGAGGGGAGGAATGCAACTGGCTATTTCACTAGAGCAATTACCGTGGAAGTTGCGATAGAACAAAGAGATACACACTACGTTACGGCGGTGGTCTAAAGGAGTGAATGCGTCAGTGATCTCTCTATCACAGCTCTTTTTTGTATTCCATCGAAGAGGCTTAAAATAGCTGGAGAACCAGCTCAAAGGTGGGAATTGTACTCAAGCTTTGGACGATATAGGTTTTATAGATAATAGCCAGATCAGACGGGGAGAAAAATTTCTTGCACCGTCTTAAGAAACCCAAACATCTTGCGGCATTTTTGGCGACATCGCGTATGTGCTCGGACCACAGGAGGTGGTCAGTGATGCTCATACCGAGAATCTCGAGATGTTCGGTCTCATTGATGCAAGTGCCACTCATGGACAGTGGCAAGGGGGTATATCTCGCTTTAACGATACATGTCAGCATTGAGTTTTCGAAGCATTAAACTCTAAACGGTTTTTAATTCCCCATTGTACAATGCTGTTTAAGTCAGAGTTAAATGAGCTTATCATATTGTGCCGTTGCAGTTCCACATCCGAAGAGGAGGGATTTGAGTCTGGGAACTAATATATGAAAGGCAAGGGTACTATCGTCAGCGAAACAATGTATTGGATTAGAAGTTACAGACAAGAGATCATTAATAAAATGAGAAAGAGGGTCGGAGACATAACGGAGCCCTGTGGCACACCATCATTTATATTGTGGGTTTCAGACTTGAATCCGTCCAATACAACTTGTATTGAACGGTTCGAAAGAAAGTTTTTAATCCAACGAAGAAGGGACGCATCGATACCGAAGGCACGCATTTTCGATAAAAGAGCAAGATGCTATAGACTTTATCAAATGCCTTTGAAATATCAAGTGCAACAATCTTACTTTCTCCAAAATGATGTAAAGAATTTTATCACTGTTCGGTGAGATAAACCATCAGATCACCAGTGGACCTGTTGCTGTGAAAATCGTACTGCTTTCGTTCCTCGAGATATTTCTTAAGCTGATAGTTTATCAGCGTTTCCTTGACCTTAGAGAGAGGGGACGTAAGTGCAATCGGACGATAATTGAAGGGAGAAGAAGATTCGCCTTTTTTTGGGAATTGGAGGGACAAATGCTGTTTTCCTACTGCTCGGAACAAGCCCAGAATTCTTCTGGAATATTGATAGATGGAAATGCTAACGCAAGGGAGTACATAACATTCGAAACGTAGCCATAATGAATTTGTACATTTTATAGGTTTAAAACCATATTATATTTTTGTGTTCCTGAATATTGGGTGTGTTCCTTTCACTCGGAGTGGCTCTAAATATCCGAGGACTTCTGGTTCTAAATGCGAAGAACTGACAAAACTTCCAATCTGTCATGAAAAAGTGCTTCTCAACTTTGCCGTTCATAATCGGCGTTAAATTGTATCCCCTCAATTCTTCACACGCATCTAGAGAATTGTTGATAAAAGTAAGCCACTTAGGCCTTGGCTCTTCAAGAGCTGTCGCGCCATTCTATTTTGTTTTATTTATTTGATAAAGTGGTTATAATTTAATATTTAATATAGTGTGATATGAAGTATGAACACTGATGACACTATTCCCCAAATACAGTTCGATAGAATTCGGAGATGGAGTGCGACGAGGCGTTTACTCTGTTAGTCGGCTCAGTTCTTCACAGCAATTGTTAAGGAGCTTAGACCACTCCGTCCTCGTAAATTCGAAGCTCTCTCGCCATTTCCCCTGAAATGAAAACAAGGCCGCTTCGTTACAACCGAGGTCAACTGTTCTCCGTTACTTATTTTTCTTGAGCGCTGTTGTAGACTATTCTTGACCAAGCTTTGGAATTCATAAAGCTACAGCAGCTGTTCCGGAGTATGATCAGCCGAAATTCTCGTGAATTTTATTTTATAACAAATCGGATTTCAGTTAATATTTCGAGATCTCAACCAAGTTCTAAGTGATTTTTATTATCATCCAGCTTTTGGACCTTGTTATTATAAAATAACTAGCTGTACCCTGCCACGCTTCGCAGCGGCACATTGTGATTGAATGTTTGAGAAATGAGAAACAAAACAAAGAATACATTTCATTTAAGTTTAATTTTGCAATACTCGAGGATATGCAATAAATTTTGTTTTTCCGCTGTCTGCGTAGATATAGAGATTATCTGCTTTACCGACTCGCAACATACATTTGTTCATGTGAAAAGCAATCCGCATCTAAATCTAAACCACACAATTCTATAAATTGACTTTGAGCTTTATTGATTGTGATTGGAAATGTAATAAGTAAAAGACCTAAACAGCTATCCGCTACCTGCTACCCAGGCTCCCCTTTACTCGCTATTCTACCTTCACGCTAACTGCTACCCCGTTACCCTCTGCATACTCCCGCTTCCTGTCACCCCGCAACCCCGCTATTATACTACCCTGCTCATATGTCATTAACGGCATACGATATCGGATTGAAATATTTTAAGTAATGATGTATCGAACCCAAAAGAGTGGAAGCTGACGGCATCACTGCCGAACTCTTCAAAGCAGCCGGCGATGACTTGGAAAGGAGCATGCACTTACTCATCTGCAGAATATGGTCGGAAGAGATCATGCCCGATGAATGGAACTTCAGGACTGTTTACCTGATCCTGAAGAAAGGAGACCCTCTAAATTGCACCAATTATATAGGCACCGCCTAAAAGATCTTTTCTGCAATGTCATGTGAACGCCTGAAGCCGTTTGTCAAAAAAACTAATAGGTCCATATCAGTGGCTTTAGACCAGGAAACTCCACCATCGATCAAATATTCACATTACGGCAGGTCCTGGAAAAAACTAATCGACACATATCTACCATTATCTTATCGATTTAAAGGCCGCCTATGAAAGCATCTATTGAGAAGAACTGTATAAGGCCATTTCCAGTTTTGGCATCCCTGCCAAGCTCGTTCGCTTGTGCAAAATGACGATGGAGAACTCACGCTGCTCTTACGGAATTTTTCGACGGCAAAAAAGGATTCAGACAAGGCAATGCGCTGTCTTGCGATTTCTTTAACATCGTTCTTGAGAAGATAGTGCAAAACTCCACCGTCCACATCAGAGGCACTATCTTTCAAAAATCTGTGCAACTTCTCAAGTACGCCGATGATATTGATTTAATGGGAAGAACGCGTGATGTCAATGGCGTCTTTGTGAGAATTGAGACAGAAGCGGCAAAAATGGGTTGAGCGGTTAATGAGGGAAAAAGTATATACTGTCTTCTAGAAAGGACACACTGCTCCAATAGTTTACCGTTTTATTAAACAAAGTATTTTCTTGCTGACTTGACACACGTATTTATTCTCATAATAAAAAAAATATGTTTGACAATTTACATAAATTGAAATTGAATATTTGTAAATTGATCAATTTTGTTATAGTGGGAAAAGCATTATTTTTAACATTGGTACTGTTTGTGATAAGTGACTGATGCAAAAAATAAATAAAAACAATCCTTGATACGGATTTTATATCATGTTAAAATTTCAGCTCAATCGGTGCAGAACTTTTTGAGTTTTTCGAGCGTACACAAACCAACAGAACATTTTTATATATATAGATTAAGATTTTTTTTTATTTTTTGCAATCTTGTTAATTGATTAATTTCTGTAAACATGTTTGCTTTGAAATCAGTGTGAAGTGGTCTTTTGGTCAAGATCGCGATCGCTTTAATTTTTGATAAATGGGCCAAGGATTCTCGTTTGAAATGTTGCTCCACGAAAATGCAAATCTGGCGTCAACGCGATAACGAGACTGATTTGACAATAAAATAGATGAATTTATGCCGATAAAATTGTTGACGGATTAAAAAGTAGAATACAAAGTTCAGATGCAATAATGGGCGTTAATGTGTGTTGACATTGTTATATTGTTATCAATTTTAGTAATTTTTGTGTAAACAAATTCGTTTTAATAGTTCACAATGTATTGTATTTGGTAACGAAAGGGCATAGACCAATAAGCCTATATAGTGCCTCTGGCCTTGAGGCTCTTCCTCCTCTTCCACACCTAACAGTGAATTAATTGGGATGGACGCTCTTGGATATCATTGGGATAAGCTTCAAAAGTAGACATTTTGTTTGTTCAAGTACCCATTCATCTAGTAATGGTCCTCATCGCTGAAGATGATTATTAGCTGCCGTTCAATCGGTGACGCTAGTTAAGCTTCAATTGCACACGCTCCTATAGATGATGCTTAAGAGTCTAGCAAAGAGGATATCTACGACCTCCTGGTTAGAGCCTACGGAGCCTGTCCAGAGTGCGATGCACGTCAAAATCGTTCTCGGAGACTTCAATGCAAAAATCAGGAAGGAAGACATCTTTGGCGATGTCCGGGTGGTCGAACCACCTATCAAATCGACCATGTGCTAATTGGCGCAAGGCATGCATCCGACATCTTGAACGTCCGCCGCACTTTCCGAGGAGCAAATGTCGACTCTGACCACTTTCTGGTAGTGGCTAAGTTAAGAGCTCGACTATCAAACGACAAAAAAACACATGCGGCTCAAGGAAGGAGTTCAACATAGGTTGCCTTAGCACTCCGGATAATGCCAAAGACTACAGTGAGCGACTCTCCACCATCCCCCCAAGTACCGCAGATGTCAACAACATGTGGAACCAGCCACCCCGAAAAAGAACCGTGGTATGATGATGAATACAAGTCATTGAAAAGAGAGACGGAAAATGCACGTTTGCAGATGCTGCAACGGAAAACAAGAGCAGCAAGAGAAGAGTACCGAACAAAGAAGAGAAATTATAAAAAGAAACTGCAAAGGAAGAAAAAAGGCATCCGCAGTTTCTCAGCTCAAAGATCTAGAAGAATCTCGGGCCAAGAACAACACCCGACGTTTCTTAAAAAGGTCGGAGCAATTAGCTTTCGGCTTCAGAACCGAGACACAGGCTCGACCGTACCAGTGTGGCTTTAGTCCAGGCAGAACAACGATAGACCAAATATTCATACTGAGGCAGATCCTGGAAAAGACCAACGAATTTCAAGTCGAAACCCACCATCTTTTCATCGATTTCAAAGCTGCTTATGATAGCATCCACCGCCAAGAGCTTATGATGGCGATGTCTGAATTCGTAATCTCGATTAAACTGATTCAGCTGTGCATCATGACGCTCAGCAATACGCTGTGCAGTGTGCAAATGGGTTACAGCTTATCCGAGTTGCTTCGAACTTGAACAGGGTTAAGACAAGGAGATGCGCTGTCATGTGACTTCTTCAACATAGTCCTGGAACAGATAGTGCGCAAGGCAGGTGTGAGCAAGGAAAAAGCTATTTTCAACAAGTTCGCACCCAGCTCCTAGGCTATACGGACGACATTGACATCATCGGTTGATCCAAGAGAACATGTGCTTGAGGCCTTCACAGCGATTTAAGAAGAGGCGAAACTTGTTGGCCTTGAAGTGAATGAGGACAAAACAAGCTACATGCTATCAACAAACAAAGCAACATCTACCACATCTGTTGGTAGCAGCAATTTCGAAGTAGTTAAGGAGTTCACCTGCCTTGGAAGAAATATCAATCCCACAAACGACACCTTAGTGGAGATCCGAAGACGAATTACCCTAGCAAACCGCTGCTGCTTCCGGTTGGCCAAACAACTTTGTTCAAAACTCCCCACTCGAAAGACAATGTGTCTGATATACAAAACTTTGATTTTATTAGTCCTACTCTACGGCGCCGATTGCTGGACGATGAATAAAAAAGGGGAATTGATACTGGGCACTTACGAGAAAAAAATTCTTCGACGGATTTTCGGTCCCGTATGCGACGATGGCAAATAGAGAAGAAGGTTCATCCGCAAAGTGTACGAGCTGTACCAAGATGTGGATGAAGTCCAGAGAGCCAAGAAAAGACGATGACTTTGGCTCGGCCACATCAAGCGGATGGACGACAATGCTCCAGCCACGAAAGTCTTCTCATCCTAGCTCCCAGGTTCGAGACGACAAGGAAGACCGAACCTACGGTACAAGGACCAAGTGACTGCGGATGCTAGAGCGCTTGGTTTCGGTGGCTGGAGTGCATGCGAGGGACCGTTCCCGATGGATGGCTGCAGTATCTCAGGCTGAGGTCTTTCATGGATTGTGAGCTGGTTAAGTAAGTAAGTAAGCTTATCGCTTAACACTCACAACGAAAGCTTCTACCGATCTATTGCGGCCTTGCCCATGTTGCCATTGAACGTGATCTGAAATCTTATTGTGATTTGAATTGTTTCTGAAATACTAAATTTTTGAAACTGGCAAATTCAATCCCAAATGAATTGTACAAAATAATATTTTTGTTTCTTCTTTTTCATCTTGTCTTCAAAGAAACAACAAAAAACTGTGCTTTCGACCAATACAATAACAAAAACAAAAATTGTGAGTGAAAAATGACGCATCCGATGCGATCGGAATAACAAATGAGAATATTATAAAAACAACAATAACGTGTACGTTAACCTATAAAATGATTTTTGTTTGTTTTTTTTTTTTAATGAAAACAATCAGAAAACTCGTAAAATGCCAAGTCTTTGTTTAAATCGAGAAGTTAACCTTTTTCGCTTGATTGCTATTTCCTTCTTTGCTTTTTCTTCATCCTGCTTTAAAATGTTATGCTTCGAGTTAGTTCCTGTTTGGACTGTATGTTGTGTTTTAATGTTTTTTGTATGTTAAACAGTAGACGGGATACATGGATTTAGACGAAAGAGTGTGACAGTTCAATATTCGCAGTTTTTCAAGGTTGTATCATTTTATGAGGCGGAATCAATTTTGGCTCCAGATTAGGGTGGCTGAATGTTTTGCCGTTTTGATAACGATCGATGGTGAAATAAATGCAAATCCCTAGTTTGAGTTTCACTTCTGGTTTGTCAAGTCGCGTTCGGACGATTCGTCAGGTAATCGGAAATTGTAACGATATCTTTTCCATTTTTTTTATGGGACGCATGTAAAAGCTCGAAACCTTTGGATGCACGTATTCAAGGAATTGTTTAGTGTAATGCCTAAGCCACTTAGGTCTTAATTTTGGAGAGCCAATTTAGTTCAGCCACTCGGTCTCCCATTATGAATTGTACCACAAAAGACTTTCCAGGCCTGTTCCATTTCACTTATACTCTAAAAGCTATGTGCCCAGCTTATCGGAGTCTATCAGACTTAATTGGTTCGCAATATCAAATTCGTGGTATATTTAATACTTGATCCATGAAGACGACGAAGACCGCGGCTCAGGTGGAGAACAAAGGTGGTAGAACACCTCAACCAACTTTGCGTGCGAAGCTGGAGACAGCTTGCTAGGGACCGAGCTGGCTAGAATCGTCCTTCCTCATAAACGTAGAACTTTTCTTTCTTGGATTTAAGGATAGACTAACTTAAATATGTTTTGTTGGTTTTGAGCAGCTGCCCGTGTATTTTCTTCTTACTTACTTACTTATGGTGGCGTTTTAGTGCAGGTCGGACCAGGGCCTCACCCAACAAACTTCTCCAGCCAGCTCGGTCCCTAGCAAGATGTCTCCAGTTTTGCACGCCAAGTTGGAGCTGGTCCTCTACCACATGTGTGCTCCACCAGAGTCGCGGTCTTCCTCTTCTGTGATGTCCTTCCGGTTTGGATTCGAAGACTCTACGAGCCGGAGCTTTATTTTCCATTCGCTCAACATGACCCAACCATCTAAGTCGTTGGACCATAACCTTTCTGGCTAAGTCAGTGTCGCTGTACAACTCATACAGTTCTTGGTTGAATCTTCGTCTCCATTCTCCATTAATGCAGACAGGACCAAAAATCACTCGAATAAATTTTATCTCAAAGTAGCCCAAACCGTTTTCATCAGATGTTGTCATGGTCCATGTCTCTGCACCATACATGACGACTGGGACTATGAGGGTTTTGAGTGTCACTTAAGTTGCTCTGGAGAGGACTTTACTACTCAATTGCCTTCTAAGTCCAAAGAAGCAGCGATTGGCAAGAGTGATTCTTCGTTTGATTTCAGCGCTGGTGTTGTTGTCTGAGTTGATAGCGTATCCCAGGTAGACAAAGTTCTTAACTACCTCGAAGTTAAATCTGTCTATGTTGACATTTGCTCCAAGACGTCGATGTTGGCAGTGCTTTCTTGTCGACAGCATTAACTTGGTCTTGCCCTCGTTAACCGCTAGACCCATCTTCCTGGCCTCCGTCTCAACACTCACAAGACTAGTTGGTGCAGTTCAGGGGATCTCCTTTTTTGAGGATCGGACATAAGATGCTGAGGTTCATTCATCGGGCATGCTTTTGCAGATGAGCTGGTGTATGCTCCTAACCAAATCATCTCCAGCTGCTTTGTACAGTTCGGCAGCTAGCCCGTGTGCTCCAGCGGCTTTCTCCGACTTAAGTTTAGATAACGCTATCTTCACTTTGTCAAGGTCGGATGGGTGGAATTGTTAGCCTGCTGCACCCAAATTGAATGGTTCTGTATTGCTGGCGAAGTTTTGCTCGTCATCGCCATTATACAGCTTGGAAAATTTGTCTTTCCATATCCTCAGCACTAACTCTGGTTCCACTACGATGTTTCCATGATGGTCTCGGTTCGGGGTGTATAAGCCCTGGAGGTTTGTTTTACCTTTTTGTAAATTTTTCGAACCTCGTTCCTGTTGTGACATCCCTCTATCTCCTCAATCGCGAGCTTCTCATGCTTCCTTTTTTTCTTTCTGAGAAGTTTGTGCTATTCTCTCCTTTTCTGCTCGTAGAGCTCCCGAGTGGCTTGTGTCCTTCTTTGCAGCGCCGCTTTGTATGCCTCTTGTTTAGCTGCATGTGCTCGCCGGCACTCGTCAAGCCAGGGGTTTCATTGTGGTGGCCGTTTAAACCCTAGCACTTCAGAGTCGGCATCTCTGATGGCTGCTTGGCAGTGTTGTCACTTGTTCTCATTTTGTGCTAGCAGCAAGGGACCTTGGAGATTTTCGCAGACACGACCGGTATTTACTTCTGCCATATTATTATCGGCAGCCCCTGCTTACCCTAAGTAATCTAGTATTTCAGCTTTAAATGTGGCCATGCCATCCAATAGCGTCCTTACAGCTCCTTCATTTTAGAGCGATCTATCGATTCATGAAAATTCTTAAAGTTTAAACTATTGTTGTTGCTATATTCGTCGTATGCTATTAATCGTCTTGTGATTGTTTCCGAGGCTTGTTATCGGGTTCGTAGTAAGCTAACCCTCCTTGGAATTGACTGCCCCACCATATTTTTCGGATATTAAGAATCCCCGTTTCTAGCGTCTTGTTCGTTGATGTAACCATAGCATCCCAGGAATGTACTTCCGCTATGGAAGGTATGAACACTTCCATACCTGCAACGCTAGCAGGTAGGGAATAAAAGAAAGCTCTAAACCCCACAAACACGGGGAGCAGCGATCTCAAGCGACGTTGTTGGGGTTATAGCATCGGAGAGAACTGCTTGGAGTTTGTACTGCATTATCTCCAATATTCACGGGCTTGACCTCGCACTTCCCTGGATTTGTAGGCGAATAGCTTCGGGGTTCTATGGGGTATTGGGTTCAAAAATTCCATATCTCCGGTTTTAATGAAACAACACCCTTGAAACATCCACCGATCCGAGATAGAGAAGAGGCTTATTCCACTTAGCTGACAGCTGACTATTTTAAAAAATATCTTTACCATAAATTGCAACTGAACTTTCGTAGCTTGTTGCTCGAAAAAAAAACTGAAGTCGAACGAAAATTCCCAACCACATAAGAAGTAACTTTCACTTCATAGATTCATTTGCATACAACCAGGTGCTCTACCTTCGCTGATAAAGTGAAGCATACTTTTAGGAGCGGATTTGCTATAAAGTTGCGACCATTGACAAAAGCTTTTCGATGACATTTAAACATTGTATTTGATTCCCTATTAATACTAAAAATATACCGTTTGCTAATGAAAACCAATTTTTTTTTTTAATTACAGAAAACAATTCTCGATAGCATATCCAAAGAAGACGAAACGTTCAAAGGCGATGGTTACACCAGTCTTGCCGTCATTTACACGTCATTCGCGCTGTCCAACTGGCTGGCGCCTTCGTTCCTCTCATTCACTGGTCCAAGATGTGCTATGCTCGTGGGATCCCTTACCTACACGTAAGTGTTCGAAGATAGACAAACATTGCAAATCTAGTTTCATTGTGTGTCTATAGGCTTTTTATGGTGGTTTTCCTGTGGCCCAGCACATGGCTCCTCTACTTGGCGAGTGCCGTGCTAGGAGCTGGAGCTTCTATCACATGGACCGGACAAGGTACCTTCCTTGCGCGTTGCAGTAATCCAACGAATATCTCACGAAACTCTGGAATCTTTTGGGCCCTCCTGCAATGCAGTATGTTCTTTGGCAATCTCTTTGTGTACTTCCAGTTCCAGGACAAGGACATCATCGATGCCGAAACGCGTCAACTTGTCATTGGAGTTCTAATTGCAGTTGCCATTCTTGGTATTGTTTTCTTGTCGACTCTGCGATCAGTCGAGGATAACTCAACGTCCGATCGAGAACTCGAAGGAGTCAAATCTGGGTTTGGAAGTGCTGTCTACGCCATGAAATCAGCTTGGGAGTTATTCATGACCAAAGACATGTTGCTCTTGAGTGTGGCTTTCTTCTATTCCGGTTTGGAATTGTCGTTCTTCAGTGGAGTCTATGGCTCGTCGATTGGATTCACTTCGGCCATTTCGAAGACTCCCAAAGAAATCGTTGGGTTAGCGGGCATTTGCATTGGATTCGGTGAAGTGCTCGGCGGTGGTCTCTTCGGACTGCTCGGATCGAAGACAACACGGTTTGGTCGAGATCCGATTGTTATTGCTGGATACATCATCCATCTGGTGGCGTTTTTCCTGATCTTTTTAAATCTGCCCGATGGTGCTCCTTTCGCGAGCACAACCGATATCTCTTATTTGGACCCACCAAAGGCTTGGTTGGCCCTGCTTTGCGCCTTTATGCTCGGTTTCGGAGATGCTTGCTTCAATACACAAATCTACTCGATGTTGGGTGGCGTGTTTGTCAAGAATTCCGTCGGAGCGTTTGCGCTCTTCAAATTTACACAGGTCAGTGTTTGTCTTTTGAAATATCCTCTGCAGTGAGTTTTTCTAATTTTCAAAAATGTCTCTTCCAGTCGGTAGCAGCAGCAACGAGCTTCTTCTATTCGCCGTATCTTGGCCTAAGAGCTCAATTGAGTATTTTGGTAGTTTTCGGTACCATCGGCACTGCATGCTTCTGTTTGGTGGAATGGGCGGAGAAAAAACGCTCGCAATCTAGAAATTCCGTCTCGGATGATTCCAAGTCAGGAGACTCCCAGTCAGTGTCGAGCTATGAGAAATAGTTATACCTGTACGAGCAAGAGGCTTCCTCCTACGACTTAGATTTCTTCATTCCAGAAACATAATCATTTTGTTAAATTCATAAACTAAGCAAATTATTATCAAGACATTATTCCATTTACAGTTAGATTTAGAAATTGTTAAACTGACAATAACACAAATTATGAGAAAGAGAGAGAGTGAGATCGAGTAGTTAAATTTTGCAAGGTTAAGATGAAAATCCATTTACAGACACGAATTTAAGAGTAAATAATGTTTGACTTTTGTAAAAGATGTAATTTTTTTGTTAGTTGTTTTTTAATTATTAAAACTATTTAACTGTAAGATAGATATTAATTTTTCTATAGTATTAATTCAAAACGCAATAAATAGGTTATAAATATATTTTTAAATAAATTTCTTATCTAAATGTATTCATGTAAAAATATTACCTAAAATCAAAATGTAAAATTTATGCCAAAAAAAAAAAGAAAATGGTAAACAAGGAACACGATTTTTTTAAAGTGTTCAATTAGAAAATTATATAAATAAAAGTAAATTAATTCTATGAACGTAGATGTTTTGAGCTAGTAGAACTGTTTGAATTGAAAGTGTTAAGTAGGGAATTGTGGAAAGGGAGGACACTATTGTCCTTACTTATCTGACTCCGAAACAATAAATGATCTGAACCTGATACTATGTTTATCTTCCATCGAACATGGTCCCTAACCATCAATCGAATTGCTTGAATTAAACTGGTAGATTTTAACTTGAATTGGCTGAACCAATCGAACTGTAGCATTTTGGCTTTTGGACGTCCTGGTACAGCTAATACTGTAGAATCTTTGTTTTTGCTTTCGCTGACGTGTTATATGACAGTTGACTGCACGATATGCTGCTGGCGTCGGTCGCGATAGCTATTAAGCTTTGTAGAAGTAGAAACTATGTGTCTTATTTAAAAAAGATTTATATTTTTCGTGTTGGTGTTGTTGTTCATGTTTATGCTGGTATTGGTTTGGGTGTTGTGTATTGTGATCGAAAGCCGTCGGAATATATCAAGCCAGAAGTTACATCAGCTATAACCCGTGTAGACGAAGAACTTTTGAAGAAACTGCAAGTGATTTTGAATGCACTATCATCTATAGAATCTATAAACATAGGTAAATTTAACGAGTATACAAAAGCACTTCGGATCTTTTAAAATCCAAATATAGTCACAAACTCTTGACCCCAACACTTCACAAGATTCTGGAACTAATAAGCCATCAAATTTTACCAATAAAAGAACTTTCAGAGGAAGCACAAGAAGCAAGAAATAAAGATTACAAGCGATATCGACTATCCAATAATCTCAAGGTTTTAAGGAAACGACAAAATGAAGATTTATTTAATATGCTATCCATATCATAAGATCCACTTGTTTCAACTTTAAAACACGTAAGATCCCAAAAAGAGCTTGACAAAAACCTACTGTCAGAACTGATTTAGTTTATTAAATATTAAAAGTGATGATGATGGCAGTGAACTTTTTACTGAAAATTTATAATTATTGTTCAAGATATTTTATATACATTTTTTTTTTTGTAAATTCCGTTTTTTTTTTCAGAAAATCTGTTTTCGGCCGATGAGTGCGAAACATCCTGTGAAATAATTTTCTTGAAATTCATTGGTGTAACAGCCCTGGAAATTTCCTTCAAATTAAAAACAAAATTGTACCGCTACCTCAATCCGTTCAAAAGTTATGATTTTAGCAACGAGATGAGTCATTTTGGACAACCGTGAATGAGACCAATTTTATGACAAAACGATGAGTGGTTCGCGAGATAATCGAGCTGAAGAAACGTAACGCACATACGAACACACAGACATCAGACATCATCATAAAAACGCTTTAATCGGATTTTAGTGACCTCAAAACCTGCATATATGCAAAAATTGGAAATTCACAAAGTATGCCCCATTACAATTACTTCCTCTGGGAAGTTAAAAAACAAGCAAGATACCATTCCTTTCTGTTTGTTTATTTCCCCTTGGGTGCGCAAGTGGAGGTCTTGTTGGATTTAAGCAGCCGCTGGCGTATTTCTTCATCATATTATGATAATTTTCTCAGAGAAGATCCAACATTGACCTTCCGTTGACGTTCCGTCCTTTACTTTGTTTTAAGAGCAAGCCTAACCGTAAGTAAATTAAAGTTGAAACATACGAAATATAATATGTGAACACTATCTTAATTTATTATATGCAATAAATGTTACCTGCTAGAAAATATATTTGTTTATATTTTGTTTGGTATGAAATTTGATTCCGATTCGTTGGAATTTTCGTGTGGGTGCGTTCCTTTAAATAAGTAATTGCCTTGACATGGAATTGAATTGCAAATCATTTTACGTTTAGACAATGATGTCAATGATGTCAATAGAAATCTTTTTATCGCTACATTAGGTCTGTTCTTTCACTCCCTAAAACTGCCATATTCTCCCACTTTTCCGTTCTTTTACTGCCAACTTTTTTAAGTTCTGTCACTTTTGAAGGAGAAAAAATATTTCCCCTATCTGCCAATTTTAGCCACAAAAATTTCTTGGGCAGTTTTTACATTGAATTTTGTAGACGTTTGACATAATTTTGTGCACACTACCGAAAAAGTAAAACAACAAACCTATTATACTTAAACCAATTCCATCAAACGTTATTTCTTTACTGTACGTGTGTATGTCACTGAACTCCTCCTAAACGGCTGAACTGATTTTATTTATTTTTTTTATATAACGGGTGATTTTTTAGCTGGTGTGGTTTTGGCAACACTGGTTTTGACAGCTGACGTGTGTTTAGTACCTTGTGTCACTGTCAAACAGCTTCAGTTTGGTTTGCAATTTAACCATGGATCGTCTTACAAATGAACAACGCTTGCAAATTATTGAATTTTACTATCAACATTCGTGCTCGGTTCGAAATGTTCATCGCGCGCTGCTTCCATTTTATGGTCGGCATTCGGAAGATTGTGACAAATTTCGCACCAAATTTACTTTGTTGGACATTAAACCACCAACACGCTTACGTACTGTGCGTAGTAAAGAAAATATTGCGGCCGTATCAGCTAGTGTGACAGAAGACCGCGACCCAGCAGTTCGGCCTTTGTTACAGCACTACGTGGAAAATTTTGCGGAATGATTTGGGCTTTCTTGACTTGCATGATATGTGGTTTCAACAAGACAGTGCCACATGCCACACAGCACGCGAAACAATGACGCAGTTGCGAGGCGAGTTTGGTGAACAGTTAATTTCACGTTTCGGGCCGGTCAATTGGCCGCCTAGATCGTGCGATTTGACACCATTAGACTATTTTTTGTGGGGGTATGTCAAGGCTAATGTCTATAGGGACAAGCCCGTTTCGATTGACGCACTGGAAGCCAACATCCATGCATTCATTCGTGAGATACCGGCCGATATGTGTGAAAGAGTATGCCAAAATAAGAACTCAGCGGATGGGCTACCTGAGACGCAGCCGCGGTCAACATTTGCATGAAATTATCTTTAAACATTAAATTGCAAGGTTCAAACTATCGATTCAAAAAAATATTTAATTCATTTTTCGAATTTTTTGTGTTTAAAAAAAAAAGTTCTAAACCGGTCATTCAACGCGCTACATAATGCGGATGAAATTGACGCATGCATAATAAAACAATCGTATCTATGGCCACATTACGTCTTAACACAAATATACGTGTTCAACTGCACTTGCAGTTGATTCTTCGAGCAATTATTGGTCGACATTTGAAATGAAACAATACCATTGCGCTAGACAGACAAATTGCCGGACAATTTCTACAACATGGCAAAATACGAAAGAGGCTTTGATTGAAAGCATATTACCAGATTTACAAGCTTATTACATTAATCATGTGTGGCTTTCTGAATGATCCAATTTAGCTGCAAAAAATATCGATGCTGACGCTATAAACTTCAACAGATTTCTACGAGCAGAAAAGAAGAGAGGAGTACAAACTTCTCAGAAAGATAAAAAAGAGGAGCATGAGAAGTGCGCGATAGAGTAGATAGAGGGATGTCACAACAGGAACGAGGTTCGAAAGTTTTACAAAAAGGTAAAACAAACCTCCAGGGCTTATACACCCCGAACCGAAGCCTGTAGAGACCATCATGAGAACATCGTAGTGGACCGACAGTCAGTGCTGAGGATATGGAAAGACCACTTTTCCAAGCTGTATAATGGCGATGACGAGCAAAACTCCGTCAGCAATAGAGAACCATTCAATTTGGTGCAGAAGGCCAACAATTCCACCCACCCGACATGGACGAAGTGAAGATAGCGATATCTAAGCTTAAGTCGAACAAAGCCGCTGGAGCAGAGGGACTAGCCAAATAATTGTATAAAGCAGCTGGAGATGATTTGGTTAGGAGTATGCACCTGTTCATCTGAGGAGGTCGGAGAAAAACATGCCCGACGAACGAAACCTCAGCATCGTATGCTCGATTCTTAAGAAAGGAGATCCCTGAACTGCACCAACTACAGAGGTATAAGTCTCCTTAACATCGCTTATAAGATCTTGTCTGCCTTGCTGTGTGAACGTTTGAAGCCCTCCGTCAACAACCTGATCTAATGTGGCTTCAGACTCAGAAAGTCCACCATCGATCAAATATTCACCTACGGCAGATGTTGGAGAAGACCCAGAAACTTCAAATCGATACCTACCACCTTTTCATCGACTTCAAGGCCCAGACAATGTCTAGTTTTGGCATCCCAGAAAAACTCGTCCGTCTGTGTAAGATGACAATGGCAAACTCACGCTGTTCCATCATGGTCGCAATGAACCTAACGGACGCTTTTGATGTCAAAAAAGGTTTTAGACAAGGCGATGCGCTGTCGTGCAACTTCTTCAACATCATTCTTGAAAAGATTGTGCAAAGCTCCAACACTAGAGGCACAATCTTTCAAAAGCCTGTCCAGCTACTAGGATACGCAGACGACATTGACATAATTGGAATAACACAGCGTGATGTCAGTGGAGCGTTCGCGAGTCTTGAGGCGGAGACCAGGAAGATGGGTCTAGTGGTTAACGAGGGTGGTAATGCTGTCAGCCAGAAAGGACAACCAACATCGACGTCTTGGAGCAAACGTAAACTATAGACTGATTTATCTTCGAGATAGTTAAGGACTTCGTCTACCTAGGATCCGCTATAAACTCCGACAACAACACCAGAGCTGAAATCAAACGAAGAATCACTCTTGCCAATCGTTGCTTCTTTGGACTGAGAAGGCAATTGAGTAGTAAAATCCTCTCCCGAGCAATAAGTGAACTCTACAAAACCCTCATCATCCCGGTCCTAATGTATGGTGCAGAGACATCGACCATGATAACATCATGAAAAATTAGAAAAATTCTTCGAGTGATTTTTGGTCCTGTCTTTGATAATGGAGAATGGAGACAAAGATTCAACCAAGAACTGTACGAGCTGTACAGCGACACTGTCATGTAGAGCGAATATAAAATAATGCTTCGGCTCATACAGTCTTCGAATCCAACTCGGAAGGACGTCGCAGAAGAGGAAGACCGCAACTCGGGTGGAGCACACAGGTGGCAGAGGACCTGAACCAACTTGGTGTGCGAAACAGAAGACAGCTACGACTACGAGACAGGATTTTTTATCCCCATTCGCGTAGCTTCTGAATGAAGTGTCATTGTCAACTAGCGTTGGAACCGAAGAAGTGAAAACCTACCTGAACTACTGCTCACCGTAGGATAGTGAGCCCTTAAAGATTTGGTTATGACGTCATGAGTATGCACCAGCTCATCAGTTTGATTTAGTCGGAAGAAAGCATGCCGGATGAATGGATCCTCGCAGTATTTGAGCTGTAAGTATTGTTAATCAAAGCAAACAAACCTTTTGATTTTCTTCAATTCAATGGACAATTTCCAATGAAAAGTTCAAGCACAGCAACTACTTTACTTCTTGTTATTGATTCTTAAACAAATTGAGTTTTCCCTTCGTATAGAGGAATGAATATCAAAATAACTTTCTCCATGTTTAACCAATTGCAATATTATCACAGATAATTTCATACTTTTTGATCACTTTACCATAAAAAACTTCACAAAAAACCGATACCAATCGAAGTGACAATGCTAATAGCCTCAAGGCATCATCATCAGCCTTAGACTAAACTCTCACGACCTTCTCGCTGCTCATTTGTACAAAAGTGCACGTCGTTGTCATGCACTTTATCGCTGTTCAGTTTACACACCCAGACAATTCAGAATCAACACACCAAAACCCATCTCAAAGACTCTACAGCTTTAATGTCAAAAGTTTAATAAAGAAAGGGGTGCGGGCCTCATAATGACCATTTCATGATGTCCGCAGCTAAAACATCGCAAGCAATGTGAAAAGCACCGATAAAAAACTTCACACATTTCGAGCGATTTTTCAGTTGGTCTTCTTGTAGTTTGAATGAATCGCATCATCGAACTACCCGCAACGCCCGTGATGGGGGAACTGTTATTGTTGCGGGCAAGCCACCCGCAGAAGCAGTCGAACATCTTTCGCCTTGGTTCGGTGACGAAGCTGGCCAGCAGAACCAACCAAAAAGTCTTCTGTTCGATTGTGATTGCAGCAGACGAGCAGTCTGCAAATAACTTTTCAACCGTCAACATCGCAATGCTCCGCAACTTTCCTTGAAGAAGTCTTGTAACGACTGATAGTTTGAGTTCAAATTTTGCCCTGAGATCGTTAAAAAAAAATTGTTTGAAATTGCAAACGCCCGTGAAAACTGTTTTTATTCAAAATTGTTGTTTTCTCTGTGACGACTGATTGACGGGACGGTCTGTTTACATATCAAAACGAAACCGCTGGTGGATAAGTTTTTTTGTTTGTGACGAGGTGATCTTCAATTAGCCATCAAGACACGATCGCGGTTTTGTAATTTTTTGCTATTTGGCGATCTCGCTTCTGAATATTGTTTGTCGAAATTCCGTTTTTGTTTTCAACTTTTTCGTGCGGAGAGAAAAATTTACTTAATTTGAAAGTTTTCAATTGTAATTGTAAGACAAAAAAGAATCAACGGAATTCAAGATGCAATTCGCGGTAAGTCTGCCTTCTGGTTGGGTGTGTGTTTTTTCTTTCAAACATTATTTTGGAAGATTAATGTGGGAAGCAAAAGTGATGTTGCTTTATTTTAAGTTATTCGGTTGCCAATGCTACTGAGTTACACGCTGAGTATAATAATTTAACTGAGGCTATTTAAGATGTTAGATTTAATGCGATGGCTGAGTTTAAGATAATGGGAGTTTGCTCAGAGACTGATTTTTATGACGCCCTTTCCAAGATTTTATCTGTTTGAGATGATCAACCTCATTAAGAAAAATATAGCTATTAAGACATTTTTATCTTTTGATGGTTTAACGAACGAAAAAAATCGCTTTACAGAGTTCCTTGGGCAAATAAATGAAAATAGTAAGTATACGCCATGTATACCCTTTTTAAAACTCTGTTTCTGTTGAGAAAATTTGAACATATTAGTTAGGTATACGACTTCATTCATCCTCATAGAAAATATTCAAGCGGGGCGTTCAATTGGAATGCGATCAATCACGGGCATGTAACAGGTCCGTAACGTGAAACAATGCGGTTACCAAACGGTTACGATAAATCAATTGTGGCACTAGCTGGGTGACATTTTGTGCCGTCTTGTTGTAACGTGACTGTGACGTTCTGGCCAGCATCGTGAATTTTCACAATTTGGAAGCGTTGTCAAAGCGTCAGCTATTTCATGTTTAAATGTCAAAAAAATCAAATCATTTGACAGCTGACAAAATGGGCGCCTGTACAAAGAGTGTTTCCAACTTAAAGTTCTATACCTGCATGGAATGTGTCCTTAAGAAGATTCTAGTTAATTGCAAAATAATCATTCATTACTTACTTACTTAAGGTGGCGCTACAGTCCGTTGTGGACTTGGGCCTCAATCAACAGTCTGCGCCAGCCAGTTCGGTCCCTAGATAGCTGTCTCCAGTTTTGCACTCCAAGTTGATTGAGGTCCTCCTCTACTTGAGTGCGCCACCTTAGTTGCGGTCTTGCTCTCCTCCTACGTCCCTCAGGAATAGTGTCGAAGGCTTTCTGGGCCAGAGCATTGGGGTCTATCTGCTCCAAATGACCGAGCCATCTGAGTCTCTGGACCTTGACCCTTCTGGCTAGGTCCATGTCGTTGTACATCGCGTAAAGTTCGCTGTTATATCTTGTTCGCCATTCCCCTTCCATGCACATTGGGCCAAAGATGACCCGAAGAACTTTACTCTCGAAATAGCCTAAGGCACATTCATTCGATTTTGTCAAGGTCCATGCTTCTGCACCATGCAGCAGGACTGGAATGATTAGGGTGTTGTACAATTTTACCAATTTTACCTTAGTTGCTCTAGAGAAGGCTTTTCCAGTCAATTGCTATCAAAGCCCAAAGCAACAGCGATTAGCAAGAGTTATTCTTCGTCTGATCTCGGCGCTGGTGTATCATCGTGTCCGATGAAAGGCTCCTGTCTGACGGCGGTGTTTTGTTCGTCGTCGCCGTTTTAAAGTCTACAGAAGTGGTTTTTCCAAATCCCTCGCATTGACTGCGATTCTACTATGATGTTCCTTTGTTTATCTCTGCAGGCATCGATTCTTGCTCGATGACCTTGAGCCAGCTGTTTAACCTTTCGATAAAACCTCCGAACTTCATTCCTGCTCTTTGCTCTATCACCACCCTCGATCTAGCGCTTCTCATGCTCCTCAATTTTTCTCCTGAGAAGCCGGCGTTCCTCTCTTCTTTGCAGCGCCGCTTTGTATGCTTCCTCCAGGCTGCATGGGCCTGCCTGCAAACCAGGGATTTCGTTTGGGTGGCTGTGTGAAACCCAGCACATTAGAGACGGCATCTCTAACTGCTTTCTGGCAACGTTGTCACTGGTCTTCGATACTTGATGCTGGCGGTATAGAACTCCTTAAGAGGTTACTTAACACTCGATCAGAGAAAGATCTGGCGATCTCTTGCATTTGTAGCCGTTCTACGTCGAATTTTCTTGCAGTATTTCCTTGTTTTGGCCGTTGTCGGGATATTCGTCTACCTTGTCCGAGTCGATGTTAGCTCTTCGGAAAGTTCTAACATCTAAAATGCTGGACAAGTGCCTTCCGTCGGTCGCAATGTGATCAATCTGGTTGACGGTTGATTGATCAGGAGATCTCCATGCACCTTTATGGATGTTGAGATGTGGAAACCAGGTGCTTGCTTCACAACACAACATTACGCCCCGCTCCGTTATCGGAAGTGGTATCGTGCAGGCTGTGCTTTCGACTGTTCCATCAAATATGTCCTCTTTTCCCACCTTTACGTTAAAATAATCATTCCATGATGATAAAGTTCATTTGGTTTTTTTTCGACTTTGGGACCAAGCAGCCCTATACCACTATACCGGTTCGTTTTAAACCCTACTTCTACTTCTAGGTCATGTTTAATTGCCTGTCAGAAAAGTTACTTTGTTTTCATAACATTTGTTCGCTTTAATTAGAAATTTTCCTTTAAATTAAAAAAATTTAAGACAATCTTGAATCCCATGCATGTCGTGCTTGCCTGTGACTCTTAGCTTAGGTGGCATTCGTGATGCGATCTTACCGAAGGTCGGTGTTTTGTTCATTTACTTTGTCTCCTATTTCACAATGCACAGACTTTTCTTATGCTCAATAGATGCCGCTGTTATGTTTGTTATCCGAAAACCATCACGACAAACAGTGTGTGTGCTTTGTGCCGATCACGTTCAACAAAAAAGTACTTTTTTTCAAGATAAAAAACAAAAATAGAAAACCAGATGAATGAATTGAGCCATCTTAAGATTTATCACGAATTCCCTGTCATAACACAAGGAATGATATGAGTTTTTCTTTTCTCTTGATTTTCTCTTGAGACATCAAGCAAAAAGTTAAGACATTTTTCAGAAAGTCAAACATTTAAATCAACCCAATGGCTGATTACTCTTTTTGTTTTTCTTTCGAAATCAATAGACCCGAAACAAAATGCCTTCACGCTCCCACAAACTGTCCAACGTGGGTTTATGTATCTTGGTGAAATATGATCAACTCAATGACCCAAGAGTAATCTTTCATTCTTGATTAAAAGGCGGAATGATGCATTCATGAAGAGTAAAAGATCGTAGGAGGGAATAGTTAACTACGTTCCAAGCGTAAGGTGATTAAGCTTAGCTTAGCATTGCGTGCGAAAAAGTGTTCGTTAGACGAATTTATTAGCTTTCTTCGCTTTGTTTTGCATATGAAAGGAATTTGAATTTGCTGAAAGGCGATCGAACGTGCCGGAATCGGTGATTATTGGTAAAATATGTATAAGGAGGAGAAGCTTCTCTTATAATTTATGAGCTAGTGCAAAACTATGAGGTTTTAATGTTATATGATTCGTGCCAGCACGAGGAAGCAGTATCAGATGTACTTACCTACACTGAGGAATGAGTTCAATAACACAAAAGCTATTCCATGGTGAAGTTTTCTATTGTGAAAAATGTTGGCGTTGGCAATTGAAATTTGCCTAATTTATTTATTTTGCTAACCCAAATTTATTTGTTGAAATTATTTCGACTTCTATCAGTCAACGGAGATGCTGATGCAGCGTCAATATTTGAGTAAAGAACTCACCTACCACATCTTCTATACCTACATACAAAAATGAATCTTATTTTCCCTGGATCATGGCTGACCGGCTGAACGGCTGAACTGGTTTCGTTAAAACTGTTTTTGCTGTGCTTGTTATGTTCATGAGAAGAGAGAAATGAAATGTTCAAAAATGACAGTTTTGGAATGATGAAAAAAATAGTGTTACCCACTTAAGGGCAAGTAATTAAATCTCTTGATACCCTTTTTATGCCGATTCTCAGTGCAAGCATAGCAAAAATGAGTTAGAGAAAGGAGTTTTCGGTTAAGTGGTCTTGAATTCACGACTGACAAGTTTCATTTTCCTTGTTAGGCTTATAAACGTATGTCCTGTACTTGACATTTCGACCGAAGTTGGGTTCGTTAGTATGGTGAGCATTCTTGGAGGCAACTAACTATCTCAATAGAGAATATTCCATTGAATATCGTAAAAGAGGTTGAGACATTTTGTCAGTGTTCAGGCGGACAGCTGGCTTAGAGTTTGGAGTTGTAGATAAGAAGGGAGAAAAATTGCTTGCAATATTGCAAACGGCAATATCGATGTGATCGTTCCACTAGAGTTTTGTTTGTGATCAACTTTCCCTTAAATTTGAGATGGTCGGTTTTTGTGACGCAAAAGTCACATATTTATAGCGACAAAAGTTTAACGAACGGCATTGCGTTTTTGCCAGTATTAACTTGAACATAGTTTCTCAAATCCCATCCAAAACCCCCATCCTGTCAAGGTCAGTCCAATTTTACGAAAAATTACGAAATTTAACCAAATCCTGTTCGCGAACTCAAAAAATTTGTAGTTTTTCGTAAAAGAGAGTGCTCACGAGAGAGTAAAATATTTCCCCCACAGTACACAGAATAGGTCCGTTCGCGTACTTTCTGTACTAAAATTCGTGAAATGAGACATTTTAAGGAGTGGGGGTAAAATTCTCTCACAGAAAAATAAAACTACAAAAAAGTAAGCGAACGGGAAAATAACAATCTTTGCCCACATTTTAATTGTCAAGTTTTTTTGTATGAACATTTGAGACTTTGAATTTGAATTAATTTATTTATTTGCTATTTTCAATCAAATTTGACACTTTTCCCAAATCAGCCCAAAGAAATTTCTTGGGCTAAAATTCGTAGGTTGGGGAAATATTTTACTCTCTCGTGAGCGCTCTCTTTTACGAAAAATTACCAAATTTTTGACTACGCGAACAGCATTTGGTTAAATTTCGTAATTTTTCGTAAAAATGGACTGTTTTAGGAGGGTACGCGAACGGACCTAATACAAGGTATTATATTCCCGATTTTCTTCCCCCAAAGTTCGCGCATATGTCACATTTCAGAGACCTAAATGTCAAAACACAACAAAAATTGTTGTTGTCTTATCGGCATTTCTTGTTTTCCTTTTCTCACCTTCTGTCATCTTGGTCTATAAGAGATGCGCTATGTAATACCTTATATTAGGTCCGTTCGCGTACCCTCCTAAAACAGTCAAATTTTACGAAAAATTACGAAATTTAACCAAATCCCGTTCGCGTACTAAGAATTTGGTAATTTTTCGTAAAAGAGAGCGCTCACGAGAGAGTAAAATATTTCCCCAACCTACGAATTTTAGCCCAAGAAATTTCTTTGGGCTGATTTGTGAAAAGTGTCAAATTTGATTGAAAGTAGCAAATAAATAAATAAATTCAAATTCAAAGTCTTAATTTTCATAGAAAAAAACTTGACAAATAAAATGTGGGCAAAATTTGTTGTTTTCCCGTTCGCTTACTTTTTGTAGTTTTGTTTTTTTGTGAGAGAATTTTACCCCCACTCCTTAAATTGTCTCGTCTTACGAATTTTAGTGCAGAAAGTACGCGAACGGACCTATTCTGTGTACTGTGTATTTCCCCAACCTACGAATTTTAGCCCAAGAAATTTCCTTGGGCTGATTTGTGAAAAGTGTCAAATTTGTTTGAAAATAGCCAATAAATAAATAAATTCAAATTCAAAGTTTCAATTCTTCATACAAATAACTTGACAATTAAAATGTGTGGTAAAATTTATTGTTTTCCCGTTCGCTTACTTTTTGTAGTTTTGTTTTTCTGTGAGAGAATTTTACCCCCACTCCTTAAAATGTCTCTTCTTACGAATTTTAGTGCAGAAAGTACGCGAACGGACCTAGTCAAATTTCGTATTGATAACCTTCAATTTTGGAATTCAAAATCCTCAGTTATTAGGATAAGAAATAAAATAAATAGAGTGCCGCGACAGCTCTTGAAGAGCCAAGGCCTGAGTGGCTTATTCTCATCAACAAGTCTCAAGGTGCGTGTGAAGAATTGAGGGACCTACAATTTAATGCCGATTCCGAACGGCAAAGTTGAGAAGCACTTTATCATGACAGATGATACTCTTGGAAGTTTTGTCAGTTCTTCGCAAGAGGCAGTGCCCATGAAAGATGAAATAAAAACTATGGGTACGAGTAGGACTCGAACCCACGACGTTCTGCTTAGCAGCCAACTCACCTAACCACTAAGTTGCGGATACTACAATCAATAGAGAGTATTCCATTTACAGCCCTACACTGCGCAGTTAGAACAATAGAGAAGTCCCTTGTGGTAAAAGAATATACCCTGGCTTCTTTTCTTGATATCGAAGGAGCATTCAACAATGTTTACAACAGTGCCATAGAAGAAGCACTCACTGACCTTAAAATAGAACCTACACTTATAAAATGGATACGTGTATGTTGAAAAGCAGACAAATCCATTGTGAACTAGGAAACTCTGATATTAAGATGTACACATCTAGAGGGACTCCACAAGGCGGAATCCTCTCACCAAACTCAAGAATAGTGGTGTCAGAGTTATAGCATATGCCGACGACCTAGCGCTTCTGGCAACGGGTAAATACCTGACCACAGTAAGCGAACAATTAGAAGGCGCATTAACTATGGTCAGTAACTGGACCAAGAAATGCGGTCTCAAGGTTAACCCCCTGAAAACGGAATTGGTACTTTTCACCAACAGAAGGAAAATACCTTCTTTTGAAATACCAAAAATTGATAACACCCCACTTATAATTTCAGAAAAAGCAAGATATCTCGGAGTTATCTTGGACAAGAAACTCAACTGGGGTCAAAACATACAAGAAAGATATAAGAAAGCCATGATTGCACTCTACTCGTGTAATAGGATTCTGGGAAGAAATTGGGGGCCAAATCCTAAGATAATCATGTGGATGTACACAGCCATTGTTAGACCCATTCTTACTTATGGCAGTTTGGTTTGGTGGCAAGCTCTGGAGAAATCCACGAACTTAAAAACCCTTACCAAAGTACAAAGAATGGCATTCATTAGCACTACGGGGGTGATGAGGACTACCCCAACTGCGGGCCTCGAAGCGATCCTAAATCTCACCCCCATAGACTTATTCGTACAAGAATCAGCAGCAAACAGCGCTCTTCGACTTAGTCAGACAAATATTTGGAGATCTAATCAAAACGGCCATACCACGATTCTTACAAAATACGTTGGCAACAATGTTTGTACAGATTACATGACGCCTTATTTAGACTTCAATAAAAATTTTACTACTAGCTTCCCCAATAGAGAAGATTGGGAAAACAGTGTACCCTACACTAATGAATCGAACTTTACCATCTTTACTGATGGTTCGAAAATGATTACTGGAGTAGGGGCAGGTTTCTACTCAGAAAATCTTAGCCTTGCCAGTTCATTCAGACTTCCCGACCATAGCAGTGTCTTCCAAGCTGAGATCTTGGCAGTGAAAAACGCTGCTAATCAAATATCCATGATGGCGATATCACACGCTGATATCACCTTTTTCATTGATAGCCAAGCAGCAATAAAAGCGATCTATGCCACGCAAATCAAGTCAAAGCTTGTTTCTTGCTGTCGCGAAGAGCTAAGGGTTCTTGGTATGCAGCACAACGTAAGACTCTGCTGGGTTCCCGGTCACAGTGGTGTGCCAGGAAACGAAAAAGCGGATGAGCTTGCAAGAGAAGGCTCGGTACTTGATCCCTCTCTCATAGACCATAACATCAGAATCCCTCAATGCGAATTAAAAAGAAATATCAGTAAAAATATCATTCAAAAAGCAAATGATAGATGGAACCTACTAGAAACCTGCAGTAACACTAAGATTTTACTTCTCAAAAAACCGTCCCAAAGATCCCTCATAAGTGTGATAGCGGACTCGGCTATCACAAAAAGAAGATGGGGCTTAGTACAGATGACATATGTAGAGGCTGCGGCGATGAAGAAAGACCACGAAAACGCAGCTCACTTCTTATGCCACTGTCCAGCACTCTGCCGTACTAGATTAAAATTTTTAGGCAACTATTTCTTTAATGAACTAGAAGAACTATCTGAACTCCCAGGCAATCGCCTATTGAACTTTGTCAAGTCCACCAAATGGCTCAACCAACCATAGAATTCATAGGTTAAATCATTTTTTCAGAATTTACAATACTTCAGGGTATCACAAAGGATCTATATTGATCTAAGTGTGATGGTAACAAAATCAACCGTCAGCCCATATAACCTAACCTAACCTCAATGAAACAAGGTTGAGATAAACAAACCAACGTTAAAGTCTTTCCCAATTTCGTAATTTCTTCATTAAAACCGCCAAAAAAGCACATAGATAACTGCTGGCTACTGAGTAGTAAAAAAAAAAACACGGCTATTAATAAATCTTTCTACAACAACTTCTTCTTTGGCTCAAACCTCAAACTCACTACAGTTAGAATTGTGGACTTAGTGAGAACTAATTTTTGGGTTACATAATAAACTCCGATAGGTATCGGGGTCCCAAGTTGTTGTTGTTTTGTGTGCAAAAAATTAACCCTAACTCCGATAAATGTATGATAAAACACGCCTTATATGTGAGACAAATTATCAAAACTAGCAGAAGACCTCACAGCAAAGCTTGTAAGAAAACAATTAATATTTTTAGCAAGCATTTTTAGCAGGAAAACTAGCGTCGTGTGAAGCGGGCTTAACTAGTAAGCAAAAATAATAAACGTCTTCATTAAAATGTTTATTGGACTATTATTTATAAAAAAGTTGAATTTGTTTAACTAACTGATTAATTTCAAAACAACAAACAGCTTAAATTTTTTTGACAGCCTTAAGGGTCAACTTGACAGTCATCTATTAAGGTAAAACAACATCTGTCCTCAGGCAATGTGCGTGTGCCAAGATCTGTTCGATTGCTACTTCCATGTGCATTTTTCATTAATATCTTTTGGTATCGCTGTTCTTAATTTATGAATGATTTTACTATGATAATTCAAATTATAATAATATGATACATGAAACATGATTATAACCAAATGTCTTACATGGTCAAAATCAATACGCAACTCTTCAGATCTATTCGTTTAATTTTATGAGCCTATTAAACAAGCATTTAAATTAAGATCGGTCAGTTGTGTATGCAGATCTAGCTCAAAAGATGGCGACTTTGAGTCTAACAAAATTTGGAATTATTGATTTTTATTTTAATAAGTTACGTTTTTGAATATTTATTGTATATCTTATCAAACCATCTAAGAAACCAATAACTTTTTCAATTTTATGTTTTGTGAATTAATGAATGGCATTTTGTGGTGGATTATGCGATATGGGTAGGTCAGTTTAATGACAGACAACATGACATTATTTTGAGCTTCAGACATCTGTTGGATCGGAAACAAAGAAAAAGTAGACTAATTGATACCCTTGTCCCGAATTGATGCAAAATTTTGCAAGCTGAATTCATAATAACTGCATTTATAAGCTTTTTGTTTCAAATCAAATTAACGGTATTTATGTATGTTTTAAATTGATTCTTTTTGTTTCGTTTTTTTCTTTTTTTCGCAGACATCTGCATCTCATTTGTTTCGATCAATAGTTTAACGAGTGTGCAAAATTCGATTTCTTTTACGTTATGCATAAAAATGGTCATTGGAACTAGTTTCCTAATTAATTTTAATTAACCTTGAGACACCTTAACTCAATTAATTTCTCGTGTTGTATGTTTAAATTGCTTTTTGTTCAGTAGCCTGTCGAGGCATCCTCATAAACATAATTAAAAAACAACAGTATTGAATAATAAATGACAAGCTGTCAACTGTACTTCCAATACAGACAAATCGAAGCCTTGCGTCAATTTCATTGCATTAAGACACAATGCAAGAACTGCCTTAAAAAGTAAAATTTCTAATAAATTAAGGCCCTTATTGCATTAGATAAGTGTCATGCCATTTTTATAAACTTGCCCTCAAACAAACCTTCAGAGCCCAAAACAAGATCAAAACATGTTTCATAACATCGACGCCAATTGTCAAACAACCTTCATGTCATGCGTCATTTTTGAACTGTTCCTTCAAAGTGTTGCTGCAATAAAACACGAAATTTCCTGTGTGTTTAGCATAGCACAGGTCTGCACAGATTCATTACATTACAAACATTACAAGGCAGCTGCTTGAGATTATTCTTTACTTTGTAACAACAATAGAAAACATTTTGCTTTTGCCTCAAAGGTAAATCAAGAGTGGAGGTGCAAACTAAGGCTTCGAAAGAAAAATGTAAAACAACGCTAACGCCTCGTTTGCATGGTGTCGGCTGACTCGTTTAGATGTCTCGCCCTTTGGCCAGAACTCTGGAAAATTGTAATTGTACATAATTGCTGGCAGATAGAGTTAATAGTGGGAATTTAGTAATCGAGATGTCTTACTCCCACCTGAAGTGGCAAAACTCAATTAAATGGGTCACCGTTAGGTGATGCAATGTAACGTTTTTAAGAAACTTAAGAGTTTGTCGAATCGAGCAAGTTTCTATTGCTTCAAGGGTCGGTCATACGAAGCTTAAAAGATTATTGTTATGGGTGTGTATCATAAACGTCCAATTGAGTGATCTATTAAACATTTTAAAATTATTTTAAATAAGTTTCGATTTTCTTTGGGATTGCACAGGTAGGTTAGTTTAGGTTAGATTGTAGTGGCTGTCTAGTTGTTACTGACTCACTAAGACCTCAAGGGTCCATTGTGATACAACTTAAAAAGTTACTCATGGGAGAGTAATGAATAATGAAGTTAGAGAGACATTTTGTGTCGACCGTTGCCTGTCACTGGTATTATCGAAGAAGGGATTATCGAGATAATCATCATAGAAGGTGTTGGACTGTTTCTTCTTCCTCCTCATCCTTTCTGCTTCTACAGAAGTCGTTTGCGACCCCTAGCCTCAAAGCATGTCAACCTATGAGTCAGTGTCCTGTTATAACTCCAATATTTTAGAGCTTATATTTTGTCTGCTCAGGAAAATCAAGCCTTTTGACCGTTTCAGGTCTATGTTTGGCCATATTTTTTTGGTTCCTAGGCAGGTGGTACCCTGTGACTATCTAGCATTTGTTAATTCTAGAGCATATTGTTTGAGAAGATATTTGTATGTAGCAAGTGTTCCTATGTTAAGTCTTTGTCTAACAATAGACAGAAGTGTTCCGATTTTGGCGAGCTCATCGTCCTTGCAATTCGGGATGTCTCTGTGGCCTGTCACCCAAATGAATGAATGTTAAACCTTAAACTGTTCTGTCATCTCATTCAGAGATGATCGACAGTCGTAGACTATTTGAGAGTTTGTGGAGACAGACGCGAGATATTCGAGAGCGGCTTGGTTGTCCGAGAAAATACGTATATACTTGCAGGATATAACGTTTTCTTTGAGCCAGGATAGTGGCTCTTTAATCGCCATTACTTCTGCCTGGAACACACTACATTGATTGGGAAGTCTATATGATAGACTGAGATTCAGGTGTTTCGAATAGATACCACTTCCAACGCCGTAATCGGTCTTTGAACCATCTGCATAGAAGTGTATCGTTACGTCTTCCAGGGGTCTCTCTTATTCAGAGAAGATCTTGAAGGGATTGAAACTTGGAAGCTATTATCGAATACCATTTTTGGGCTGGTATAGTCTAAGCGATCTGGGATAGATCTGAAGTTGTCTAAGATAGTAGTATGTCCAGTGTTGTTACTGATCCATTGAGAGATGGCTCTTAGCCCTACGCATGAGTTAGCTGCCACTATTTTGGAGAAGATGTCAAGAGGCTTCTGTTGGTGTTGGGCAAAGTGCTCCCGTGATGCACATACCTGCTAACCGCTGGACTTTGATAAGTTTATGATTAAGATTTGCCATCTTGTTCAGTGCGGTCCACCATACGATAACTCCATAAATGAGTATCGGTCTGATAACCGAAGTGTATAACCAGTAAGTTATTTTTGGGGAGAAGCCCCATTTTGAGCCTATGGCCTTTTTACAAGTAAAAAGCGCTACGGTAGCCTTTTTTACTCTTTCATCAATATTTGCCTTCCAATTTAGTTTTTTGTCTAAAATGAGACCCAAATATTTGACTTGGTCGGAAAAGCTTAAGGGTATTCCTTTTACCGCGCAGGTTAATCTGAGGAATTTTGTACCTTCTCGTAAAGAGTACTAGTTCTGTTTTATGTGGATTGACGTCCAAGCCTGCTAAGCCCAATTTGTCAGCCTGTTTAAGGTATTTTGTAGGAGTTCTGAGATAGCTTGAGGATTTTTCCAAGATACAGATATTGCAACTTAATCAGCATAGGCAATTATCTTGAAACCCTTTGCTTCCATTGAAGTTATAAGGTCGTTCCATAAGAGAGGTGAAAGGACCCGCCTTGCTGGGTACCGCGATTCACCATTCCGGTGGTAGTAAAACTTCTCATGCTAGAAGTTATTGTCCTGCTTTTAAGCATGAGACTTATTAGGTCCATGAGTGATATCTCTAATTTCAGTTTGTCCATTTCTGTTGTAATCGCCTGGTAGCTAACGTTGTTGAAAGCTCCTTCAATATTTAGGAAAGCTAACTTGGTTATTTGAGGGAATAGTCAATACATGTTCAGCTGTGGAATTAAGGCATGGTAACATTATGAAATACTCTTTAATTTATATACATATCTTTTATTTTTACGAGACAATTTATTCGTCTCGTAAAACGAGCTCTTGCGGTTATGAGCTAAGTTTTGTTTGGTTACTTTCATTCACTTCATAATTTCCACTTTCACAGTTAGCAAACACACCTGCTTTACAAATTGATGAGACTCCTCATAATTTCATAAGCAATTAACACTTAGAGCTCATTCGTCTCATTGCTTTCCAATAAATTTTACATGGAGATCATAAAAAAAATCAATAATACAAACCTTCGCCAAAAAAAAAAAACAAACAAAGTGCAAAACCAAGTTAAGCTATTGGGGTCAGTTTCAAATCTGTGAAAATTAGCATTGTTGCTGAAAGATCCGCGCATAATCACATTCAGGAAAAAATATCAATAAAACCGTTAACACTAATAATGCTTTATTTACACATATCGGTCATTAATAAATTAGAAACTCTTCCCCTTTTATTGTTCACTGCACGCTATAATTTATGGCTATAGATAATTTATGTTAAGCCCGCTTATCATTGCAGTTTGACCACGGCAAATACTTGCTTGGGATGCTTATGGTTTGGACACACTAAGAAGCCTCGTAAAATGACATTGGGAATATTCAATATTTTGTCATAAAGAAACCAAGTATAGTAAGCATGGAATAAAACAAAAAAATATAATTAACATTTTAATGTTGTCTGGTCTGGACCATGAAAAAAAAACAATGGAACTGTCTTCAAAAAGTTAATTAAATTTATCTTAATGTTATGCTCACACATGCATATGAAAAAGTTGACATTTAAAACATTTCATTAATTTTGATGAATTTCTTGGTTATTTAATGTTTTGTCCAACTTCTTACATAATTATTGAGCATCTTCACCATTGGTAGAATTGTTGACGTCTGTCGATACTTATGTATTTTAAGCAACTTTTGACACAGCCAGCGGCGGGAAAATTGAAGAGAATTCATTTGCTTTGACATTTCATAAAGGTAAACTGAAAAATCTCTGTTTAGCAAAACGTCAGTTCTAACTGATAATGGCTGCGGATATAGGATTCACACTTACTTATTACTCACTTAAGGTCGCGCTACAGTCCGTTGTGGACTTGGGTTAGTCTCCGCCAGCCAGCTCGGTCCTTAGCTAGCTGTCTCCAGTTTTGCACTCCAAGTTGATTGAGGTTCTCTTCCACTTGAGTGCGCCACCTGAGTCGCGGTCTTCCAATCCTTCTTCGTTCCTCGGTAATAGTATGGAAGGCTTTCCGGGCCGGAGCATTGGTGCCCATCCGCTCTAAATGACCGAGCCATCTGAGTCTTTGGACCTTGACCCTTCTAGCTAGGTCCATGTCGTTGTACAACCCGTATAGTTCGCTGTTATATCTTCTTTTCCATTCTCCTTCAATGCACACGGGGTCAAAGATGACCCGAAGAGCTTTCTTATCAAGAAGGATGTTTAAGAAATCGGACAGTGCATCGTCTTGTCTGAATGCTTTTTTGACGTCGAAAGATTCCGTAAGCTCGTTGCCACCTTGATGAAGCAGCGTGAGTTCTCCATCGTCATTTTGCACAAGCGAACAAGCTTGGCAGGGACGCCAAAACTAGACATAGTTTTGTACAGTTCGTCTCTGTAGGCCTTAAAATCGATGAAAAGGTGGTGGGTATCGATTTAGTTCGTAGGTCTTTTCCAGGATCTGCCGCAACGGGAAAATTTGGTCGATGGTTGACTTTCCTGACCAATCAGATTGTTGACGAAAGGCGTTAGTTGTTCACATATTACGGCAGAGAGGATCTTGTAGGCGATGTTAAGTAGACTGATTCCTCTGTAGTTGGCGCAGTTTAGAGGATCTCCCTTTTTAAGGATACTGAAACTACTACTCAAATATATATACAAAGGTTCAGACCGAATTCAATCGTCACATATTAGGTCCGTTCGCGTACTTTCTGCACTAAAATTCGCTAAACGAGACATTTTAAGGAGTGGGGGTAAAAATCACTGACAGAAAAACAAAACTATAAAAAAGTAAGCGAACGGGAAAACAACAAATTTTACCCACATTTTAATTGTCAAGTTTTTTTGTATGAAAAATTGAGGCTTTGAATTTGAATTTATTTATTTATTTGCTTTTTTCCAACAAATTTGACACTCTTCACAAATCAGCCCAATGAAATTTCTTGGGCTAAAATTCTTAGGTTGGGGAAGTATTTTACTCTCTCGTTAGCGCTCTCTTTTACAAAAAACTGCAAAATGTTTGAGTACTCGAACAGGATTTGGTTAAATTTCGTAATTTTTCGTAAAATTGGACTGTTTTAAGAGGTTGGCGCACGGAACTAAAATAAATACGACAAAGTGAGAAAAATATCAATTAAACGTCAAAATCGGGTGGCTGAATCCCGTCCCTGTTGAACTGGGTTAAAAGAAGACCTGTCCGAAAAAAACATAAGCAATAAAAGTTGGTTAATTGTTAGCTGTATAATTGTAAAATTTCAGTAATGTTCGATTTCGTTTTCACTCACAATAAGTTATGAATCTTGTACTTTCGCGAAACATTTTCCCTCATCGGTCACCAACAACACCAGGGTATTCCTCATAGAAAGTGAGTGAAGTGGAAGTAAAATGACCAACTTAAAATTTTCTGCTTACATCATAATAATTACATCTCGCACGTTCCGACACTTCTCGTCTCAAACGTACGAACGTACAGTTCGTATCCAACAACTTCCATTTTCATTATCGACTCCACATTTGTTGGGAATCACTAAGGTCACAAATCACAATCAAGTCGCTGCAAATCCGTTCGGTGCGATGCTGATGTGCGACGCGATGGCTTGAAAAATTGCTGACGGAAAAGTCGTAAATTTTTCTTTTATTATTACATTCTTCGGTGGTAAATGAGAAATTAATTTAGGAACTCATATTGAGTTATTATCCCTGAGCATCATATTTTCGATTCTGAGGTACTTATTTAGTTTGAAGGCCTGCCATTTGCAAGCTTAAGAGCCAAAAAAACCACTTTATGACTGAAGACTGATATCTAGATCAAAAATGTGGCAACTCTGCTCTTTTCCATAGGTTGCAAGGTGAAGATGCTCACTTCATGTCTTTTATTGTTATGTAGTTTTAACCGCGCAAAGTGAAATCCAAATCCATTGAGATGCCATTGACTTTACCGATGCAGCAAGTTGTTGTTTGTGGTTTGTCTTTGGTTCCCATCGCGTCGCATCGTAAAGATGCAGTGAAATTTTCAATGCTTGGTACTGCAAGGCAAGCAACAAAAACCAACTGAGCATTTTAGTACTTAACCAAAAAATTGCATGGGTATCAATGAAAATGCCAGAGGTTTATGAAATATCGGCTGTTAGCTTATTGAAGGGCGGTTATTGAGATTATGCAGGCTGCCTTTGGGTTGATCACAGTCATAAAATATGTTTTTTTGATTTAATCGAAACTAAATTGAAAATTGGCGGTTGGCTGTTCAATGAACAATCAACGAAAACTTGTAAATTTTGGCAAAACCCAAGGCGACAGACATAACAGATTTTTATAATACCGCAATGTTGTCTGGTGTCTCGTCTCCGTTTTGGTGGCCGTGTCACGTCTCGTATGGTGGCTTAGTCTCCTGGGTCTTCTTTTCATTGAAGATGCTGCGCGCTTGTTGACAGGGTGAAAGTTGTGGATTTGGAATGCATCCTCGTTGCGCCTTTTATTTAATTTTATTTTTAGTTTTGGATTTTTTGTGGTATAGGTTGGTACCTAACTTGTTGGTTTATTCATTTGGCAAAACGTGGTCACATCTGCTTTGTAGAGATACAACCGTAACCAGTCTTTTTAGAGTTACGTAACATGGTGTGGCAACTTGGAATAAACAAGATCTCTTATTCGATTAGTAATACCCTTCTGTTACGAAGATAAGGCCATTATTTTAAACTTAAGGAGGTTTTAATTGAAAAAATTATTACAAATTTGGGATTGTATCTGATCTATTGTTCGTAGTTCATATTTTTCACACATTTGTCCATACTTTAAGAAAATATATCGTTGGCACTTTATTAGTGTACTCTTTTCCATTTAACTCTTAATCTAGATTAATACATAACTTTTCTCAGATCTACCTGCAATCTTAAAGATTTGACATACAAACTGAAACTTTTCAGCTTTGAAATTTTTGTGCTGAGCACGCATGCCACATCTCAATTAAATAAATCATCGAACGAAGACCGGCTAGATTGTATTCCCAGGATGTTAACGGATAATGATAATGTTTCCACCTTAATTAAGGAGATGTATCTATAGTTGTTTTTTGTGATCCGAAATTTGTAGACAGAACTCTTCGATTCCGAAACCAAACGAACATTCAACCCATTTTTCTTCTAACGGTGAAATATCTATGTATTTGTGAGATCTCAAATAGGACATAGTCGATAGTGAAGTTGTTACATGACATTCATTTTGTTGTCATTTCATTCGTTCTGTCTTTTACTCCTAAAACTCACTAAAACTACCGAATCTCACACTTTCTGTACTCAAGATTTGTAATTCTGTTCCTTTTGCAGGAGAATATATTTGCCCAGTCTCCGTTCACAAAACTCGTGTTGCACAAAATACATTAAATTTGGTTGAGGTTTTAAAAAATTTGGTGCAATTGTGAAATTTAGGCTGTCAAGTGTTTTTTTTTCACTTTTTAGGAGAATCACAAAATTGACAGTTTTCACAAAACTCCAGAAAAAGTAAAATAACGGACCGATTTTCAGGCCGTGTGCGAAAAGTGTATTAAAACTTGACGTTTTGTTAAATTTTGATACTAGCTACGTGGTGAAAAAATGAATTAAATTTTAACAAGCTGCGGAGCAGGCTTCAATATATACACTAGGTATGTTTTTTTGCACGCGTATATACGCTTAAAATGAACAGAAGGAGTGAAAACGCCAGGAGAAAGAAGAAGAACGTTAGCGGGAATTTTTCTGTAGAGAACTGAAAAATCTCTTGCTCAAAGAAGCAAACCAAGATAATTAGGAAAAGAGATCTGGATAAAGAAAGAGATACGAAGTGGCCGTGGTTTTCTTTGATTTAAAAGAAACGACAGCAACGAGCAACAGCTATAATAGCTTGCTTTTGCTTGTATAATTGTAAAATGAAATGAATTTCGAATGAATTGTTGACATGTATTGAAAATTCATCGCAAACAGTTAAAAATATTCATGTCGTTTTCCATTGGTCTTTTTTTGACGTTTCTTCTTCTACCTCCAATGGAACGGGTTATGTTATGTGTCATTCTTCGGACGATTCTGTTTTCAAAACAGAATAGTTCTGCTCTTCTCAGAAGTAGAAGACTTTTGGACTCTTCCAAAATGCTTCTCGACGACCAATGGAAAACGACATTATGGAAGCATTATTTTTATATCCGCTTATTTCATAAGCGTGGATAATTATCGCCACTAACTATGCGGATATAGAAATTCGCAGAACAATGCATGCCTTAAACCATTCTCACGCCATTTTGCTTATCGTGCAAAAACCAATGGTAAGTGTCAACAACCCTTTTCCCTTCCACTCAGGTGGACTCAAATTCTTACATTCCTACGAGCATAAACACCAAAACTCCAGACACGTTTATGCTTACCTAATCAACTCCCATCTATAAATGCAACTGGAATCATTAGTAGAAGTTAAGCCTAATTTTGTACACAAACTAAAAGGTGCAACCTTTGGTTAACACAGCGTCCTTCCATTTTGTCTAATACATATCAAAACCATGTAAGAATCAATAAAAAGAAAAAAATAAATAAATTAAAGTCTTTAATTTTCGTTTTAAACAATCCACATGGACTCGGACGGTACTAAATTTTATTACTAACTGACGTTTTTCTTTTATTGCATTAACCCCCCCCCCCTATTGGTGTAAAACTAGCCGTGTTTTTACACCACTCAGTATACAGCACACTTTATCTGTATTCCATTTGTATGGCAATTGTTACATAAAATATCGCAAAATGGACATGAGGGTTGCGTTTTGGATTAAGAAAAATACCAAGAGAGTTCATAACTCAGATCATAAGATTCGCGTAGCAAAATATTTCTTCTTGACGCCATCAGCGTTGTCTTCATTTACAGTTATTGAAAGGTCTATCGCCGGGCATCAAATGTAATTTTCTTACTGGCCTTTTTTATGGACTGCAATCCAAATTGTTGTTGTTTTCTAACGAAAACAACTGGCTACTGAGTAGTGAAAAAACACGACTACTATCTATGTGTTCATCAAATAGAGTTATTTTGTTAAATTTGTAAATAAATCCATCTTCAACACCATAATAATTTCAAAACAAAGACCATTATCAGTAATCCTTCACGATTTTTAATCACAAGCAAAGCAGTCTAAACTTAAGGTTTTTCTTCTCAATAATAAATATCAAACTCAAAATTTCATATTACTAATAATTAGCCTTTTAATATTGATTTAGTCCGCCTACACATTTTTTCAAAGCCAGAGCCAAAGATGAAAAAATGTGGAAAGACTTAGAACACGTGGAGTATCGCATATTGTTAATGCGTTTTTTTCTCAAACGGTAGTCTATCGTCTTTTATTCAACAATACAAAACAACATCCATTAAAAGCCTACACAATTTTTATTGTTATCATTTCCACATGATAAAGAGACAAGTTGTAATTTTGAATCTTTTTCTTTATTAATGATTTTATAGACGATAAATAGGCGAATTTAAATAAATCAATATTTGATTATCATTAACATAAATGTTGCTTAATTTTTAATTAATTGATTAATATGCACGGCTGAACGTGTAATTTGAGAAAGACGAATTATTGGTTAGATTATATTTGTGAATTATAACTTTTTTAACTATTTATTTTGTATATTTTTGCAAAGAATTACTTTAAATGGTCGAAACCAACTCAATTTTAAATAAAATAAATAAACTGGACCTAATTGGGTGCCTTAGGGACACCAGAATTCAAAACAATTAATGGACGGACTGTTACAGCGAAATGCTAAAATACTATGATTTTGTGTCACAGTTCACACTTGCAGTAAGATAAGGAGCGAGAGGGAGAAGAAAACACAAATGTCGAAAATTGTGAAAAAACCCAATCTTTGTATATAGAGAATCTATATACCTAGAGTCACGACTTCGGGTGTTCGCTCCTCTTTTTGCTACAAGCTGCAATTTGGTCGTTTTGTACTAAACCCAGTGAGGATGTCTTAGTTTTTCAATGCTTTTTAAATGAGAAACTGCACCCATACATCGCACTGAGTTTTAGTTACATGTCAGGTTGAGTCGAGATGGGTTTCATGGGCTCAGATTTCGAAAATAAGATTCGTTGAGCTCAGCATTTTAAAAAAAAATACTTAATGTCAAAAATGTAGGAAGTGTGGTCATTTAAATAATTAAACGTCTATCATAATAACTGAGAACTTTTAATTCAATTAATTTATTTATGTATTTAATAAGAAAATAGCTAATTAAATTCTGACCTTATACAGGATGAGGGTATTGGATGGATTTGAGAAACTTGTTGAAGTTAATGCATGCCGTTTGTTAAGCTTTTGTCGCTATATGATTGACTTTTGCGTGCAAAAACCGCCATCTCGAAATTAGGGAAAGTTAATACAAATAAATATCTTGTGGAAGGATCACAACGTGGTATTGCCATTTTGCATATGAAGAAATTTTTCTCCCATTTCTATCTACAACAGTTTAACCCACCCCGGTCTGGAATCACAGGCAAATGATCCATTAAGTTAGAACTTTGCAGTTGAGACTTATTCGTTGTTTTCGATTATTAAATTGTTAAACTCTAATTATTTTTGATGCAAAAAACAAAAAAAACTAACCTTTGGAATGTCTACTTTTTCTGTATATTTTTTTTCCGAAATTATTAACGGAAAAAATAAGAAAATTCCCGGGTATTTTTTGTTTGTCATAAGAGGAACAGGGAAAGGGAAACAAATTCCCGGGGAATGTGTTATTTAGAATCGGGCTGAATTAAAAATATATTATAATATATATTTGTATATAAAATCCTATTCCTAATTTCGTATCTTTGTATATATTTTTGGGTAGTTGTTTAATTATGGCAATCGATGGTGCGGTCATCTTGAGACCTTTCACAGAAGCAGTTTTTTTTTTACATAAGTTGAGTGAATTAATTTCATTTTCATCAGATGATAATTTTGTAAAACAACATTTTTTTAAAGCAATCAAAAATATTTTCACGCACACAAAAGCAAAATGTCAGAATAAAATTTAACCCGTTCCATTGGATAAGAAGAAAAGCCAAAAAAGAACCAATGGAAAACGACAATAGTTCTGATGTCTTTTCTTACTTTTTTAAAATATCTTTTTATTCACCGCCAGGCAGCTGGTTTTCATACTAAAAGAACATTAACACATACTTTCTTGTTTCTAATGGTTGCACGTCCATGTATTTGTAAAACCTTAAATCTAGATGTCACACTGTCACTTGTCACATGACATTGTTTTTTATTTCATTATTTGTAAACATGGATGTATGGTGTATACGTGATTCTAATTTAATTCCGATTTCAAGTTCGAAATCGATTTTCTCTACTTTTCAGAACAAGAACTGTCATCTTGTGTCAAGTGAATGAATTTAGAATTGTCTGGAATGGTTCCAATGTGTTTGCTTCGTTGCAACTTGCAAACGATAGCTATTTCAACTGTTATACTAATAAGGTTGGGCCTTTAAACTTTGTGTAAAAAAACTATAATTGAAATTCATTCAAGATTTGATTCCTATTACAAAACTGCCCAAAACTGCCATATTCTCCCACTTTTTCGTTCTTTTACTGCCACTTGTTGTAAAATCTGTCACTTTTGAAGGAGAAAAATATTTCCCCTATCTGCCGATTTTAGACACAAACATTTCTTGTGGCAATTGTGTAAGTTGTGTCAAATTTTTTTTTTCTATTATTTTGACATTTCATCGTGTTCATGTTTTGTGCACTTGCTCACAAAAAAAGTGACGTTTAAAAAGTGGGAGAATTTTGTGTTCAACGCGTTCTTTTACTTTTGTGCACATTTGTTTTTTTTTCTGAGAAATTTATCCCCACTCCTCGAAATTTGACAGTTTTTACACAAACTGCCCAAAAAGTAAAAGAACGGAATTTTTAATAGAAGAAAAAGATCTTTAATGACTTGTCAACACTTCCAAATTGTTTGGATAAATAAAATCAAGGGTAATTTATCTATGCATTTGACACCTTCACCTTTGTCGTTTTAAATTTATTGTTCTCGTTAACATATTTCTGACTAATGTATGCTTTTGTTGACATGACCACAATTAATGACCTTTTGAAACCTTTAACTTATGTAGATGAAATGTAAATGTTTTTTACTTGATAAGGTCTCCAAAAAAGAAACAGGTAGAAATTTATAGTTTCCTACAGTTTTGCTTTGTATGTGTGTTGTTTCGAAATAGTTTTGAATAAAGAGTTAACATTTTAACGTTTCCTGCTTGGATTGAAATTAAATTGACACGAGGAAATAAAACGGAACATGACCTTTTTTTAGTACTGTTTGCTTGTTATCATATCATTTATAGATCTCAAATATTAAACGTATGTACTTTTTTTTATTACAGTTTACAATTCCCTGCTTTCTTCTGTTGATCCTATCATCAGCTGTTGTCGGTGATGATGATTCTTCTACAGAAAACAATGAAATCATACCTAAAAATTCAATAAACAACATCGATGCCACTGTTCGTGAAGCCCTCTTGCGTGCCATAGACAAATTACAAAAGCAAGCTGCTTATTCGTCCGAAGAAGATGAAGAATCAATAAAAGATGGTGACAATGCTGCAGAAGAAGAACCAGAAGTCCCAGCAAGAGTTGTTGAAATAAAAACAACAACCAGTGCCCCAGAAGAAATACTCGAAGAAAGTACAATTCCCGATGATGTTGCCCCAACTGTGCAATTTTTTACTGCCACTTTTGATGACAAGGTGTCAAAAGAGCAATCCCTCATCTCGTTCATAACTAAGGAAAAACAATCGAAGAAAAAATTTAAGTCTATAGCCAACCTTGGCTCCCCCGATGTATTGACAGGCACAGCGACAGTTTCAGCTGATAAATTTCAAGCAACACGAAGTGTTGCATCTGACAGTTCTAATGAGATTTCATCTGACAACAAAACCGAAATTCAATTTCAAATAACCAAGACGAAAAAGAAGCCTGTAGTGCCAACAGCTAAGACCACAACGACTACAACCACAACTACAACAACAACAACTACAACCACAACTCCAAGGCCAACTCACAATGAGGATGGTGAAAATATTGAACTTGTTGACAAGAATGACATTAAAATTCAAGCAGCCCCTCTAGTGACAGCCTTTACGGTGGATCTTGATGAAAGTGGAGCTGCCAAAAAAGTTATCCCAATTGTTGACAAATCGTTGTCGACAACCAAGAAGCCAGATCTTGCCCCAGAACTAGGAGCTACTATTGCTAAACTGAATGTTTTGCCAACCGGAGCATTGGTTCCACCACCAATAGATTCTGACAGTGTTGTGCAATTTTCACGAAATGGTGTCCCACAGTCGAAAGCGGCAGTTCCACCCACCGTTACTAGCAGAATTTTCGACCCTACTACGGTTTGATTATTTTTCTATTTGTGACTTTTCAAAGAACTGTAGAAAACATATTTTCTATCTTTCAGAATCCCCAGCAAACTTCCAGCTTTCCCTTAGTGGATAACTACCTCATAGAAAGGCAACGGGCCTTGGAACAACAGATCTACCAACTTCAACTTCAGGCTAAGCAACAACAAGAACAAATTGCTCGCCAAATTCAACTCCTCGAATTCCAACGTCTACAACAGCAGCAGCAACATAATCAACTAAAAGAGAACCAGCAGCTACAGAACCAGCAACAGCAGCAACAGCATGAACACCGACAACAACCGCAGCAACAGCAACTACAACTTACCACACTGGACAACAACAGCTTGCCAACCCAAAGCACTCAAACCAGCCCTAACAGTGATTTTACGATAAGGCCCTCCATCGAATTCGTCCCCAACGTCAATAACATCCAAGAAAGTTTCCTGCTTCCATCAAATCAACAACTTCCCTTGAAAGACCCTTCAAAATTCAATCCCAATTTCAATCGAAATCAGTTCAACTCAAACGGGTTTTTCAACAGCAACAACAATGCTTTCGCAAACAACAATAACGCCAACCAATTATTCAATCAAAACCCAAATCAAAATTCATTCAACTCAAATGGCGCCCAACGTCAACCAATTGTTCAAATTCAGCCATCAAGTCAAATCCCCTTCCTACCAAGCTTATCCGAAACTATAGTTCAACAGCCTCCTGAACTTTCGCCATTCCAAAATCTTCCCCAAAATTCTGACTTTCCAGCTTTTCGACATCTCCCCTTCCTAAGTGGTGGCAATGATTTTCTACAACACCAACACGAAAATCAACAACATCATGGATCTCGGCAATTTCGTCAAGATTCACAAACTGGAAATTTCGGCTTGAACCAATTGACCACAAGTGAGAATCAGAATTTCTACAGACAACAATTGCTGGCGCCCAACAGTAATCAGTTGCATAACGTTGCAGCCTCTTATCAGTCAGGTATCCGTTTTGATAATATCCCTGAACTTAATATAATTAGTAAAGTTTTAGCACTCAATCATGGTATTAACCCGTTTGCACAAGAAAATCTGAGATATCAGGCCGGCCAGGCTGGGTTCTAGGGATGCACCTTCTAGGAGCTTGAGCACTTTTTCGTAACGTATTGCACTTTCTTTTCATTTCGAATACTATGTAGTTTTGGTAAAAAAAGGGACTTCATGGTGCTAATTTTGATTTTAAATTCTTTTCCTTTAAATCTTTATTTTTCTTGTACCACAAAATAATTTTAAATTGAGAGTTTTTTCTTACTGTGCCTATTTGAAATTTTATATAAGCTTATATGAGAATAAATTCTGTCTGTTTAAAATTTTGTTATTGTAAGTTAAGCGTGTTTATGCATTTTAATTTTTAAGGTGTTATTTAATGTATCGGTCAATTGTTATGTTCTGATCTGTTTAGGTATTATGTATTTATTTCAAAATAAATTTTTGTATGAAAATAAATTGTTTTATGGACAGTAGAGGCTTAAATAGCTAAATCCTGTTATGTTGACATTTGGATATTGACTTTGGCATCACTGACATCACATCTCAAACTGGCGATTGAATACTTAAAAATATTTTAAAATAATGGGGTTTCCCATTGGGGGGGCTTCTTTTTAAATCATAGGTTTTAAGTTGACAGTATAAACAGTATTGTTACGAAATGTCAAATTTTGTGACGGATCGGCGAAATGGAAATTTGTGTTACGGAATGTCAAATTTTGTGACAGATTGTCGAAATGGAGATTTTGTGACAGCCCGGCGAAATGGACATTTGATAGAAGACCAGATGAAAAGGGTACTGAAGGGATGGCAAATTTTGACTTGTTCTTCTGTTGGACAGCTCAGCAGTAAGGTAGCATCAAGCTTAATCTCTAGATAATATGGTGTTGGACTGAATTTAACTTCTAAACAGATGAAAAATAAGAACCTCTCGGGAAACAAAATCTCTTTCAATAAATTTTATTTGAAAATTTAGTAAAGCCCGCTTCACACAACGCTACTTTTCCTGCTAGAAATGCTCGCTAGCTGTCCTGCTCGCTATCGTGCCGTCACACCTGGTCTTGCCCTCGTTAACCGCTAGACCCATCTTCCTTTCCTCCGTCTCAAGACTTACGAACGCTCCACTGACATCATCGCTGTGTATCTTCCAATTATTGTGCCTCTGGTGTTGACGTTGGAGCTTTGCAAATCTTTTCAAGAATAATGTTGAAGAAATCGCATGACAACGCATCGCCTTTTCTAAAACCTTTTTTGATATCAAAAGCGTCCGTTATGGTTCATTCCGACCATGATGGAACAGCGTGATTTTTTCATTGTCATCTTACACAGACGGACGTTTTTTCTGGAATGCCAAAACTAGGACATTGTTTCTATATAGTTGGTCTCTACAGACGCTGTCATACGCGGCCTTGAAATCGATGAAAAGGTGTTAGGTATTGATTTGTAGTTCCTGGGTCTTCTCCAGGAGATCTTACTGTTAGGGTGAATTGAATAATTTGATCGATGCTGGACTTTCGCTTATACTTCTCTTGTTGGTGCAGTTCAGGGATCTCCTTTTTTGACGATCGTGCATACGATGGTGAGGTTCTTCCATGCTGGGCATGCTTTCTTCCGACCAAATTTTGCAGATGAGCTGGTGCATGCTCCTAACAAAATCATCTGCCGGCTGCTTGTTACAGTTCGGCGGCTAGCCCGTCTGCTCCAGCGGCTTTGTTCGACTTTAGTTTAGATAATCGCTATCTTTCACTTCGTCATGTCGGGTGAGTGGAATTGTTTGTCCTTCTTCACCCAAAATAATGGTTCTGTATTGCTGGCGGAATTTCGCTCGTCATCGCCATTATACAGCTTGGAAAAAGTGGTCTTTCGATATCCCAACACTCACTGTGGTTCCACTACGATGTTTCCATGACTTCGTTTCGGGGTGTATAAGCCCTGGTGGTTTGTTTTACTTGTTTGTAAAAATTTCGAACCTCTTCGCTATGAGATTCCTCTTTCTCCTCAATCGCACACTTCTCACGCTCCCTTTTTTTCATTCTCAGAAGTTTATGCATACTCTCTCCTTTTCTGCTCAAAGAGCTCACGATGCTGTCATGTCCTTCTTTGCACGTGCCGCTTTGTATGCCTCTTGTTTAGCTACATGTGCTCGCCGTGCACTCGTTCGTCAAAACCAGGGGTTTCATTGTGGTGGCCGTGTAAAACCCTAGCATTTCAGAGGCGCATCGCTGATGGCTGCTTGGCAGTGTTGCCACTGGTTGTCTATATTTTTGACTGACAGCTAAAGGACTTTTGAGGAGATTTTCGGAGACACGATCGGAAAAGGATCAAGGCAATCTCTTGCAATTGTACCCGTTTGACGTCGAATTTCCTCCTACCATTTTCGGTGTTGGCCTTGATCGGCATATCCGCATTCCGTACTTTGGCTACAACAAGGTAGTGGTCCGAGTCGATTTGGCAACCTCGGAATGTGGGGACATCTTGAATGCTAGAGAAGTGTCGTGCGTCGATCGCAATGTGATCAATCTGGTTGGACGGTTGATTAGTCAGAAGATTTCCATGTTTCCTTGTGGATATCGAGATGTGGGAAAGACGAAGAGCCGGCTCAACCGGTTCTTACAGCCTGAGATACCAAAATGTCGTTGTACCCCTATAAGGTGTTCACTAAATAGTTCATCCTGACTGGAAACTGTAGAACGCCACCGTTGATTCCATCTTGGGAGTTCTTCTGCTGCCGCCTGTTGAAAGGAGGCATTCCTCAGTGACGCCTACCTCTCCCCCTCTCTTTGCTGCCGGCAAACAACTTCTCACTGGAGCTGGAACCCATGTTCGGTTTGAAGGCACTGGGCACCGATGTTCACCACGGTGAGGTGGAGAGTAGGAGTTGATAGAAAGAGGTTTCTGTGGACGCTTGTGTCCTCTTGAATGCACGTGTCTTCCCTTGAAATTAAGAGCATTTATTAATTTAAAAAAAAAAAAAAAAGAGTGGCGCGACAAGCTCTTGAAGAGCCAAGGCCTTAGTGGCTTACTCTCATCAACAATTCTCTGAGTGCGTGTGTAAAGAATTGAGGGGACCTACAATTTAACGCCGATTCCGAACGGCATAAGTTGAGAAGCATTTTTTCATGACAAGATTGATAGTCTTGGAAGTTTTGTCAGTTCTTCGCAAGAGGCAGTGTCCGTGGGCACTATGGGCA